>VWZD01000569.1:1822077-1933361 GCA_013396695.1 Sakesphorus luctuosus | reverse complement strand
AGCGCCGGCCGAGCCCAGCCAGCCCCGCCGCGCCGCCCGCTGCCGGGGGCGGGAGGCGGCCCCGGCCCGACCCGGCCTATCCCGGCCGATGGGGCGGCCCCACCACCGCCCGCTTAAAGGGGCGACCGGCACCGCCCGCCCCGCGCGATCCCGCGGCAGCGACCGGTGGTCCCGCGCGCGTCCGCCCCGTGCTGCCCCCGCACCGTCTCGGAGCTCAGCGCTGTCTGAGCGCACAGTGTTTCGCAGCGCCCGGTTGTCCCTGGAGGGGAGGTGGCTGAGGGGCTGGAAGGGTCCGGGCTTGCCCCGGTTGCCTGTACGTGCTCTGTATCACCAGTTCTTCTTTCTTCACCCTGCTCTTGTCCCATTACAGCGGTTCCCAGGGTGGTCCTGGCTTGGCTACCCCATGCCTCAAGGATGCAAGAATTGAGCAGGAAAAGGTCTGTCTTGGTTGTTCGTATGGTCAGATCAGCAGAGCAGCCTTGCCCAGGACGACGTGCATACCTGCATAGAGAGACTATTTACGAGAACATGTAGTGACAGGACAAGGGGAGAATGGCTTCAGACTGAAAGAGTAGGCTTAGGTCAGATATTAGGAAGAAAGTCTTAACTGTGAGTGTGGAGAGGCACTGGCACAGGTTGCCGAGGTAAGCTGTGGCCGCCCCATTTCTGGAAGTGTTCAAGGCTAGGCTTGATGGGGCTTGGAGCATCCTGGTCTAGTGGAAGGTGTCCCTGCCCATGGCAGAGGGATTGATATGAGATGATCTTTAAGGTCCCTTCCAGCTCAAACCATTCTGTGATTCTATCCCTGGGAGCCAGGAGCTGAGCCACCACACCCACCTCTTTGCCCTGGCAGCCCACCCATCCTGTCACACTCTGTGCCCAGCTCTGCCCTTGGGCCAGCAAAGGAGACAAGGCAGTGACCAGGCACTTCTCTGCATCAACACTACTCACGGCCTCCATCATCCCAGCAGCTCCTCAACACGTGGCATAACCACAGCTCTCTTTCCCATTGGGCTTTTAATTACATTATAAAGTTACTCAAGGCTTACACTGGCAGGTCATTAGTTTTCATATGAATTTAATTTAATCATAAACAACTCATCTCACTCCTTAGTGGCTCCTTAAATGTGGCTCTTTTTAATACTATTAACTTTGCTACAGCCACCCTAGAGAATTAATGGAGGTGCAGGCAGGATGCCAGTGCTATATTGTCCCTCCCAAAGGGCTCATCTTCATCCTCCTCCCCCTCAGCAAAGCCCAAGTCCACTGTGCCCCTGCAGGGATGACTGTGAGGTTTCTAGATTGTCTGAAGGGGACATCATGCCATTGATGAACTTCCTAGTGCCTCCTGGTTGTGCAGACACAGGGCTGGTTTACATGTGGACCAGCTACACAGCACTCCTCAGTCAGACATGTGGTGAAGGCAGACAGGCAGGAGGCCACAGATAGGACCTGTAGAGTCCTCCCTCACTGCTCCCATCAGGAAAGCCCTGACATTGATAAGGAATGCTGAAGCTGGACCTTGAAGTGCTAATCAAGAGCCTGGGATAGCACCAACAGGCAGGAGAACTCCAGCTTCTAATGTTGTGTGGAGTGCCCAGGAAGGAGCAGAAAGAGTTTTAAAATCCCTGAAGGATGCCCAAATCCTCAAAAGGATGGTGAGGAAAGCATCCAAAGCAGCTATGTATCATGTTGGTAAGAGGAATGTACACTGAGATGTGGAACACTGGAGAAAGCAGATTAAGAGAAGAATGAAACAATTACTGGTCTTCACATACTAAAAGGAGAAACTAAGGTAGAGAAGCACTTAAGCATCACCTTTCCCAGCACTGTGACATGCTGAAAAGACTCTATTGCTCCTTGGCCCCAATAGCACCAGGCACCTGCCTGCAGCCTGACAGCTAAGGAGCACCCAGGAACAAGCAGAGGCAATCATAGCTAATGCTGCAAAATGGCTCCTGTGTTTAATTAACAAGTCTGATGAGAGCTGTTGAGATGAGTGCAGAGTGGCTTTGTATGCTGACCAGATCACCTCCCGAGGGAGGCATGCTGGGAAGCGACTGTGGAGAGGCAGAGCCCGGCTTGGGCTCTAGTGTGCCTCAATAATTTATCAAGGAAACTGCCAAACATTTGCTAAGGGAGCCCAAATGAGGGGTTTGTGAGTAACCTGAGAGTGTCATGCTTGGCCCATACCTCTGGTGATATGGTTGCAGGAGCAGCAGAGGTCTGGCAGCAGCACGTCACTCAATAAGGTTGGGTGGTACAGGTGCAACTGTGGGGAGTTTTAGGATAAACAAGTCCTTCCTGCTACCCTAACCAAAGGCTGAATTGTTGTTTAGCCAAATAACATAACTATACAGGAGAACTCACCACCTATTCAGGAGTCAAGCATGTGCACTCTCCCTTTTCTCTGGCAGGATCAACTGAGCAATTTAAAGAAAGAGTGCAAATGATTTCTGAAGAGTCAGCTGTCAGGTCAGATGTGCAAATGGATTTCTGCATGGCTCTAAGCAGACTCCAGCCATCTGGGCCCAGCTGGATGGTCCCTGACATTTTCCAGGATTCAGAGATGGAATGGAATGAGAAAGCAGTGTCCCACCATCAGCCCTAAACTGCAGAGGAAGCACTATCTGCAGTCATCCTGGCATGGAGAGCCCACTATTGCTGCTCACTTTTCAATTTAAGAATTAGGAGTGTGTGCCATGTGGCTAAATGTTCCTGTCCTCCCTGTGTACAGAACAAATGCATCCATCTTCCCTGAGCTGCCTCGCAAAGATTAGTCAAAAATGATGATCCTACCCAGAGGGCAAATCTCTGCAGCTGAAACCCAGCAGAGCACTGGTTTCCCACCTTTTCACTGGGGCTGGATCTCACTGATTCTTAGCTGTTATGCAGAACGATTTTCCACTGCTGTGACCCCGGTATTGCAGGTTTTAGGTGTGTGGTGTGGATGCCACCCATCACAGCCAGCCTGGCAACAGGGGCATGGCACCATCCTGCACAGGGGTATGGCAGCAGGGAGAAGCAGACCCCCATGGAGGGGATGCTCAGCCCTCAAATGGGGAAGGCTGTCCTGGCACAGAGTGGACAGAAGAAACCTGGATAACTGCTAAGGACAACGCTGGAGCAGGAGATGAAGTACTGAAATCCCGATGAGAAGCAGACATCTGGTGAAAGGGGTGCCATAGTGGCAAATCCAGGGAAAAGAGCAGGCGATCCTTTCAGTGCAACGGGACACATCGGCTCCGGCACTTCAGTGTCATGCCATCTAGTGAGCAAGAGGAAGAGCAGCAAACATCTCCCCTCCACTTCCTGCAAGCCTGGAAATCAGGTCCAGCGGAGTCCCAGGTGGGGTTCCAGGGCAACATGTCCCTGGCACCCAGCCCCCCATTCCATGCAGGAGAGGAGCAACAACAAACCCCATCAGCAAGGCAGAGCCACCAGCCTCCGGAGAGGCTTGGCTTCCTCGAGCCCTGAGTAGCTTGGCGTTTGCAGAATGAAACCAGTGGCCAGTGCAGCAGCAGAAGATGCAACAGCATTTTGCTTAACAGGGTGCAGATAACTTAATTGAAGGATGTGCCTGTGGCGCTGCTCACCTCCAGCTGCCCTCCTGTAGTGACGGGGGGAGCATAGATGCAGTCAGAGGAGGAAGGGAGTTAGGTACAAACTTCAGCTCCTTGACTCTCTCTGCCTGGCCTGATTTTTCTTCCCCCAGAGAGTTTCATCATCCCAATCACAGCACAAATGCTGCAAAAGCCCTTGGGCAACTCAGAGGAATTTGGAGCCCAGATGTGACAGGACATAAACCACGGGGAATGCTACACCTGCTTCAGCACCAGTAACTTTTCAGGGCTGTCATCTCTATTTTTAAAAATTAAGAAATAGTTTTACTTTTGCTCTGTTTTCAGCATTGCACCAGGACAGAATTGTAGCTAATAGTTATTTCTGGAATACACAGTACTTATAAATATATGTTGAATCCTCATGGTTGAAACTCTCCTCGGGCACTGCCAAGGACATGCAGATGTAGTTAAATAGTCCCATGAGATCCTCTGCTTCACAGGGATACACTGAGTGAGGCCAGTGTGTCCCAGGAGACAGTGCAGTCCTGGTACACATAAACAAAGATGACTAATTATGTGTCCCCAGCTACTCCATTTCTTACTATCTCATGGAGTAAGGAGACAGGCACCCTCAGGCTTTGCTCGTCTTTCTCTCACCACAGTGCTGCCTGTTTAAAACCCCACCAGCAACAACTTACAGTACCAACCTGCCTCCTTTTCAGCACCATCTGAACACATCCTGCAGCTTTAACTATGAGGGTAGACACTGACAGCAGGGTCTCATTTCCTGCAGGAAATCCAAGGTAAAAGTTGTCAGACTCTGGCATAACCTTTCAAAAATGAGGACAAATCCACACCAGCTCCATGGGCTCGTGTTGAAGCTGCCCTTGCACACTGTGTGTCCTTGAAAGAAATCATAATTAAACTGGCAGGTAAAAATCTCTGGGCAGAGAATAAAGGCCACATAGGCCCTGTGGTTGGTTACACAGGTAGTAGGAGCTTTTCTGAACAACCCAGGAGAGGAGGCAGAGATCTCCCCCTGTGCTGAAAGGGGAGGACATGTTTTGCATTCTTGGTCCTATAATGCACCCCAAGTGCTCCCCAGGAGAGGGCTGCATGGGAAGAGGCAGGGAGACATCCCGAAGGCTTTGTCTGAAATCTCTTGTTAAATCCAGGCGAGCTAATTAAATAGGAAGAAAAATCCATGCCTAAGTGGTTTGTCCTCAGACGACAGGATGCAATACTCGCTCTTCACCAAGCAGGGTCAGCCCAGCACCATCTTAACACTCAACGAAGTCATCGAGGGAGCTGCTGCTTCACTTCAGCTCTACCAGAGTTTCACCTCCAGAGCAAACATGTTCCTGCCCTTGAGCTGCAGCACCCAGCACAGGAGTTCCTAGAGCTGGTCTGAGGCCACAGCCTGTGATCAATCCGCAGAATCAGACACATCCCCATTTTTCTCAGTCTGTTACTTTATTAAAGGGGTCTTTACCTAATAGTGGTGGCCCCACAGGAGTCACTTTACAAAATATTAAAAAAACCCTTTTTATTCAAAGCCACATTTTTAAAAATGGTATCCCATCCCCCCTCAAAAGCAAGCTGGGTTTAATCGTGGTTCCTTCTGAGCAGGAAACAACAAAAATATCCTCTTTTGAAAGGAGGGAAAATATAACCACCCTGTAAACATGACAAGCAAATGATGTGTTCCCCTTCTCCCTTCTAGGACATGGTATTAGAGCCCTGGCACAGTCAGAGAGGGAAGAGAGAACAGGGAAAAGGCAGCAGACAGAACCATTCCTACCCTCTGTTAGAAAAACTGTGTTGCTTGCTCTAGGCTACAAATAAGCTGGACTGAAGAAAGAGACAACTGATTTACCATGGAGGGCATTGCATCAGCTCTTTAAGAGCCCCCAGAAACAGTCTTTCCTCGTGGCTGCACAATATCCAGAGAGAGCTGATGCTTCCTGGGCTGGTGGAGAAGGCACTGAGAGGCAGCAGTGCCCTTCAGCTGGAGGAGGAATGTGGTGACCAGTGTGCTTCAGGACGTCCTTCTGCAAGTCACATGTAACACATGAAGGACAGGCACCAGGTACTGGTTTCTGTCACACCAACCATTTCACAGAACAGCTCAGCCTGACCCCAGTGGGACCAGGAACAAACCCACTGGGGCTGCTATAACATATTTCTAATGCGATTAAAAGGCTCAAACCAGCATATTGTCCTGGTTTAGGAACATCCCTCACTCATTAATCTTACATCAGCTCCCAACCTGGTGCTGTAACAGTCCATGCTTTTGGAGATGGGGCAGGCAGCCTTCCTTTATTAACAGAGACATTATCAGTGTGGATTCAGAAGTAACCATGAATGGCCCAAATAGATGTAGTCTTGCTAGTTTGCAGGAAGCTTATAAATATGTATTAGGAACTCTAAATAGGTAGGAAGTGCACACCTCAGATACAGAGTTAAATACCTGGGGGCTGACTCCTTCAGCTCAGTACCTACAAGTGTAGCACATCACATATCACCTTTCCCTGAAATGCCAGTATATCTCTAAATCAACATTTGAGACTTTAAAATAACAATCTTTTCTTTTTTTTTAATTTTCTTAACCAGAAATATTTTTTTCTTGCTAGGGAAGCGGGCTTAAAACAAACAATTTTGTCCAGAGATGAACAAAGAGAAAGACTTAAGTGCTACCTTACACCTTTGGGTTGTGTAAAGAAGGTGCTGCCAGTGAGGTCTCTGACCCTCCACCCAGGTCTGTGCTCTGGGTCCTACCCAATCGCTCAGCCAAGCCCTCCCTGCCTGGTGCAGGTGGAGGAGACACATCACTGTGGAGCAGAAATGACAGAGAGTCGGACCTGCCGCTACTCTGCCACTCTGCAGCCTGAGTCCAAGCTGAAAACCAGGAGAACCACCCAAGAAACTGGGGAAAATCATAAGGAGATGAGACATCATTCTGATGCTGAGAGTAACAAGCCACCATGACCTGCCTCTGCATCTCCTCTTCCCCTATTTTGCTCCTTTATTCCTTCCAAATGATGCTCTGCAGCCCATAACCCCGATGCAGAGTGGCCAGACTGGCTGACCCACATGGCTCACACATACAAAGCACTTAAAAAAAAGTCACAGGCACATGTGTGATCATGAGAGCTGTGGCAGTAGCACCCTTCAATCCTCAATTTTCCTTACCAAGAGGCACATGACCATGACAGACACCTTACTGTGTCACCACAGGACCGAGCACCGTTACAAACCCCCTCTGCACATGCATATACACTTCTTTAAGGAAAAAAGCCTGCAGCCAGCTGAACAATTTAATTACATCTTAATCCTATCTCTGATAACATAGTGTTAGCTGGGTGCCAGAGGGTCTGCAGTGCCAGTGATTAAAGCAAAGGAAGAAGTAGAAGCATCTTTGGGAGAACATCCAGACAGTCCCCTTTCTGCATAGCCTAAATGGGGAGAAAGAGGAAGAAAAACCCAACCCTGCTCACTCAGAGACAAAAAACCTCAAATCACTGTCTCTCCCTTGAGCAAAAAAGGACCATAGTGGATAGATATCACTCTAAGGCAAGTGTTGGGGGCCCCGAAGGCCAAGGTTATCTTATGCTAAAGCTGCTCTGCCCTAGGCAAGTTCAGAGGACCAGGAGGAGGAGCAGCCACAGTGGAGAGGGAGGGTGACACCCCCTGCACAAAGGGCAGGAGCCGTGGCCTGTTTCTACTGTTCAGAGTGGTTGTTGCTTCAGTCTGAGCTGAGCAGCCTGGTGAGCACCAGGCTCACTTGAGAGGCGGCACATCCAGCTCACAGTGCAAATACGATCCAGAAAGGGTCCTGCCCCACTTCCCAGCCTGGAGTCATGCTGAGCAGGCCAGGTCCTGGGAAAGCCACCACAACTTCCAGCCAGCATCCCACAGTGCAGAGGCCACATTTATCCCAGATAGACTGGGGACAGGAGGGTGCTGTTGTAAGAAGAGGCTGCCAAGGGGATCTTCCAAGTCCAAGTTGCCCACCTGCATCCCAGGAGGACACAGCCAGTATCAGCTGGTGGCCTGCAGCTGTGAGATGTTACAAGCTCTCTGAGGAGCTGAAAGGGACGAACTTGGCGTGTTTGGTTGGGGATGCTGGCATCTGTCCATCTGCCTCCTCACTCAGTTTGAAGAACATCTCCTGCTCACGCTTCTTCTGGTTCAGCTCATCCTCCAGGGCCTTAAGCAAAAGAGAACATACACAAGAGTTGTATTTGAGATTGTTCTGGAATTATGGATTCTGTCCCCTCCAATCAGCCAAGCAGGACATCCTTCTCACACCAAGGAGGCACTACCTTTTTCCGTGGCCTCAGCTTGTCTCGCCACTCCTTCATGTGCTGGTTGTGGTTCTCATCTAGGGATTTCAGCTTCTGAGTTTCATGCTCGATCAAGAGGTGACACTTTTCATTCTAAAAACAGATCACAAAACAGAACATCCATCAAGCAGCCAGGACTGTAAACCCAGCAGTTAAACAGCACTCACCTCAGTCAGAGACAATCAGAGCTCTGAGCTCCAGGGCACATTTAGATATGCCTGCAAAAACCTCTCAAGGCAAGAGCAAGGGGACATCAGGTCCAATTCACTGACAGTCCTCTACAGACACTTCTTAAGAGATCAAGAACTCCACAGGCAGCTCTGGGAAACTGAGCCATGAGGGATGGGTACCTGCAGATGCTGGAGCTCATTTGTGTTGCTCTCGCACTGGGCCTGCATGTCCTTCATCTGTGACTCGTGCTTCTGTTGCTGGTGCAGGCGCTCTGCTTTTTGCCTCTTCTCTTCCTGCAGAGCAAACTAGAAGAGATAAAAACAAGTGTCCATGTTGGAAGAGTGGCTCTGGTGTCTGAAGCTGGTTAACAGACTGGCCAGCTTATACTATTATATAGAAAAGAAAGAAAAGCCCTGAGGATGCTTCCCAACACTAGTAACAATGGAAGTAGTGCTGAAAATCACACCTGATGCCCTAAACGCAAAGACCTCTGACTCCCTGAAGTGGGTTATAAGTAGGATTAATTGCCTTTTTCCAAATTCCTTTCTGCCAACAAGTCACCAAAGTACTTGAACCCCAAGCCAAACCTCAACTCTGGCACTCTTTGCAAGATCTACCTGCTTTATCTTCTCCCGTTGCTCGGATGCACTCCCGCTGGAGTGGATGTGAAGGCTCTTCTTGTACATGGCCATGCGTGTCTTGCCTTCACTCCGCTGGATTTTGGGCAGTCGGGCTTTCTCCTGCTGCTGCCGAATTTTCAGCTGCTCTAACATGCGCTGGTTGTATCGCTGCATTTGCTCCCTTTCCTGCAGACAGACAGGTATCAGAGGAGGAGGGACATCTCAGGCCAGTAAGTGCTGAAGAGAACAGAGAAGACAAGAGGGACAAGAGGCACAAGAGGCAAGGGCAGCTACTAAATGTGCTGTGAAAGCAGAGGAGTAGGGGGCTGGTAGGAATGTGCCAGTCTTCACTCTCTGCCAAATACTAGACAGTGATAGATTTCCAGAAAAGCCCCCAAAATGCACAACTGCTTCTTGCACACTAATCACATGCACCACAGAGTACATATCACAAGAAAGAAGGCTGACACAAGCATTATTCTGGTCCTTTTTCACTAATAATGACTAAGTCCCTTACCTCCTAACCCACCCCTACCCACTTACAGCCTGGAAGGGAAACACCCAAAGACACCCAGACACTGTTGACCCACACCAGTGTAGAAAGGTGCTAAGTCTTCACCTTCTCATGCTTCCGGAGTAACTCATGCCTCTGGAGGAAATACTGGTCCTTCAGCTGCTGCTTGATAAGCTGGTGCTTCTCCTGTTGATGACGCTCTTCGAGATCCCAGATGCAAGCCTCCCGATCTGTGGGAAGCAGAAGGATGAGGAGACAACCCACCCTGGACCCTCAGCTTGGTCACACAGTGTCCCAAGCTCAAGAGATCCCTACACACATGAACAATGCAACAGATGTGTGGGGTGATCATTCACCTCCTATTTTCCAAGACAAATTAGTTGCTAAACCATATTGGAGAATCATTCCTTGCAATTATGAAGCCTAATTGATTCTTATTTGTAAAGCACTTTGAAGATTCAAGTGCTAAGTATTATTATTGTTAAACATTTAGACAGAATCTGGCAAGGCTGTTTTTTTTAAAAAATCCCATCCTGCCAGCTTGCAACTCTGCCACAGCATCTGTTGCGTGGGAAGAGCCAGTGTTGGATAAACCCATTGCTACAGCATACCCTTTCTTCCTTTACAGCCTTTGCCACCCACCTCTCATGAGCTGCTGCTTTTTGTTCAGGCACTCGCGCTCCTTGTCGCAGATCTCTCTTTTGTTCTGGGCAGTTATATTTTTCATGGCTTGCTCCAGGTCATCCTTCTGCTTGGCCAAAAACTCCTGTTCCTGGAAGAAACCAGTGGTACCACCATGAGCCCTCCTTCTGATGCCACTTGAAAAGCATCTGGGGGTGTTTCAGAAACTGCCAGTCTCTCAAGCAGGAAGGATGCTTCTGTCTACTATGCACTTCCCAGTCTTGGAGTTGTGGCAATCTTCTCTCAGCCTTACCATGGTTTGTTTTTTCTGGGTGAAGTCATCCATCTTTGCCTTCATGTTTCCTTTGCGCTGTTGCCGTGGCAGCTTCTCAACCTCATTCTTGACCTTTGGGGAGGGAAATGAGATTTATCTGCAGGTAATTCTAGGCTAAGAAAAACCCCACCTAATGTCACTGAACAGCTGGACCTCAGGAAACACCCAAATATGCCAAAGAAAAGCAAGAGCTTCCTGCTAAAACACCAACAACTGCTTCCCTCTCAGGTTCTGCTATGGAGAAATGCTGAAGCTTTCCTGAAAAAAAAAAATGCAGGAAACCAGCTTTCCTCCCTCCTATCCCTATTTTTACCTCCTTCTTCATCTGCTTCAGCTGCTCCAGGAATTTGACATGGTCCCGCTCCTGCTCCAGGCGAATGCGCTTGGCCTCCTCCCGCCGGCGCAGAGAGTGATCTTGTTCCATCTTCTCAATCTGCTGCTTCTGCTGCCGTTCCAGGTTTTCCAGTTCTGTGTCATAGAACTTCTTCTTTGCCTGTATGGCAAGGGAACAAGGAACAAAGGTCAACTTCAGCCTCCTCACCACTTTGTTTCCTTCCAAAAGTTAAAAAAGTAAAAAGAAGTAGAAAGAAAAAAAGAAAGGGATGGGGGACTGTCCTTGCATGGATTGAGCCACTGAGCCTCTAATAAACAGAGAGAAAGCAAATTTCCAACTAACACCCCACAATGCACACAGGGCAGAGCCAGCTCTAGCATCAGCACTTGAATTGATTTTTGAGCTTGTTCCGGTACTGATGCACTTGAAGCCTTTCTTCTGCTTCTGTCCTGATTAACAACATCCCACTGGGACCCGAGGTCCTGGGCACATATTGGCTCAAGTAGAACAGTTCTTTCTCTGCAGGCAACAATTTCCAGGTTTGAGGATCTGTGCTCCAACAGTGTCCTTATGTCTGTTCTCTCCTTCCCTGCAGCTCGTAGGGATGGAGCATCAGGTGAAAATAAGAGCAGGTTGTCCCAGGGAAAGAGTAAAGGAAGCATGACTGGGGGTGTTGCACATCACATTGCATGGTGAATAAATCCCACAAATGAAAAGTGACTTGCTAAGATGGGAGTTCACAGATATGGCACATCAAGACTAGAAATACAATAGAGTTAAGGAATAAGTGATGACTGCCAGCCCACCATGAAGGGATGGGGCTCCCTGAAGTGGATTAATAAAAGGGTATTTAAAGCTTTCCTGAGCTATCTTTTAAAGGGACTCCCCTTTAAGAAGGGAAATTTAGATTAGACATATGGAAGAAATTCTTTCCTGTAATGGTTGCCCAAAAAGGCTGTGGCTGTCCCATTCATGGAAGTGTTCAGGGCCAGGCTAGATGGAGCTTGGAGCAACCTGGTCTAGTGGAAGGTATTCCTTTCTGCCCATGGCAGCAGGGTTGGAATGAGATGATCTTCCAACCCAAACTATTCTCTATACTTCTACAGAAGCTGCTCATAGAGGGTCTAAGTCTGTGAGTCCAGTTTATCTTTATTCAATTTACACTCAAAGACTTGCCAGATTTCCTGCTGTCACATTTTGGCCACGTTGCTTGCTTATCTCTCTCACTGAAGAGGGAAAGCCCGTAACAACTCTTCCCCCTGATACACCCTTTCAGACAAAGGCCATCAGTGCTTCCCAAGCTGCAGAATACTTGTGCTTAATGCCCACAGAAGCCTCCATCCTCCACAAATGCATCCCATGCCTCACATCCCAAAGGGGTTCCTCGACATTTCTGTTTCCTCTGGATGTGATACCACTTGTGGTGGTTTGCAGGGCAAACCAGCTTATTTATTCCCAGGAGCTTCCCCTGCCCATGTACCATCATTTCTTGCTCAAAGCGCCGGAGCATCTGCTCCAGCTGCAGCTGGTGTTTGTTGTTGAGCTGGGCCTGGTTTCGGTGCTCCTCCTTCTGAAGGAGACGCAGCTCCCGCAGCTCCTGGCGCCTGCAGAGGGTTAAAATAGAAGGAGACAGAAAAATACAGAGTCAAACAACTGCAGAGGCATGTGGGTGAGTAGAGATGGCAGAATCAACAGACAGAGCATTTCAGCAGGGAATGGAAGTAGCACAGCCATCCTGTAGGACCCTGACACTTGCTCTGAGCACAGGCAGGAGGTAAATGTCACCTGACTGATGTGCTCTCAGGCTCTGTGACACTGTGAGGAAGCAGGATGCTAATTATGGGAACTGTTGGGAAAATCATCAGCTTTCACAGGTAAGGCCTATTAGCATTCACAGCTTCTCAAACAAGCTCTGTCAAAGCCCCCAGGGTGATTCTGCTGGCACTGCTGCCCCAACCAGAAACCAAAATGCCCATTCTGCTAGCTGGGTTAGGGCTCACTGGTTTTCAAAATACAGCTCAGGCCAAGCTGGTGCTGCCCTGGCCTGGCCCCTGCCCTTTGCATCAGTTCTTGCTCAAATCTGGGTGTCAGAAAGGGCAGTTTTCCCAAATTCTGACCTATCTACCATGATATTGCATCACTCCCCTCATCCAGCAAAAGGCAGCCTCTGCTCAAACAGTTGTGTTTTGCCATGTCGGTGCCTGACTGAGCTGGAAATCACTGATGTACCAGGCAAAAGGAGCAGCAGCAGCAGTTCTCCCATGCAGGACCCCCACTGTGACCTCCACAGCTGTGCATTAACCCCACACACTGAGTACAGTGCTCTCTGGGGGCCCTGCTGGGAAGAACACTTTGGAATGATTTCTTTCATAACAAGACCATGAAACAAGAAAAGGCTCTGGCAGAGGCTACCCAGAGCAGCTGTGTTGGCCCATCCCTGGAAGTGTTCAAGGCCAGGTTGGATGGAGCTTGGAGCAACCTGGTCTAGTGGAAGGTGTCCCTGCCCATGGCAGGGGTTGGAATGAGATGATCTTTAAGGTCTCTTCCAACCAAAATCATTCAGTGGTTCCATGATGCCATGAAAGCTGTACCTGGAAATTCCCTGTATGCTAGTACACATGTTCCCCTTGTCTTATTGGGGTTATATGCACTTCTCACAAAAAAATGAGTAGCTAATGAGCTTCTGCACAGACATGACATTGGGGCCTAGAAATAAGGCTGCCACAGGGACACAAAGTGCTTGGGACAAATTATACTCATAGGAAGTCCCTGAGAGCAGCACAAACGAACCTAGCATAGGGCATCAAACAAAACAATTTGTATTTTAATTATTTTAAGGGCTTTTATATTTCAGTGTTAGAAACAGCAGTTCCTCTCTTTTAGAATAGGTCATGGAGATTTGACAGCTGTAAGATCTGCAAAGGAGCCATAAAGGCTTAAGCAGGGAGGATACACCCATGAATATTAAATTATGCTCGAGGAGTTTACAACTCCCTTGGCCTTTCTGTTAATGAAGTCTGAGGAGGTACAAGAACAAAAGGAAGAGGAGCATGTTAAGAGGATTTCTGTGCTTATTTCCATTAAGTGAGGCATCTCCAGCCCTAAGAACACATTCGATCATCCCCGGAGGACAGAGCCAGCCACAGCACAAGCTTCCCTTGTCACAGTCTTGCTCCATCCTTCTCCTGCATGCAAGCAGAGATCAGCTTAGTGATACAGCAAGTCCTCTACCAGCCAAGGAAAATCTAAAGAAAGTCATGTCCACACTGGATAGCTGTTCTGTCCAAGTGGAATGAAGGTGGAAAATGAGAGCACTTTAGGTCACTCCTGGATTAGCTTGTAGAGAAGAAAACCCTATCTTGGCTCAGTGCCTTTCTGCTAACCCAGTGACCCACTTGCCTGAGAAATCTCATTTCTTCATCCTTCTTCTCATCCTCACTGATGATCTTCGAGGTGGTGACACTCACCTCTACTCCATCCACCACGAACTTGCGGGTGCGTTTCAGTGTCTTCTTGTGCATCTGGGAATCCTGAGTTCAGCAGACGGGGAAAGGAAGAGGCTGTGAAGAAGCTCCTCAGCTTGTTGAATGGGATGCAACAGCTGGAAGCCTCAGAGCAATTTTGATGCAATTGTTCATGAAGAACATATACAAGAAAACCACACTAAGCACAAATCATGAGCAGATTTGGTGATTCAAGCTGCCCATCCTTGCTACCACCTTGCGGAAACCTGACCTGGGAGAGATGCAGTGCACCACCCAAAGACCCTTTCTCACCATGCCCAGCTAAACTGTGATCTAACATCATTCCCTCCTCATGGCTTACTCCCTGTAAAACCCAAAACAGTCCTTTCTCCTTCTAGGGGACCAACTGGGGAGAACAATTCCACATGTGGTATCATATTCCTCTTCAGCTGGCCCCAGGGAGACCAGGTGTCCTGGGAAAGGCTGCGAGGACAAGTAAATTGCTATACAAGACCATCCCATTTCTATCATCAGGCATCCACACTGACTGCAGGCTCCTGAGGGGGATGTTGGCTCTCATGGTCACAGCAGGAGGCAGCAGTGGAGGAGAGTTTTGCTGGGAGTGGTTTCCTGGCACGTTTCTGTGCCGGGAAGTCATCACTCATGCAGGCAACTTGATAAAAATCTTGTGCAACACATCACTGCCCCCTCAAGTCAACATTTCTTCTCCTGAAGCTCAGCAAATACCATTTCAGTTATTTTGCCTCTTTCTCTAAGCTGTGCTGACCTGGCTGGCTGTGTCTCACAAGCATTCCCAGCCTCCAGAAAGCTTTAGCAAAAGCCAGGAAGCCTGGGAGGTCTCTGTGCAAGTCTCTGCTGACACAAACCAGGCCAGATGTATGGCAGGTTGGAAAAACTGAGAGCAGCACAAGCCCAAATGAACTTTGTCCTGGGGTCAGGTGTTCTAGGAAAGAGCAACCAAGTGATGGGCTATGGATAAAGTTTAGGAAATCACATTTGGGGTTTCACACTTGTGCAGTCATACACAGTCAGGAGAGTGGGCGTGGTTACTTCACATTTCTCAGGGCCCTAAATAGCTAAAAAACCATCAGATTTCCATTAAATTTTAGTGACCTGTAACAGAAGAGGACACTTATACTTGCAGCAGCTCCACTAAGAGCTTCTCCTTCCCTTGAGGACATGCTACATCCCCACAGCACAGCTTCACCCAGCAGTATGTGCTGTGCTGGCCTAAGCTCAGCTGGGGCAGTGAATTCAGACAGGGAAAACACATCATTGAAGGCTTTGCCTAGAGAAGACCTTCCTCCCTCCTCATTATGCCTCTGTTCTTCAACACCCTCTGCCCACCACTCTCACCTTCAGGGAAATGGAGCCACTCTCCCTGTTGAGGGACAGGTCAGCAGACAAGGAGGTGGTGAGGTCCATGCTTTCGGAGGCTGAAGTGCTGCCAGAATCTGAATCCCCTTTGGACCGGCTGCCGGGTAATGATGCTGGGGGATCCAAGATCCCGTTGGCAAGTTTGTCCTCTGTGAAATTCTCCAGGTTGATGCTCTCTGGTCGTTCCCCAATGCTCTTCCGCTCCTTACTGCCTGCCCTGGGTTGCTTGTTCCCCTCTGTTGAGTTACCCAAATGTCCAGGCTGCAAGATGATGTCTGGCTTGTCCTGGGTGGCCGTGGTGCCAGCGCTGGCAGCGGTTTTTGTGGAGTGGTTGCTCTGCAGTTTGTCATTGTCACTGTTTATCCCTTCCTCTGAGACTTTATCACTCTGTCCATCTGTGGTGTCCTTGCCCGTCCCCACAGACCCATTCACTGCTTTGGGCAAGGAAGAGTCTTGAGGTTTCTCCCCATCAAAACTCAGCTGACTTGCCTCAGAGGGGTCCCGCTTGTGTTTACCAGGGGGCTGGAAAGACAGGGAAAGGAAGATGTTGGATTTGGCACTGCACTTAACATGACTGCAAGGGCTACAAGTCCCAACAATTCAGACCAAAGTCACCCACAGCTAAAGAGTTGTTGTGAGGAAGTATTCCCTTTTGGGACATCTGCCCTGAGATACTTCTATCTTTCTCCAGGTTTGTGGCCACAAGGACTATTGACACTAACTGGAAGGAAAAAGCACAGTGAATAAACCCCAGAACTTGTATATTCTGAATAGGCAGCCTAGGAGTTTTGCATATCAAGAACTTTTTTGCCCACAGCTAATTCCACCACAGATTAATCACTACCCTTTGCCACAGAGGAGGGAGGTCGAGCCATGTCCCCCATCAACACCACCCAAGAAGCTTTGAGATGTCCTCTTCAAAGAGGCCAGCTCAGGGGCAGATCTGCCCAGGTCCCCCTTGGGCTGATGATCTCTCAGTGCTGCTGGCATTGCTTCTACTCCAGCTTCTCCAGCCTGTATCAGGCCCTATTTTTCTCTTCTATTTTTTTAAATTACTTTCTGCAAGCCCCTCCTGTGAGCAGGCACTGGGCACCTGACAGTATTGTTGTATCTCCATGCCACTGGCAGCCACCGAAAAACAGTCCCTTCCCTGCCTGAGCAACCATTTCACCTCAACATGATGGGGCCCAGAACAGCTGTAAAGCAGCCTTTTGGAGCCTGGAAAAGTTGCTGAGCTCTTTCTCCGACCACAGCCACACTGGCAAACTTGCCAGCATGGTGCTGGGAGCACTCACTGAGGCAGACTCCGATGAGTCATCCTCTTCTGCTTCATCCCGACTGTCTTCAATCTCTTCCATCACCTCAGCCTTGGCCTCGGCCACCAGCTCACGCAGGGCCCGGTTGCTGGTCACCTTGCTGACGAAGGGATGCTGTAAACCAAGAACAGTGCACATGTGTGAGGTGGCCAAAACCAGACCTTGTGAGCTCATGGCCAAGTGACTGTGCTGGCAAGGACCACTTCTTGCTTTAAAACAAATGCAAAGACCTGTGGTTATGGTTCTTTCCAGAGTCACTGGGCTTAATCCCCCAAAGAACTTTACCAACAGACTGCATGCATGAGGGAGAGCAAGAGAACACAGTGCTGAGGTTAAACACACACTCTGCACACAGATGCTCAAACCCTGGTGCTCTGCAAAGCTGCTTTATGTCAACACCCCCTCCACAAAAGCACCAGCTGCATTTAAACAAGGGGATGTGCCCCACACCCTCCAACACTGAGCTCCATGTCTAAGCCTGCAGAATGCACCAGCAGCAGGGCAAGGGCAAGTCTGCAGGATCCCTGGGTGCAAACAGAGCCTGGGGGAAGGTTTAATTGAATTCAGGCTGGAATCACTCAGTGCACACAGCGGGGTGTTTGTGTTGAGCTTCAGCAAAAGGCTGTGAAGTTCCTCAGGTCTCTCGGGGTCTCCAGCACAGATGGGAGTGTGCAGCCAGTGCTGCAGAGTGAGAGGTCTGCAGCCAGCATGGAACAGCACCTTCCAGTTTTTTGCTATTATTTTGAAAAGGGACAGGAGGAAAGAAGAGGAGCTGATTTTAAATTTGGGATAACTGGGTATAATCCACGCTGGCTGCCACATGGGTGTTTTTAGGGAAAAGGAACAATTTCTACTCCAGCTGGTGTCCATAGGGAGTCTGCAGTTCTCCCCGAAGGAAAAAAAAACATTGTTGATCCTTTCTGGAGCATTTTAGTGGCTGAAAAGTACTATGAACTTTTTAAACATGACAAAAATCATCTGAGATCACTCTGGGGCCACAGACCCTGCCCAGGGGCTGGTGCCAGTCCCTACCTCTAGCAGCTGGGCAGCACTGGGCCGAGTCTCTGGGTTCTTGTCCAGTGCCTTCTTGAGGAAGTCTCTAAACTCCAGGGACCTTAAAACACAGTCATTGGTTAAGAAGCTTAGGAGAGAGAAAGGCCTCAAATGCCACAGGGGTCTGCTTAATCCCTTTTCCAGATGATGTCCCAGCTTGCAGCTGTCCATAATTCCCATTTCACTCCCATAGGAAACCGAGAGCTCTGACATTCTGATTATTTGTAAGAGAATTATCAACGTGGCTGAGTGAGGGACTCGATTTTGCCTTTCCAATGATGGCAATAGATAGGGGACTAAGCCCCAGCCACTGTTCCCCAGGGATAAGGCAGAGGCTGGAGAGGGCACCAGCAGTTATTCTCCAAAGGGAGCCCATGGCTAGAGCTGCTTGTGGACAAGAATGTTCCAGGAGCCATTGTCACAGCCACAGTGGGAAACAACGGCTGTGAAGGACCAGGAACCCCATAGGAGGGCACCCTCAGCCTGCAAAGTACAGCTCTGAGATCCAGAGAGTGTCCCTGATCTGCTTCTGAGCAGCTCCAGAGGAAGCATTCCCACCCTGCCTGCACTGCTGAGACAACACTTGTGACTTCAGTGCTCTACCAGCAATTTGCTACTCATTATCACACAGCAAGTTTTATAAAGATTTTAAAATAAATTAATCAATAAATATTAACTGATTGGTTTCATTTTAAATGCAGAAATGGCTTTCCAGACTCCATGAAAGAAATTCTGGAGCTCTTAGCCATTTCCAGGTTTAGAAAAATCTTCCTTTCATACACATGGGATGTTTTGAAAACAGCCAAGGGATCACCCCTCATTTCAGAGCAGGGGCTGTGGGTGAGTGGCAGCTCCTCCCATGCTGTCTACACACTGTCAGCACAGTCTGAGAGTCTGCCCTCAGCCAGCAGCACTTTCAGAATCCCTGATACAGGGCTGGACCTGAGATACAGCTCTCAAATCAAACAAAACTGTGAGAAATTACTGTTTTTTCTCTCTTTAAGTTGGAAACGTGCACTCTGCTGGCACAAACCCCTCACCATTTGGAGGGGCAGCTGAGCGTGGGAGGGTCAGACTTGGCAATCTTCAGCAGGACTCTCATGGGGTTGAGCTCGTGGTGGGGTGGCTCAATCTGGGCCATTTCGATCAGTGTGATCCCCAGGGACCAGATGTCTGCCTTGTAGTCGTATGGAGTGTCCTTCATGGTCTCGCACATCACCACCTCCGGGGCCATCCTGCAATGGGCAGAGTAAGGAGCAGGGTTGGCAAAGGATGACACCACTGCCACACAATGTGAGCCTTGCAGCAGCAATGAAAAGCTTTAAGTAATCCACAGCATCGTATAAAAACAGCCTTTCCTCCTAGCTCTGGGTTTCAGAGGCAGCAGCATCTATTTTAAGGGGTCCAACCCCCTCCCTCTTCTGCAGACCAGCCGAGACAGCCCTTGGAAACCCCCAGGCCATTGACATCTGGCACGGATGTTGCTTCAGACAATAAATTAATCCTCACGATTCCATTCCTTCAGCAAGTCGAGTGATTTACAGATTGCGTTTCTGCAGCGAGGAGTCATTCCCATGTGCTTGGAGTTGCTTCAAAGCCCACCCCACCCCCAGCGTGGGGGAACAGGGAGTACACACACGCGAGCACACGTGTGTCCCTTGCTCTGCCAAGCCTCAGCCGGCCCAGGGCACTGTGACACCACACAGTGCTCCCACACCACCAAGGCTGCTCACAGCTTCATTCCGGCAAGGAAAACCCTTGCACGTGCAGATAGAGGCCACGACTCCTTGTAAAAATCCTCCCACCCCATGGAAAGGCACCAACACATCCCAAAGGCCATGAGCTCCCCACCTCTGGCAAGCCTGATTTTCAGAGAAGTGAAGCTCCTCACGAACACAGGGTTCATAACAAGCAGGTCACTCACCAGTAAGGGGTCCCAATGAATGAGTCTCGCTTCTGTAAGGTTTTCATGTTTTTGGCAGACACTCCAAAGTCAGCTGCAAAGAGCAGTAACATTAGATGCCATAGGAAAAATGAAAGACCCCTCTAAATTAACACACTTGGCTGAAATGCAGATTTAAAAGCAAACATGCATTTAAAGCAAGAACATGATAAAATGTGCTGTGCCCTCTAAATTGAGCATCAGAAGTTAAGTTTGGTTTTGGGTCCGTGGTCCCTTCCTCTCCTATGTACCATAAGACATAACAAGCTACCCCTGAAAAATCTTACACATCTAGAATGAAGTAGACATCATCTCTGCACACAAAAGCAGATACTTTCAAAACTGCTATTTCATAGCAGAAAATCTCATTTTACACCAGAAAACCCAGAGTGCTGTTACATTCCTTCTTTCCCTGCAGCCCCCCACACAGCAGCCACTGCATGATGCCTTTCCCTGATTTTGTCCCTTCTATAGAGAGCTGCTGAAGCCAACCCATCCAAATCAAATCAGGAAGAACTGCAAAGGGTAGTGAGCCCAGTCCAGGTGAGTTTGCTCTCTGAGACAGTCCTAATGACACCTGGACGAGCTGTTACCCATCTGCGCCTTGAGCTCAGGGTGTCCCTGGAGGTCAGCCTTGGCCCAAGCTAGCAGTGTTCCTACAGTGAAATACATGGTCACAGGAAGGTTTCTTTGTTCCAAGCCTGGTTGGACTCCATCAGCACCCACAGACACATCCCAAGAACACCCAAACAGCTGCTGGCACCCCCCATGAGAATCTAGTGAAGATCCGCACATTTCTGACCAGTTCATACAAATAAATCTACCTTCTCACCCCTCAGCAAGTTGCTGGAAGCTAATTTAACTCAAACCCATAGCGAGTTGGCAAAGCAACCCTTTGGCAATACTCACCCTGTCACCACCAAACCTGCCCTGCAGATAAGAGGAATTCTTCCAGCTCCCAGCCCTGCCAACTGGCACCCTGCACAGGATGCTCAGCAGGCCAAACAGCACAAAAATCAAGTTCAAAGAGGCATTAAAAAAATCATAAAATAAAAGTCCATCCAGGTTCTGAGCATGGCTGTGGCTTGGGAAGCCTTGGCACATTTTGTCTCCCATGGAAGAAAATCTTCCCATTCTCCTGCCTGCATCCCTCAGCCAGCAGACAAACTGTGATGTCCCATAGACAGGACAGCATCCCTCAATCCCCCCACACTCAGGCATAGCCAAACACTACAATACAGCTCCAACAGCACATGGCTGTCCTTGGTGTAGCATGGAATGGTCCCAAGCAGCACCATCACCCACAGCTGTTCTCTCAGGGAGCTCGGCTAAGGAAGCTCCTGCCCAGCAGCTCACCGAGCTTGATGTCCCCATCCTGGGTGAGGAGCACATTCCCAGCCTTCAGGTCCCGGTGGATGATCTTTTTGCTGTGGAGGTAATGGAGGGCTTCCAACATCTGGCGGCAAATCACTTGGATCTGAGGTTCAGTCAGGCCCCGGTCCAGCTCTGTGGGGAGGGAGAGGGATGTTAAACAGGACAGGGGTAGAGCAGTGCTCCACCTGAGCAGCAGGAAGGCACAGGTTACCCAGCAAACCATGGAAAAACCACTGTCCATGTGTCAGAGCAGCAGGAGACTATGCAAATCAGCTTGTTAAGGTAATTTATTCCCTAAGCCAGCACTTGCAGCAGAAGGCTCAACTCTTGGAGCTGCTGGTTTATAGCTCCCTCCTGGGAGTGTACAGTTGAGGCATTTGGCTCTGGAACAGAGGATGAAGGGGACAAAGAGGGGGAACCAGGCATGCTTGTGATGAGAGTCTGAACTGCAAATTCCCTGACAATTTGAGAAATGGGTCCCTGCATACAAGCTGGGTCTTGCCCAGCTGCTGTAGAGAGCAGGGAACTGAACTTGGCTGCAGGCAGCAACACAGTCAAACATAGGTGTGAACACCCAGCAGCTCCACATAAAGCCCTGTTCTCATTCCCCAGGGAGCTGTCCCTGCTATGGAGATGCACTGTATCCCCCTGTATATCATGAGGGACATGCCACTTCCCAAAGCAACAAGCAATAAAATGCTCACAAGGGTTGTCCTTACCCACTGCTCTGAGCTGTTTTTTGAGTAGCCCCGGGTACCAGTACACCAGTTCGTATCCTGCTGTCTGTTCCAGAGTTCAGGGACAGTTTGGACAACACTGTCAGGCACATGGTGGGATTCTTGGGGCTGTCCTATGCCAGGCCAAAAGCTGGATTTTGAAGATCCTAGTGGGTCCCTTCCAGCTCAGGCTATTCTGTGATTCTATGGTTCTATTTCTGATGCTTGCAAGGACACACAACCACTGGTGTGACCTCCCGGCTGAGCTCTGCTGGGCCACCTCCACCATCCAAGACTGTTTTCTAAGGCATCAGCTCTGCAAATTATCAAACTTCCAGATGGTTAGCATCTCCTGAGCTTTCCTCCCTCCCTCTGCAAGCCCTTTGCACTGCAGATCCCTCCTCCAGCAGTCCTGAGCATGAGACAGAGCAGACCCAGCCTGACACAGCATCAACTACCCAAATTGCACAGCCAGGACAGGGGCAGATGGATCTGTCCCAGCAACTGGGACAGATTCAGAGTGAGGATCTCAACAACAGGCTGGGTGATGCTGGGTCAGTCCCTTTGTTCCTCCTCTTCCTCACCAATATTTCCCTTCTCTGGAGGAAGCTGATGATTTTCATTCTCCCTGGAGCATCTGGCAAAAGCGTGGTGCAGTGGGCCACAGGTTTTGTACAAAAGACTTCAAAGGGAAAACACTGCTTGGTGGTGGGAATGGGAAGGTAGAACAGGAAACATTCAGGAATTCTGAATTTACTAATGCTGGGAGCATTCCTGAGCTCTAACTCACAGCTCCTCCTGTCCCTCCCTTGGGGGTGACAGAGCTATAGCCAGGCCACTTGCTCATGATTTCCTATGCTGCCCCTTTCCAGTTCCTCCAGAGACAGACTGCCACAGTCACAGACCAACCAATGCACCAAAGACCTGCTGAGGTTTTCCATGGGGAAGGCGTAATTTCTCCAGCAATTCAGAAAAAGTGTTTTTTTCATGCAGTGATTTAGACTTGCTTCAAAGTTCCCTAAAGGAGGGCCAAGGTTTAAGGGCTGAATCAAAGATGACAAATTTGGTAACTGGAAATAAACAAAAAGTGAGGCCTTTGGAAATATCAGGGTTGAAAGGGAGTAACCCCCAGGGAGATATGGCTCTGTCCAAAGGGCTTCAGGCAAGATGTCAGAGCATCACATTCCTCAGTGCAGAGGGGATGTCAATCCCCTGCCCCAGGGTCCATACAGCCCTGGCACAGAGGGGCTGTAGCACCAGCCAGGGCTGTTTTGGGGTACACTCACACACTACTGCTCTCAGCAGCTCTCTCTTTGCGGAAGGGAAGAGTTAAAAATGGGAAGATTCCTGGGACTACTGCAGACTGCAGTTTATTAGGCGCTCTGCTGCTTCACAAGATGACTGATACCATACGGAGAAGTCAGCAAAAAGATCTTGGGATATTCATCATGATAGGCACCCAGATTAAACATCTCAGCCCTGCTGCCCTTCCCGGGAAGCTGTGGGAACAGGATCCCCAAGCACCCGGTGCCCCCAGCAGATAAATATTTAAAGTCTTCTTTCCCCCCTAGCCAGACTCTCCCTTCTCCCCATGCCTTATGATCTGCTGATCCCAACAGCATTTAAATCACAAAAGGACATTAAAGTAGCTCAAAAAAATACCTCAGGGCTGCCACACCTTCTGCTCTGGGTATGAAAATAGGCAAACTCATGGGAGAGAAAAGGCAGCTGGAGAAGCTGGGGCACCCATGCCTGCCATCTGTCTGAAGGCTGCCCCTGGGAACGTGCCAGAAGGCTGGAAATGCCTTGCGGGCACCTCCCAGGGCACAGAGAAGAGCCCAGCACCAGCACTGCACTCACCCAGCATGGTGGCATCCACCGCCCCGCCCGGGCAGAACTCAATCATGATCTGGGGGAACAAAGAGAGAGGAGTTAAAGTCAGGTCTGCATCTCACTGAGAAAAGCCACCAGGCAGGGAAGGGAAGACGAAAGCGTTGGGTTTGCTTCCTTGTACGCCAAAGCTGCCCCTCAGCACCACCCGGGGGTGCGGAGGATTTGCAGCTTCCCAGGACACATCCCTTGGGCACTCCTAGTGCCAAGGATCACCCGAGCCCTGGGGTCAGATCCCACAGACTGCCACATGGCAGCCAACTCTGAGGGACCCTCCCCATGGCTGCGACACTGCCAGCAGCCCCATACCTGGACGCCCACCCCGAGCAGCCAGCTTCAGTATTCCCAGCTTCAGTATTCCCAGCTTCAGTATTCCCAGCTTTCTCTCTGTTTACATCTCTTCCCGTTGCATTTTGGAGCCAAAAGGATGAGATAGCTGTCATAGCTGGGAGCTGACGTGGCTGGGAGAAATCAGGCAGGATTTTCTCTGGCAAGTGAGGGATAGGGAGGGCTGTCATGTCTTTAGGGTGTTTTTTTTAACTTTTTTTGTTTCCCCACATTGCTCAGTAGTTCATTGCTCTCTCAATTTTTAACAATTTGAGGACAAACTATGTCAATAAAGAGGGTAAGTACATTCACCAGACTGATGCTGTTTCTCTCCAAGGGATGTGCACAGAGTCCTGCCAGTCCCACACACCTGCTTCTCTTGGCCCTGCCAACCACTCCACATTGTCCCCAGCACCTCGGGGATGCAGGTACCTCCTCTTCCCCTTCACCTCTGCACAGATGCAGCCAGAGCTGCCCCAGTACAGGCCCCCATTCCTTGCTCCCCTTCAGGGCAGCTCAGATAAACAGATTACAATTTCAAGCATCCAGAGATTACAAGGGACAAGAGATGCTTCACCTCTCTGACAAGCTTTTCTCCTTGTCAAGGTGACACAGGGTAACATACCAGAGAGGTGAAATGCCAGAGTTTATTCCAAGGACAGTGCCTGAGCCAAACAAAGGCAATGTTTACCAGCACAGTTCTCTAAGCCCTTCAAGTGGAGGTCATGCTGCTCAACACAGCTCTGAGCACTGGAGCAGGAACTGAGGGTAGAAGGTTCAAGCTCCCTCTTTCCCATGGTTTAATCCTGCAGCTCCAGTAAAGCCACATCTCGACCCTTTAGTCCTGCAGTCCCTATGCATGAACAAGGGAAGGGCTGTTATTGACCAGGTCAACAGTGAAAGAACACTACCCTGGAGTGAAGAAGAACAGAATGAGGTGCTGGGATGCAGCAAACTTGGAATTGCTCTGTGAGAATCAGCCCAGGTCCAAGATCAGGATGGAGACAATGCTGAGATGACAAACCCAGGCAGGTGTGACACAGGTGCCATCAGAAGAAGCAGAGAAGAATAAACCAGAGGCCAGTGCTAGTGAAGCACTTGAAACAGGCAGATGGAGAGAAGCAATTGGAACCAGGAGAACCAATATACATAACTGACACAGATCCAAGCAGGAGCCTGGCAGGAAGATTGTCAGTGGGCCATCCGAGCCCTCACACCAATGGGCCACATCAAAACTTTTTTCTCTTGCTTGAGTTAATACCTTGAATCAGAGCATCAGCAGCTTCACCAGCAAATGGAAAGGCAAGAATTGTTTCCTCTTGTGGTCTCCTCAAGCATAGAACTTCACTGGAGACCTGTGCCCCATCATCTCTCCAGCACAGGTCTAGGAGGCTCATTTCAACCAGTATTTTTATAGTATTCCTCATCCCATTGATCAGAGCAGATTAACATCACCAGTAGATATCAGCTCTTCCTGGGCTCCTCAGAGCCCAAAGCACCAGAAATAAACTTTAAATGAGCCCCACACTGGTGACAATCTGCCAGCTGCAAGGCCAAGGGCTTTCCCTCACTCTTGGGGGGGACTCTGCTGGGTCATCCACCTTGCTCATGGTACCTCTGCACAACAGCACCATGATCCCACCTGTGGGACATGCCCTCTGCCAGACCATCCAACCTACCGCTAGCCCAGACCAGCCAAGAGTGAGTGATCTGTGCCCCCAGGCAGATGCTGGGCTGAGGTTTCCTACCAGCCAAACTGTGCTGTGGTCAGATACACTGAGCTTTTAAATGGGGAAGGGCCAAGAACAATGTATGCAACTCTGGATATGCGTGGGATGCATTGCACCTCACAGAATTTCATTTTGGGTTCATAGTCTAGCAATGAGAAAATGAGAAGACTCAGTCCATCTGAACC
The DNA here is from genome assembly GCA_013396695.1 of Sakesphorus luctuosus. Lineage (NCBI taxonomy): Eukaryota > Metazoa > Chordata > Aves > Passeriformes > Thamnophilidae > Sakesphorus > Sakesphorus luctuosus. The sequence continues at coordinate 1,907,463 of VWZD01000569.1, read as the reverse complement.
ATGCATGTTTATGTAGGCACAGCAGCAGGCTGTAAGTCAGGCACTGGAAATACAAGAAACAAGGAAAACCTAAAAATATGTATTTCCAACAAGGGCAGAGATGCCAAAGAATAATCATGGGTGTGGTCAGATGGTCTGAACAACCAAAAAATTAATGAGCTCATTTCAGCACAGAAAGTCCTATTTAAACAAACTCAACTGTAAATTCCATAGATCACAATCCATGCATGCTTCCTTCCAGGAGCAGGGCCAGCCTGGAAAATGTTGTACTATTAAAGAAGGTAGAAAGGCAGGCCTGGTGGCAGCAGGACATGGCCATCTCTGTGCATGAGCTGGGAGATGGAGGAAGCTCACAGGGGGCACAGGCTGTGCAGGCACCATCGCCAGAGCCACAGCAGGGAGGGGGATGGTGGGATAGTGTCTGACATCCTCGGGCAGGCAGTCTGCCACTGGGCCACTCCAAGGAACAAGTTGGAAAGATCATTTAACTTTTCTTAGGGCTGTTTCCACATGGTTTGATATATGGGATGACTGCTCCTTTACTGAGGTGTTCCTGAAACTCCACTGGAGCAGTAACCACTCCAGTGACAGTGCCAACTGCTGCATCTCACCTTCCAACACTGCCCTGGGCTGCTCCCTGTGCACTGCTTGGCCACCCCCACAATACCCCTGCGACCTGCAGAGATGGGACCCTGACAGGGGTGGATGAGGAGCCACAGAAGCGCTGAAAAATCAGTGGTTTCACACACCCTGTCCCAGAAAATTTCCTCTGGTCTCGTGAACCAGAGATATGAGACCCATGGGATGATTCTACCCCACTGCCAACATCCCAAAAGCGGCTCCTTTGCACTACTAAGTGCTGGGTGGGGAGCACCCACACTTCCTCCTCCTTTTGGTTGGGGTCCAGCGCCTGCCAGGGGGTCTGCAGTGAGCAGCCTGGAATTGGGCTGGAGCAAACATCCTGTTTATAATGATTTCCTTCACACAAGAAATCCAGAGACTTCCTCGCCAAAGGCTGTCCAACCTCTGCTGTGCAGAGCTGCTGGAGGGACATGCAGCAACAGGGGCTCTCCCTCCTTCTGCCACTTCAAAGCTCTTACAAACCCAGGGATTACACATTATCAACATTTTAGTTTTCAGTCTGTATGCAGTTACAACCATACCAAAATTTACTGGTAGCTCCATCTCTGAGCTGAGCTACACGACCAACTCGCAGCTGCAGACAGACAGAGCCCTCAGCTCTGACACTACAGCCAAAGAACTCAGCAACTGCTCTGGGCTCAGTCAGAGCTCCACAGGGATGCTCGAGCTGCACAGGAGCAGATTTGGGCAGCTAGTTTGTAGACAGAAGAAAGAACCTTCTCTCACTACCTCTCAAAACCTTTGTGCCACGCTTTAAATAAAAACCTTTAATGAAACAGCATGACTGAAGAGGTCTGCATACAGAAGGCACAAAATCTTTCCTTTTCAAGAAATGTTTGCAATGGGTAAAATTAAATTTTAACTTAAATTTGAAATGAGAAGTCCACTCAAGTTAAAGGGTTTTGCAGGTGACCTTGATTTTTCCCATGGCTCATCCTAATCCTGCCTTTAGGTACAGCAGGATCTGGAAACATTTTGTAGCCCAAGTGGAAGCAAAGTATGCAGGGGAGGCTGGAGCCCTTTCCTGGGCTGCTTAAGTAATAAATGACTGCCTGGCAGGAGAGGAAGCTGAGTCCAGTCAGCCTGAGGTTATCCAGGAGAATAAATGTACATACATATGTATGAAACAGCTATGGCTTAAATGAAGTGCTGTTAAAGGCACAGGTCTTCAAGTTGTACCAGAACAAAGGTTTCCACGTTATGAAAAAGCATTATATGACTTAACAGCTCAAGGGAGCAGATTAGACACTGTGGTAGGAGAATCTCTCCAGCAGCTTCACCTGAGAAGAAGAGGGACACCAATCTAGAAAATAAATCTAGGACGGATTAGACGCCAGTGCAGTATCTGGGTCTGACAAACCAGGAACAGCATCTCCTGCCCAAATCCTCCCAGGTGGGACAGAGATCCTGCTTGGTCCTCCCACCCTCGGCAGGACCGGCCCTGCCTTTTGGGTGTGTTTGAACTCTTGAAACTTTCTATAACATTAAAAAAAGTACAAAAAGCTTATCTTGAAAGATAATTTTACCAAACACTGCATGGTCGCCAAGGGTGGAACAGCTGATGTCCCTGAGCAGGGCTTGCAATTGAAATTCAATTAAGAGGAGAGGACGCACCCTCAGCCCAGCTCTTACTCACCCGATTGGCATGTCAGAGGGCAGGGGCCCACGAACCCTTCCCTAGGCACTACTGGAGAAATGCCTTTTCCAGTCAGAAAGGGAGAGAGGAGTGGAAAACAAAAGCTATCAGCTGGGAAAGCTGGGGGCAGCACATCTCGGGGGTGGCAGCCCTGGGCAGTCAGGCATTTCCCACGGAGTGCAGGGAGGCCACCAGGTCCCCTTAGGACAGAGGAGCCCTTGGCTGGCAGCCCAGTTGCTTCTAAGTCACTGGAGGTGATGGGTGCCTGGAGGCCTTTCCTATGACTTTGCTGCTTGTGCAGTTGCATGTTTAAGAGTCCAATCACTTTGGGGTCACAGTGGTACTCCAGAGCACCCAGCACTGTGTGTGCAGTGTGCCAAGCACAATAACCACCCACCCTTCCCACTCAGCTCTTTTGTAGCAGTGCCAGTGGGCATGGAAAGCTGCCTGTGCCCCCAGGATCCACCTGCTCCCAGATCCACCCTGCCTGCCCAGGAACAGCTTCAAAACTGAAGTAGTTCAGCAATTTCCTCTCCTAATCTTCAGCAGAGGGTTTCATTTTGTTTGTTTAAGCAGCTGCCCGCTGCTGGGGAGAAGGTAACCCGCAGCATCCTGCTGCTGTGGCTGCTGCCATCGCCCACGCGCAGCCTCGTGGCTCTGCCACGATTTTGGGGCAACTTAGCGCTGTCCTTGTCACCCGCAGCAGAAAGCACCTCCGGCACAGCCACCAGCTCTCCTGCCTTGTGTTGGCACAGAGGGGCTGGGGAGATAAGAAAAGTAAATTTGGTAAACTGTGCTCCATTTAGAGAGTAAGCTACTGAAGGAAATATTCTGAGGTTCTCTCCTTGCCAGTCATCACACCTGTTCCATCTTCCGCTTCTCCAGAATGCCAAGTTGGCACAAAGCTCCTGGGGGGTTGCTGCCATTAGCAAGAATTTCCATCTTGATGTTCTCCAAGTTGGAGCAGGGCATGGAGAAGGATCAGGGTGTGTCACAGCTGGCCCCAGCCAGTCACCATCAGAGGATTCAGTCCTGCTCCATGCAGGGCTGCCATTGCAGGGGGATCACAGTGGGTCCCTGGGCTATCCCCACGAGGAGAGCTGGGAGGAAGAGGAAGGAGGAAGGAGCCAGGGCAGATGTGCCTGTGTGGGCCCTGCAGCAGGGAAAGCAGGGAGAGCAGGGCTTTCCTGGCATTGCCCGCCCACTTACAGGAAAAGCGCCCGTGATCCAGAGGAATCCTCTGCATTCAGCAAAAATGCAACAAAGAAAAAGGGAAAAGAGAAAGAGCCAGAGCTTGGTGCTGTCCTGGTGCTGCAGAGAGAGATGAGCTGCCTAGTGTGAGGATGGGTGGGGAAGGTAGCACAGAACAGTTACAGGGACTCCCACTACAGAGATTCCCACCTACAAAACCTCCATGCTTCAGGTGCTGCACGTCTCCCACACTGCCTGTCACTGCAGTCACTCTGCCTGCTGGTCGATGTGCTGAGTTAGCAGTGCTGTGAGCCAAAGCCCACCCTTCCTCCCAGAGTATCCAGGCAATGAATGCTGCTTCCAAAGATTCCTCATATGGGAGCCACCACCTTGCTCAGCCCCATGACAAGGGAAAAAAAGCCCCCTGCTTATGCTGGGGTATGGGAGAAAAGGGGGAAAGGAACCCTCTCAGGGCAAATTTTACAAAGCTGCTTTTTAGCAAGTAGACCCAGCTTTTCCATAAGGGGATTGCCCAAAAAGGGAGGTCTGGATCCCCCTTCTGCTGCAGTGAAACTGGTGGCTGGGAGGTAAGAAAGCCACCAAGGCAGCACCACATGGCAGCATCACCTCGGGTGAAAACTGCAGAGCACGTACCCCTGCCAGCATTTCAACAGATGAATGCATTCAGTAACAGCCGCCTCTGCGGCTGCAGAGCCCTTCCCCACTCTGTCAGCCCCTGCTGCTGCCCCTCCAGCCAGGCAGGGAGAGGTTGGTCCCCCCAGAGAGCCCCCAGCCCCATGGGGACAGCTGGCCGAGCTCCCTGCACTGCGGCTGCCAAGGGTGCAGGCTTTGGCCGTGAAACCCAGTGCCACCCTTCCACTGCCAGAAAGGAGCCCCAGCCCGGTGCCTTCCTCCCTCTCCTCTAACCCTGCAGAGCAAACACACAGGCATGAGAAAGATCACATCCCCTCCCTGGTAGTGCAGGAGGAGCCCTACTTGGGAACAGACTTCCTGTGTGTGCTGCCCAAACCCACCCAAGACATTTCCTGGCTTTGGTGTGGGCACAGTCTCCTTTCAGTGCATTGAGCCCAGGGCAGGGCCAGGGTTTCCTGGAGGCTCCTCACACAACCTACACTGGCATCATGGCATTCATAGCATAGGATGATTCCCCTGGCATTGCAGGTGGTGGGAGGAAGGCAGGAGTGGGAGGAAATGGTCTAGACCTCCCCATCCGAAACAGAGGAGTCACAACAAGGCAGGTCTCTCCTCCCAGCATTTGGATCACACACTCTGGGCAAGACAAACTTCTTCCCAAGCCCTGCAGAAGTGGTGGGAAGCTGAGAGCTCAGACAGTCTCTAGGGCTTTTGGTCTTGACTCAGAGGCAGAGGAGACTGAGCAAGTCCAGGAAGGCATCTTCCTACAGCCCCTCAGTCCTAGTTCTAGCACTGCAGGAAGTTTCCTGACCCGTTACCCACAACTGTGGTTCATTGGCTACTAAATTCCAGTTTTCCCATCCAGATCTTCAGGATGACCGTCACTCAGCAGCTTGCTGGTGGCCTTCTCACAGTCCTGCTTGGCCTCATAATAGAGATGCCATGGAAAATAAAGGACAGAGGCAACAGCTGACTCCGTTCTCAAACTCTGAACCTAATCACAGCATCAAGAGGACTCTGACAAGGTCAGGAGCACCTGGAGCAGAGACCAAGATCTGCACAAATCACACAGAGGGGACATCCTTGGTCCAGCAACACTGGCTGCAACAAATATAAAGCATAGCACAAAGAACATAGATGGTCATTTCCACAAAAGCTGCCCAGATAAATGACGGATACAGACCTCAAACCCCATCCTGAGACCAATCCGCTAGAGCCCAGTCCTGTGCACAGTGTCCACCTGGAACACGGACATCAGCATTCATATGTACCCTGAGATGCCAGCACCATCTCCACAGTGCAGCTACGGCCCAGAGCAGGCCAGGCACACTCTCTATGAACAGCTCATATCCAGCCCCACTTATCTGTTGGGGCTTTCACCAGCACCCAATGCCTCCAAGCACCTGAGAACAGAGAGAAGAGCAACTTGGCTCCATCTCCTCTCCCTCCAAGCCCATCAAGTCCCTTTGGGTGATGGGTGGGCTGAGCCCATATGCATGGCTCCAGCAAAATCTTGGACACATTTCTGCCTCCCAGGGCTGAAAAAAGGGCTTCAGCTTCTGAGCAACACAAATACCAGAGGACAGAGCTGTTCCTCACTGCTGGAAAGAACATATTTAGAAATAGAAACCATGTTTAGTCAGGGCTAAGGGGCATGTCCTTGACCCCATCTGTGTGACATCAAACCCAAGTTCTGGTGGTTAACAACAAAGCTATGCTCTCCTGTCTTCTGCAAGAGGAGGCAGGACAAGCAATGCCAGATCAAACCTCCAGGAGCAGCGCCCCTCTCCTCCCATAGCACAGGGGTGTGCAGGACCACAGAGGCTGGTTTTGGGGAGTACCACCTTGGCTTTTACATACCATGTGATCAGATCCACTCCCTCCTTTAAAATCGAGGGCTGTGCTGACCAGGGCAGTTCTGTTTGGAAGTATGCTGAGTCTCCCCATTATCTCAGCCAACCTGCCCTGCTCCGACTGAAGTCCAAGGACTAAGTTTACATTACGGAGCAGAGGGAGGAGGTGGATTGCATTCCTACACCCACTTAACTTGGCACTTTCCCCACCAATCTCCTGCCCAATGCTTTTCACCCAACACATGCCAAAGAGCTGTAAGAAAATGGGGAGCAGATTACGCCAGTGTTGCTCATATGCCAGATCGGCTGATTCAAAGCAAGGCTGAGCTGCTCCAGCTGTTTGCTGGGGGCTGAAGACAGGGCAAGAGATGAAAACAGCCTCTTTACACACTGGGGACACACGACATCCTTCCTGACCTCATTCCTAGAGCCCCACGAGGCCAGTAGGCCACCAACACAAGAGGGGACAAACACTCAAGTATCTGCAAAAGCCACCAGCTCCGTTCTCCCCTCCCAGCCAGCCCTCAGCACACACTGGAGAGAAGCATAAAACAATACAGAAACCACCAGAAGCCTCTTTGCTGCCACAGAGAAGCATAAATGTCAAAAGTTTGCCTGACATGGCAAGTATGCTGTAGGTGGGAGCGAAATAATTAGCTTTCTGTAAGAGAGTGCTCCAGGCTTGCCAATTTTCCCTTACAAACAAGGACACCATTCAGAAACTTAAAATATAATAAACCTTTCTGCCCTCTTTTCTGAACAGAATAACCTACAGAGAAAAATATTTGAAATAAAAAAAATCTGCCCCCACAAGGAGTGGGGGAAGAAGATGCAGGGCAGCAAGCAAAGAATCAAAGGCTTATAGAGTTTTAGAGATGGAAAACTTTATGGAGAACAAAGTTAGATAGGACTGAATACTCCTCATGAAATGCAGAGCTCCCTGCTGATTTTAGGGAAACTGGGGACAAGTTCCTCACAGCTACATCACTCTGAGATGACAAAACATTTCCTTGAACTACCCACAACAGTTGGCAAAAATATTCCCATTCCTACTGAAATTTTGGCAGAGCAAATTAAAACTCCTTTTAATTAAACCAAATGGTTTTGATGCTGTAAAAAACACCTTTTCCCTTGCTAGAACCACAAAGGGCATTGAGTTCCTTTTGAAAAGGGCTGCTATCCAATCCCCTTGAACTCAGCATCTTGACTTGCTAACCAGCATCCCAAAAATCCAGAATCCAAAACCACCCATGGCCAGCAAATGCAAACAGCTCCAGGATGGAGGATAGAGAGGGTTAGCTTTGCTGTAACCAGGGTACCTGAGATTCTGAGTGCTGCAGGAAGGGCTAATTGCAATGCACATGGATTTCTTCAGGAGCTCCTTTTCAAGGATCAGACCACAACTGGTTCCAAGCATTCTCGGCTCCCAGCGTTGTGCTCTACAGAGCAGGGACAGAGGGAGGAAGACCAGAGCTGCTCTTTGCTATAGAAACCAGAAAAAACACACAGGCCATGGCTCTCTGCCCAGGCATGGGGTAAAGCCTTTGCTGCTTGAAGGGCTGTGACTGGGATCCCCTTTTCTCACCAACTTAGTCAGTGTTTAGAGGCCACTCAGTTCACCAAGGGCATTTGTTACTGGATGGGAAGCAAAACTCAGAAAATAATTTCAAATATAAATAGCTAAAAGGAACATGTTGCTTCTTCAGTTGGAAGATTCACCAACCTCAAGTGCCCTAAGTTTGTGTCAGCAACTAAAATAGATGATGCATTTCAAAAGGGCAAAGCTTACTTTGAGAGCCGGAGTTTGACCCAGGACAAGCTTTCTGACATCTTTTTTAACAGTCAGCAGTTCCACCACAGCCCCAGAGAGTCGCCTGGCCAGAAGGACAACTCACTGAAGAGGTGGCAAAAGACTTTAAAAGTTTTCCACTCCTTCCTGGCATCTCTCTAGAAACAACTGTTTTTCCTAACCATCCCCAAATTCACACACAAGATGCCTGGATCCATCACAAAGCATAAGTATTGCTATTTAACTGTTTCAGTGAGAGCTTTGAAGTCAATGGAAAGCACCCCAAGCCATAAGGTCTGCAAAAGGCTATCCCTCCCTCCCAAATGACAACTTTCAGGCTATATCTGAAATAAAAAAGTCTAAACCTGCAAGCTATCCCTTGTCCCAGGGCTTAGGCTGAAACTAGGTTTCAAGGCACTGTCTCCCATACATAGGTAGTCCAAAAATATTTGCTTATATGCAAACATTGTTTCTTAGCATTTCCCTTGAGAGCCAGCCAAGTGGGAACGTGGCTTGCTGTAATTCAGTTCTAAACAAAGTTTTTAAGTACTTTGAAAAGTGATTTGCCTATAGGCTTCTTGTCTGCTGCTCTCTTTACATAAAACTGTGCCCTCATGGTTATAACCCTGGACTGCAATTCAGCACATAAGCCTAATTCCCAAGGCTCCTGGGTAAACTTTAGGCAAATTCTTGTCTGTGTCTCCACTCTTATGGCTGGGATAATGACACCAGATCTCTTTTATAAAGCATTCCAGGGTGTTCAGATGACAAGGCTGTGTAATCACAAGGCATTATTATTGCTTCAATAACCTTTTCGTGCAATGTTATCCTGTATAAAGGGTGGCAGACAAAGGCTTCTGTTCTAGTTTGGGTTGTCATGTTGCTACCTGTAGAAGCACTCTTGAACTCAGCTGGGCTATGGTAATTTGCCTGCTGCATAAGTCATTCTTGGTAGTGGCTAAAAATCACTCCGTTTCCATCCCTGCCTTAAGGGAAACCCCCAGTTTTACCCAGAATAGGATTTACAGTGACTTTGCCAGGAGTCTGAATGCTAAAGCTCACGTTCACAGGATGGAGTGTGTATCTTGGTCTCACAGAACTTGCTACCCAGCCTTCCAGCAGAAGAGGTCTTAGACCTCCATGTTTTTGGGAAAGGCAACAGTCTGCAGAATAGCAAGGCAAAGAGAGGCCTTACTGCTCCACAGACAGACAGCAGGTGGCAAGGAGACAAGGCAAGGAGGATGCCACCCAGGCCTGCGCTTTGCAGCATCCCAGTTGGCAGAGTTGGAGCAGAAGTGATCACTCACTTCATTAATTATGATACTCTGCTACTCTGAAGAGTAAATTGCTTGACCCTGGAAGACCAGGGAAGTGTGAAAAACTGACTGGGCTACATCACTTTTTCCAGTTCCAGTTCTGGACAAGATGATGTGCTTCCAGCTGACCCTAAGGACAGGGAGAGGACAGTGCTGCCCTCCCAGCCTTCAGGGCCAAGCAATGCCCTGTCCCCATGTGTGCAGATGTCTGCCCACATTTGCTCCTTGTCTACCCACCCTGAAGAAGTTACTGTGGATGTTTTGCCATTCTACCCAAACTCTGGACTGGTGGGAATTTAGAAACCGGTCCAGCAAACACCACCCCCACAATGGTTTGCCCAGTGGGGCTTATCCTGCAGCAGCTCACGGGAACCAGAGCACGGCCCAGCCAGCAACCCAGCACGGGTTGTCTCAGGGCACAGCTATATCTGGAAGGGATTTACATTTCTGCAGCTGGGGGAAGGAGGAAGAGAAAGGAAAGGGTTGTTCCTCTAGGACACTGTCGAGCTGTTTAACAAAGTTTGGGATCACTTTGTTTGTCTCCGTCTCTGCTGTGCTCCAGCACAACATGCAGTCCGACTCTGGAGAGCTGCAAACTACTGTTCGAGCACTTTAGGGGGAAGTTTGGTACAAAGCTTCAGGAGAACAAGGCCAAGTAGGAAGGGCCAGTTCAGACTGCAGCCCTCCTGCCAAGTGAAGTTTTAAAGGGACACGAATCACCATCAGATTCCTCAGAAACAGACGACTGAGCAGCCTGGAGAGCCCTGGTCTGGTCCAGCATTCATGCAAACAGGATCCTGCAGGCACCCAGCCAGGCTCAGGCTGCTCACCCTGCAAGACATCCCTGCAAGTTGTTATAACCTCCCTTTGCTAAGGAAAACTGTAGGGAATCCAATACTGCTATCAGCTCTCTTTTCTGTTTGTTTTAAAGAAAAGGTATTTCCAGCTTAAGAGAATTAAAAGCTGCAGATGCTTTACATAGTCCTGCAGTCTAGTGCATGGGATAACGAAGATTTATTTATCCTACAGGATTTTCAAGAATGCCCAAATCTCCAGTCAACATCCATATCAAAGGGGGGAGCAATCCAAAAAGTCCCTGGATAAACAGGTCAGGGCCTGCCCACAGAAAATGCAAAAGACTTTTAAGGCAAGTACAAAGACTAGTATAAAGCTGTTGTCTCTCTGCCAGCTGTACGAGTTACATACCCACACAGCGGGCCAGGGAGAGGAAACTCTAAGCTGATTAAATTAACCATTCCCAAAATGCTCTGGCAAGGCAGGGTTACCTGCATGGTACAGTGATTTTTGCTTTGATCTCCAGGAAAAGTCTGTTTATTCAAAAACCCGTTTGCTATAGCAACCATGGGATATAGAAAAGGAAAGAGGGGGAGAGAATTCCCCCATACTTTGCTAGAAAGGTTGTACCACCACTGACACAGTCCTTTGGTTAAATCCCTGGGGCTAAATGACATTTCAACTCATTTCCAGAGAACCCCACAGACTCGATGATGGAGCATCTTGGCAGGTTCCTGTAGGAAGGATCCTGGGTTTCCTGCCCTGCTCTATAGATCAGCTGCCATCCTGTGCTGTGTTGTCCATTGGAGACAGTCACCATCTCCTGGGAGCAGAGATTTCCAGCACAAAAGTTCATCACAGCAAACAAGACTCTCCTCCCCGGTCACCTTATCATTCCTCTGTCTGTGGGAGGAGACACTCAGGAACAGCAGCGGTATTCAGAAGCAGGAGATCAAAAGTTCCTCCCTTCCTTTGAGGCTTCAGTCTTTTTTTGTTGTTTTGGAGGAGATAAAAATACTCAAACTCACAGCCCTCAAGAGAGACACAAGATCTGTTGTTTTTCTTTCCCATGTACTAATAATTATCAGTGCAATTCACCATTGTTGATTCCAAGCTAACAAACCCAGATCTCAGATCCATTCCTCAGTCATAAAGAGTTTTAAGTAGTCCATTTTTAAAGCTGTGTTATATTGGGTGAGGGGGATTTACTTTTGTGTTTCCAAGTCCTACATCACACTTTAGGAAAAGAGACTTTAAAATGTGTCCCAGCCACAAGGACTCAAAACAGACTTTTTTTTTAATAGTATGAGATTCTCAGCTTTCATTTGGTGCCTCCATATCCAGCAGCTGGGATTTATGCAAAAGAACATCAAATGCCATGGGGCTTGTAACAAAAATAAAATAAAATCATGAAAGTTCCCACCACAGCAGTTTTGCAGCCTCCCCAGGCTGTTTTCAGCCAGCACAGGATCTCTTGGCCTCCGCCACAAGCAAAGAAAAGAAGATGGACGGGGAATGGAACAAGACAGCAGCTGCTGGTGAGGGCACAGCCTCTCTGCAGTGTATTTATATACCAAGAAGTTCATCCTGGATGCTGTCGTCCCATTAGTTATATTCCTGGTGACTCACTGGGGTCCTCCAAGCCCTTGCCTGTGGCTCACAGTGGGCTTTGCTCTGTGCCACGCAAGAACTGGGGTTCTCCTGCTTCAGCTTGATGCCAATCAGGTATAAAAGTCAGAGGAATTTGCTGGTTTTGTTTTCATTTCAGTGCTATGGATTTTAAAGCAGCTGCTGTAGGATAAGGCACTTCCTTTTGCACAGAAACGTCTTTTCCTATGTAACTATTTCATGAAATCTCCTGGTTACTGAAGGGCAAAGCCAGACCCTGGCAGATAGGAGACACGGGACCCAGTGCTCCTCAGGGGGACAAGGAAGCTTCTGCAGCAGCAACCACCATGAAGACCAGGTTTCCTTACAGATCTTCCTGGTTAGTTCAGGAGTCAGAGAAACAGGCAGACTGATTTAGCAAGAGCTCCTCTCAACACCATCAGCTGAGACTGTTTGTGGCACAGACCGAGCTGTAAATTATTCAAGAGCCAAAGAACCACTGCCATTCAGGAGGCTGGGCACATCTGGACCCCTTTCCAGCCTGTCTGTGTGCTCCCACTCCTGTTCCTCTCTCACTTTGAACATTCTCTTTTCACACTGGGCTACGAGGACAAGGAAACCACAGTGAATTGCTGACCAGACAGGCACTCCCAGAGGCTCTACCCAAAGCCACTTGGAGCCAAGAGCACAGTGGAGTACATGTACCCATCATGCAAATAGTCCAGGAAAATGCTGGTTTAACCAACTGCACAGGCAGAAGTGGGGATGGGACATGGACAGAACAATCAAAGCTGTGTTTAGATTCGGATGCAGATTTTCCCCAGTAGCCCTGGTGACCAAGAAGCGGAAGCCTCTGACTTCAGGGAAAACCTGGTAGTGACTAAAAGCCTTCCAGAAGTATAGCAGCCTGGCTTATTTATTTCCCTCCAAGCCAGTAAAACACTAATAAAAACAGCCCGAGCAAAGAAATGCAAATGCTACCCAAATAATTAAATAAAGAGAATGATCCTCCTCCCAAAACAACGGCCAGGGTTGTAACGCCTGCCCTCACGGGAGGGCCTCATACAGGAGGCTCTTGTTCCAGGAGTTTCAAAGAGGCTGTTTAATTTTAGCAGATCGGCAAGCATATGACATTACAAAGCACTTCTTGGACAAAGGCAGAGCAGAGAAGCTCTGCAATCCATTTTCCCTACAGGAAGGAAGACAAAGCTTCCTATTGCAGGGAGGAGGTGGAAGGGGAAAGCAGAGGGGGTTCACATTTTAGAACAAGGCCAACATGCAAGATTCAGGCAGACCAGGCACAAAGCAGGGAGGTGAAAACAACAGAACAGGGTTGACTATAAACCAGCCTCATGTCTCACCCAAGCTCAGTGTGCGTTTGCCTTTTTCATTTTGCTGAGATTAGTTCTGCTGCAGTTGCAATCTGTCCAAACCCCAAGTCCCCTCCTAGGAGAGATGTTTGCCTTTCACTTCCTTAGAAGGGTACATATTTGCTTTGTTCTTTAACACAGCCAGGGCTCAGCATCACCATTAGCAGCCAGCCAAATACCAACTGGACAATTCGTGCCCAGCTCCCTCGGGGCAAGAAGACACAGAGCAGAAACACTCCATGCTGGCACTGCAGCCCTCCAAGTGGGGGGTCACAGAGAAGTTGGGGGCTTTATCCATGGATTTTTAAATAATACGGGTCACCAACTCATGCTGACATTGCAAAAGGTGCTTGCTGACTAAATACACATTCCCAAATAAAACAGTCCCTCTCCTGCATTGCTTAACTGAGGAATGAATTAGACATGGATTGCATTATCCCAGCTCAGCCCTCAGCACCAGAACTAGGGACTGGTAGCTCTATCAGCTCAGCTCACACAAGTGCAAGTCCCAAAAGCTAAGATCTCTTTTCTTATCTCTAGTAAAATCACTCAGAGAGGCCACAGAGTTATCTGAAACATTGAAAAGAGGAAGGAAAAAGACAGAGCTGCTGAATTTAGCCTTTGACACTCTCCTGACTTGCATGCAGTTATAAGTAGAAGCAGATGGGCCAAGGAGATGGGTTTGGAAATCCTCATTTTCACCTGATTTCCACTATCCTGACACAGGCACACCTTCATGCATACAGTCATTTGAGTATACAAAGGTTCATGTCCTCACCCTCTTTCGGGGTGCACCTTTCCCTTGGCAGCACACAGGAAGGTGCCTTTCACACTCACCTTCCTCTGCTGCCAAGGTCTCAAAGAAAACAGCAGGCAGGGAAAAAATAATATTTATACCTGCAGGGCTAGGGGAAAGAGCTGCAGGAACCTGCTGTTCCAGCCTTTGCACTAATCCACTTGATTGCATTTTATGTCCCCGTGCCTCCACGGCCACGGGAAGCAGAGCTCTTGTTATCAGCTGCCTCTGCATTACAGATGCTGAGCCAGAAGTAAGACCCAAATCAAAAAAATCAGTCAGAAGAGTTACCCTTCCAGCTGATGTTTTAAAATAGCAACTGAGAGGGAACAGATGCCCTTATCAGCAATATATTTTCTACTTTTACAAACTCCAAATGGTAGAAAAAACACAACTCCAGTCTCACTGTGAAGATCTCTTGATCTTCCCATGGCTATTAATAAGCAGCTTTAGTTAGAAGACAGTTTGCTCATCAAAAAAACACAGGGAAAATCCAGGCCCTGATCATACAGTGAGTAGAGGACAGTTTGTGAGTCATTTCCAACTCACAGTGATGTTCAAACTGCTCCAGAGGTTGTGCTTCACCATAGATTAGCCATTTCCTCTCAGCAGAGTGAGAGCTGTGCAGCTGTACACGTCACACACTGTAACAGCCTCTTACCCAGAGCTTGCCATCCCAATAAAACGCTCCCAGCAGCTTCACAATGTGCTGGTGATCACAGGTCGCCAGGATTTCGATCTCCACCATGTAATCCTCCAGTTCATCTTCACTCTTTGTTTCAATAACTTTGGCAGCCGCTAAAGCACCAGTTTCCTTGTTTTTAGCCTGCAAGACAAAACCATTGTCAGTCCAACAAAGGCAAGGACAGCCAGGAGCACACAATATTTGCACAATTCCCACTGCTCCAATTCACTCTCAGCTTGACTGGCACCAGCCATAACACAAGGAGGGAAATTTGCAGATGCATTGCTGCTTCCTAAACCTGCCTGTAACTTCACAGAGTGGTTGAATGCTGCATCAGGACCAAAGTATCCTCCTTCCACCCACCAGTCTCCAATGCCCACACCACTTCCCATCATGGGAAAACAGAGACTTCTAGAAAAGGAGAGGTGTCCTGTTGTTAATAGCATGAGGAAAAAAAAAGAAGCAAGAAAACCTCAGAGTATCTCTCTGATAATATCACAGGTGAAAGCACAAATTAGAAATCCTGAGTACACAGGCAATCCAATCAAGCCCTTCTTGCTCTCTACAATTTCCTGACAGGAGGGTGAAGCCAGGTGGGGGTCTGACTCTTCTAGGCAACCAATGACAGGATGAGAGGAAATGGCTTCCAGCTGTGCTAGGGGAGGTTCAGGCTGGACATCAGGAAGAGTTTCTTCACAGAAAGAGTTGTCAGACATTGGAAGGAGCTGCCCAGGGAGGTGGAGTAATCACTGAAGGTGTTCAAGAAACAACTAGATGTGGCACTCAGTGCTCTGGTCTAGTTGACAAGGTGGTGATCAGTTAAAGGTTGGACCCTTTAATCTTGGAGATATTTTCAAACTTAAATCATTCTGTGATTGTGTGACATTCTGAGGGAAACTTCAGGATCACCTCCTTGGCAAGTAAAGCATCAGGAAGGGTGTGTTTGATTTCTCAGGACTGACCACTGTTCCCAGTGTGGCATATTAGTGAGCATTTCAGAACACAGTAAGAAAAATACTACACATGCTCTCCCACCTTCTCCCTCTATTTTAATCATCTTATTCACCAAATAACTAGGAAACCATAAAATATTTGGCTTCTCACAAAATTGCTAGGGCAAGTCTGCATTTTGCAAATGTGATTCATGCAAATTCTTGCGAAAATTAGAAGTTTGCAACAAAACACCAAGAGGGTGTTTGTGAGACAGTCTGCACACAGAGCTGCACCAGTAGATGTGTCACGTGCTGGAAGAAGGGGCGAGACAGGAGCTGTTGACTCAGGAGCACCCTGGCATTCCCAGAAGTGCATTGAATCAGCAGATCAAGGGGTGGAAATCCCTACACTCACCTGCTCTTCTCCCAGTGACATGGGAGAGCCCCCATGGCATGATTCCAGCTCATCACCCAATTTTCTTCCATCACACCCAATCCAGGCTGCCTCTCCCCCAGGAGAGCAAGTCCCACTATGGATGTAATCACTGGAGGAGGAGCTGGCCAAGCTCCAGTTGTGACCTTTCTTACTGCTCTGTAGTTTACATCTCTATGTTTGGAAAACCTGCATGGGAGCTTACAGGAGGATTAATTCCTGGTATAAACACCACAAGTCCCACTGAACAGCCTTACATAGCTTAGGTGAGAGTATCAGTGTACCCAGGAACAGGTCAGGGAGGGCAGGAGGGAATATGGGGAAAACCATAAAAAGAGAAGTAAATGAGAGACCCCTGAGTCTCTGCTGGGTTTGAAGACTTGCTGCATTTGCAGGAGTTGGCAGGAACAGCTGTGTCCTTACCACAGGGGACGAATCCATTTCCATCTGGACTCACTACCTAAATGTAAGACAGCAGCTCATGCTGGTTTCAGAAGAAATTAGGGGGTTTCTTCAGCTCAGGTTGATTTGTTTCTCACAAAGCTGCCACCAGACACCCATAGAGCAGGGCTTGGAGGAGAGGGGGAGACACAGAGTGGAGCAAGCGCAGGAAAAAGCACAGCAATTCCAAATGGGAGCAAAAAGTGCCCCACTGTGTTTGCTCTGCACTTAGGGTGTTGGGAGAGGGCCAAGGAGGGGAAGTAAATATTGTGAGAAGAGGTGGGGCTTCCCTTGGAGATCTGCCATTGCACGCTTCCCACCGGCAGGGTCCCAGCCAGCTCAACTCTTTCAGGATGCTGGGGCCCAACAGGCACCTGAAAAAATCTGGGAGCAGAGCATGTCTCAGTCTCCCCACAGCACTATCCCCCATGGAAATGTCAGAACCAACCTGTTCTCACCCACATGCCTTGGGGGAGCCACCCCAGCAGCCACCTCTCACCCCCTCCTGGGCTTGCTTAGGAATCGGGATGAGGGGGTGGATGCTGGGCTGGGGACAGGGCTTTGCAAAATAGGCTGCAAACTCTTTCTGCAAAAAAACCCCAAACCAACAGTCCAATTACAGGGTGTCCAACCCAGCAGAAGTTTACCTACAGAAGGCAAACACATGGGGAGATTCTCAGATAAAACACCCCCAAATGGAGGAATTTATGGCATTTCCAATTTTTCCAGTGAAATTTGTGGACAGAAGTAAAAGAACCACCCAGATGGTGAGATTCCAAGAAACTGTTTGATGCCAGTCTATTGCAGTTGGTCAGCCTAAAACAAACATCCAGTTCCATCTTTTAGTTCCTCCGCTCCTGGGCATTTTAATCCCATGGATAATTTGTCCTTGGGGTGGTAATTAGCACCAAAAAAAATTAGAGCAGACAGCTGCCAGCATGGTGCCCAGGAGGTGCTGCTGAACTACAGTGAGATTCATTACAGTCATTTAAAACCCAAAAAGCCCTCGTGGCCATCACCAGCCTTTCTGCAAATCAATGCAGTGCTCAGACTATGGTGACAGGTCTTGCAGGAACAGGGCTGGAACATGCATTCCACAACAGAAAACATGTCACATAGGAGTTATCCAGTAAACCACCTCCCGAAAGCTGTGCCAGGAGCCAAGCAGGGTACAACACGAAGGATCTTTCTGGAGTCCTCTGGAGCAAGACAGGCACTGGACATGCTACTGCCAAACACACTGGGAATACCAGGGAATAGGGGATGGATAGGATTACTCCTAGAAGGTAGAGGCATAACGAAACCACAGCTCAGTTTATGGATTTAAGGAGTGGAAGGTGCCTGTTCAGGTGACAGAAGCGGCTGTTTGGCCTTTGCCTGTGACTCACCCTCGAAGCTATTGTGAAATCCAGATTGTGACAAACACAGGAACTATTTTAAGCCTGTAAAGAACACGTTACCGGAAGGCTGGATCGTTCAGTTCAGTACGGCCAGTTTCTAGGTGAGGCAGAGGAAAACCCTGGGTGAACTCTCCCTTGCAGAAAAAGGAGAACTACCACAGAGAACCCTAATTGCTTCATCAAGGCTTGTTTGCACCCAGTATCTCCCCAAGCCAAGGGATGATCCTTTATAAGCTGGTCTGCCATATCATGCCACCATATTTTTAGTGTGAGCTATTCTTCCCCTCCTTGAAAGCCTGGTCTCTGTGCCAGGAGAGCTGATGCTCAGACATCGCTGAGTTAGAGAACAAGGAGTAAAGAGCCTGGTGCTTTCAGTGGATGCTCTATTTGGGGGTTGACAGCTGTGACTGCCCCACCCCAATGCACTGCATTCCTGTTGTGTCTTTGTATGCAGGCAACTGCTCACTTAGGTATTTCTCAGGGATTACATAATGATCAATTGCCTTCCGATGAACTTTGTCTGAGCTCTGCATCAATAAACAAACACACAATAGACAAGCTTGAGTCAGTGCTTGTGTTGTCAAACAGTGATGGGTGCTAGAATGAAGACACCTCCCCTGTGGAGACAGGCTGAGGAACTTGGGGCTGTTTAGCTGGAGAAGAGAAGGTTGTGTGGAGTCCTCACAGCCCCTTCCAGTGCCTGAAGGGGCTACAAGGAAGCTGGAGGGGGACTGTTCATCAGGAAATCGAGTGACAAAACAAGAGGGAATAGCTTCAAACTGACAGAGAGTAGGTTTAGATTGGCTATTAGGAAGAAATTCCTCCCTGTGAGGGTGGCGAGGCCCTGGCACAGGTTGCCCAGAGAAGCTGTGACTTCCCCATCCCTGGAAGTGTCCAAGGCCAGTTTGGATGGGGCTTGGAGTAACCTGGGACAGTGGAAGGTGTCCATGCCCACAGCAGGGGGATGAAACAAGATGATCTTTAAGATCCCTTTCATACCAAACCATTCTATGAGTTCCATGCCCAACAAGCCCCCTAGAGCCACTTCAGTTTGTCACCATAAATGAAGCCTACTTGGGGTTTACTTTAAAATGCTGAATTCAAGCCTTGATAACCATCCAGAAAAGTGACTGGTGACAAATGGGCAGGGATGCAGCAGTAAGGCTGGCACAGCCCTGGTCCCACAGCCCCGTGGGCACTGGGTCAGGCAGAACTCTGCACTGGGCTGGACCAGCACTGCTGCTCTGGCAGCTGTGGCAACACTTCTGCCAGGGGAAGGGGAAGTGGCTTGTGCACCACGCCAAGAACCGTTAGTTAAAAAAAAATTAAAAAGAAATGCCTTCCTTTGGTTTTATAAGCCAGAGGCAACGAAAGCAACACCACCAGAGAGCTCGAGCTACGGCTAAAGACTTGTTTTCTATGTAGACCTGCCAAAAAACGTGTGGCTGAAGAATAGCACAAACACCTTTTCTTGCCTTAAAAGCTCAGCAACAGCCCAGCAGAAGGAAGGGAGAGATAACAAGCCTACATAGCAGGACGTTAGGCAAGGAGCAGAAAAGCTCCACGTGATGCCTCAGACCTTGCACCCAAACAGCCACAGACCCAGAGGAACAGCATGAGGCTTTTTGCCTGCTATGCCTTGCCATGACCCACCTACAGAAACCAAGCAGACCTTGTGGTCCTGGTGTGAGTGAGAAGTGTAGAAATAAACAAGCAAGATTTAAAGAGAGGAAAGATCTATATAGATCCAACATCTTCAGCCCACATAGGTCTATAACTTGCAAGTATGAAACATCCATCAAATCACTGGTCCCCTGGAACAACATGATGCTCCAAGTGAAGCACTCTGGTCTGATCCTCATTCAGTCAATGACACAACATTGAACAAATAAAAAATAGGAGGGAAAGAAGGTATTCAAGCACTTCTGAGTTTCCTAGAAACTTCTTGGAACAAATTTGGTCCACCGAAGGCTAATGCAGTGGCTGAATGACTAATATGCCTGAAAGCCAGGAAATGGGGCTTAGCCAGGCAGTGACAGTACTTATGTCTGTCTGTCTGTCAGCCCTTTCACACTGTACTAGAAAAGCCATCAGCTAAACAAGGCCCTGGTAGAAAAATTAAAAACTGATCAGCCTTTCACTATCTCCACAACACAGGGCTGCCAGGGTGGCCCAGCAGCCGCCTGCACTTGCCCATGGCTGTTACAAAAGAAACACAGGGCAGGAGTGGCCACAATGCCAACAGATGCAAGTGCTGAGGTGCACTGACAGCAGCTGGTTCTGCTGGGCACAGCTTCCTTCCCTGCCTCTGCCACCTACCCAAATACCACACAGCCATTACGGTTGAGCAAATAAAGAGCCACAGGGACACAAGCACAGGTAGGTGTCAGGGAATTGCATAAGGAGGGAAAACATCAGGAAGATTTCCACATGTTGTATGGGAAGAGCATCCTGTTTTGAAGGGCAAGTCTTCTGCGGGGTGGCACTGAGGTGCTTTTCTGCAGCTGGGAGACAGAAGTCAGTGATACCAAATCCAGCCGCACTAGTGCCATCTCTCTGCTCTTCACAAGGGACATACTGTCCCCTCCAACCCCATATCCTGGAGGTGGCACATACAGACACGACTCTAAAGACCACTGCCTTCCTCCCTCTCCAATGGGAGCACAGCAGCTTTGGCAGCAATGCTCAGGCCAGGACCTGAGCCCATGCCTGTGCTGGGCAGCACTCAGCCCTGGCACACTCACACATGCCACCACTCCCCAGTGCCTCATGTAAAATAATGTTACTTTATTATTTTTAAGAATATAATTCTAAATGCCTTCACTTGTCTTGCTGCATCCCTTTTCACTCTGGATTCAGGCCGGGCCAGGCTGGCAGTACTGGAGGGTGGGAGGGCAGCACAGTCACCCACCACAGGTGGGCAGAGCCCTGGGGACCCACACCCACAGGCTGCAGCAGTGGCAGGAGGGCTTGACCTGAGGCTCACAAGGGGAACCTGAGGTTTACAGACAGCAGCACCCCATGGATGAGACAAAGAGCCTTTTTTCCAGGGAAACTGGACACTCAAAAAAAAATTTTAAAAAATCGTAAGATGTGCTGCACAGGGTTTTTTCTAAGGAACAACAATTTCCATGTGCTCGAGGGTGAAAGGCTCAAAGCCTTCATCTAAGCTTTCTCATCCATGCAGTTGCCCACAGCTCCCACTGACTGCAGCACTGCCAAGTTCTGGGCTGTGGCACTGAAGTCATTATCAAAATATTTAGGCCGCAGAGAGCTATCCCTCTGCCCTGTCACACTGATACAGCCATGGGCCCACAGAGCACAGGACTTCAGGAGGGATGGAGCATCACATGTTTCCATGAGTTTAAACTGAACATCAAGTTTAAAGTTCAACCAGGTTTAATGTTGCTGGGCCACTGCACTCTAAGTAAAGGAGCAGTGCCTTCCCATTCCTCTTCTCTCCCCTGCTAAAACATTTTAAGAAAACCCTTCAGCTATTCTAAGGGACAAGACCATGATTCGATCCTACTGTTGATTTTTTTGTGTGCCAATCAGCTTAAACTTCCCCCTCCCTTTCTTTTCCTTCCTCCTTTTTTTTTTTTTACCCAAAGTTAACTCACCAGATTAACATCTGTGACACCCTTTCCAGGAATTACAAGTTAAATCATACAATCACAGAATGGTTTGGATTGGGAGGGACCTTAAGGACCATCTTGTTTCAACCTCCCCATCACAGGCAGATAAACTTCCCACTAGATGAAGTTGCTCAGAGCTCTGTTCAACATGGCCTTGAACACTTCCAGGGATGGAGCATCCACAGCTTCTCCGGGCAACCCCTGCCAGGGCCTCACCACCCTCACAGGGAAGAATTTCTTTCTATATCTAAATCTAAGCCTATTCTCTCATGAATCAAACAGACAAGAGCTGAGCCTGAGTCACTTGAGCCAACCCATGCAAAGGCCCAGCAGTGCAGGTTGGGGTGATGAGCAGAGTGGTCTGCAAGTGACAGGGACAGTCCTGTGCCTCCAAACGGGGCTGTTGCTGTGACAGCCAGGCTTCTAAGGCAGCTGCACAACACCAACAATTAGTCTTTTATTACCCAAATTTCAAAACAACATTTCTAGTCCATAGCATGTACAGCACTAATACCACCACAAAAGATCAGATAACCCAAATTCAGCTTTTTAAGCATATCTTAGAGAATAAAGGAGAACAACAGAAAAGACACGCTTGTGACTCGCTGTGGCCTGAGGCTCAGCAGGATCTCTTCGGAGCTGTTTGAAGGCAAATTTAAGTGAACAAACCCCCTTTTTCACAGTGCTGGGGGCTGTGGGCAGCCTGTCCCCACCCTGCAATGGGAAAGCCTTATCAAGGAGCCAATGCCCCCATCAGCATGTGCTGGGGAGGGGAGATAGAGCTTCTCAAGAGGCCTGAGAGCAGCAAAACAATCCCACCACAAGAAACATGGCAAGTCCCTGGACTTCCTCCAGCAGAGCTCACACATCTGCGGCATCCAGTCCATCCCCTGCCAACTTACGAGTTCTCAATGCCCAGAAGAGCCCTCATGCATCTATTCCTGCTGACACTAATGCAACTACCTGCAGCAGTAAATCCTGCAGTTAATGGGTTTTGCAGGACTGAGATGTCATTCAATGGCTCCAAACATTTGCTCACAGCAGCCAGCACTGCTCACTTTGCCTGAGCGTCTGCACAGCCCCGAGAGCAGCTCACAGGAGTGCCACTGCCACTTCTTCCCCCCTGCACTCACACACAGATGTCAACTCTAAACCAATTAAGCCACAGCAATATATTTTATCAATTGTATCTCTGGTGTTTTTCAAGAAAAATAACACTACTTTTTTTTTAAGGCAGTTTGAAAAGGGACTGAGTCAGGAACTTTTACAGGCCCAGAACCCTGGGTGGGCTGCAGACTCCCCAGGCTGGCACACACTGATCACAGTCCTGACTGCTGGCCTAATGATGGATTTAAGATCATCGACTTAATGAGCTTTGGATGAGGTGGGTAACAAAGCATGGTTGGCAGGCAGCACAAGGATATCTGTGGGCTGCCATCACGTCCTTACTGTACCTGCTGTCTCACCAAACCCAACATATTAATAGAATGAGAACTAGAAAGAAAGTTTCTCTTCACCCCCTCCTACATTTCACCTTCACTACCCTCTGCAAAGCGTTCTACTGTTTCCTCATACAATCAGGTCCTCTTTTGCTGAAAAAAGACTTTGTACAAAATTAGGGAAATCCCAGTAGCTTCTGCTGGCTGCGGGTTCCTTAAGGTCTGCTGTGTACAATTCAGACTCAACTACAGATTGCATTGTTTTTAATTAATACGTATTTAAATGAAGCCTGTCCTACTTTTGTAAACACTTTGTCAAGCCAGTTCAACTTTGCTCAGCTGAGTGCACAAGGAGTCCAAGACACAACTCCCTGACAGTGTTCTGTGGGGCAGGAACACCCCAAATAACCATCACCCACCCAAGCCCTCCTTCCTCCTGCTCAAACTTGACCTCACAAAAACAACACCTATCCAGGTCAGACTCTTCAGTGTACAAATCCTGTCTTTTTGCACTGCTCAGGGACAACAGGCCCTTTGGAACGAGTACAACATATGGTGTGTAGGGCAGGATGCAGGTACAGGCAGATCACATCACCTCCCCACGCTTCCGTGTGTGGAAAAAGGGCGGAAGACAGGCAGGAACTTCATTCAAACATCCTGAAACTCTCAGAGCCATATACTCCACTTGCTCTAAGCAATGGCTTTTGTGAGAAGAGCAAATTGACTTTAAAATAACCACAAGAGAATGATGCAAATCGTTCACTGAATCCTGGCCACCTCTGTGGATTAGTTCATCTGTTTGGGGCTTTTTTGGCAGCTGAGCCTCTTTTTTCACATCCCATCTTATATTCATCCCCACCCAGGGTAGTGCTCCAGATGTAAAAAGACGAAGGAAGACAATACGCAGGTTAAACCTTAGCATGGAGGGAAACTGTGTCTCTGCAACAATGCTACTGGCTATTACCTAAAATAAGGCTTTACAGTACAGGGCACTCAAATCATTTGGGATTCTTAAATGAACAAACAAGCTTTTGCACAAGAAGTCTTCAAAAAGCAATTTGTTCTGTTCTGTCCATTTGCCAGACAGAACAGAGAGCAGGTGGAAAGGAGATCAAAGCAGAGAATTAAAATGTTACTAAGAAGAATAAAATAGCCCTTTCATTTCTGGCACAACTTTAACTCCCATCCCGATCAACAATGTTAAAACACCACAAAAGCCTGAATGTTCTATAGAGATGGTTCTTCTGGTTATAAACACATGGTGTTCAGTGGGTCGTTTACATTCTCAGTTGTGTCAAAGTGGGGATCAAAGGAGCTGAAAGTAGCTGGAGATGAGGGGATGTTATTGCCTGACAGGCTGACATCCTTAGCCTACAGTACATAAAGTTACTCTGACAATGTTTTTGTTGGTGTAAGGCTGGAGTTAATAGCTGAGGCATTCAGATATAACAACAGACTTAAAACCCAAACCAGCCATCTATAAAATAGCTTTACTCTGAAAGTTACATACTTTGGTATGTTTTACCTGTTTAAAATAGAAAGTATATAAACAATTATTCCTCTAAGTTTTCATTTATCTCCAAATCCAATTACCTTATTTCACATTTACCTGATTCCTCTCATTGCTTGAGAAACCTGAGCAAATATAATCAAGGAATTATCCAGGAGGAGAATAAATGTTGATTTATACAAATGGGTTTCCAACTCACTATAGCAAGCAAATTGGTAACAGAAGGACTGATTTCTACTGGTGCTACTTTCAGAAGGGTGAGTTTGGTAGGGATTTAAATATGATTTTTAGGAATTGCGTTTTATTAGAAGACAGGATCCTTCACCAAAGACTTCCACTCAACGGATAATTAGTATCCAGTTTTTTAGAGTTTCTGTCAAATAACATGACAGAGACAAGAAATAAACACACCAAATCCAGGGCACGGCAGTGAACCACCTCTGTCGTGACCTGGCCCCCAGTTCCCTTCCTGGCCTTCTCTTTAGTCACTACTTCTTTCACAATTCTGCAAACGCAATGCCTTCTTATACGACCTGATGAGGCCATCAAACACCAGCTTCCCAAAAGCTAATTTCCACTCACAGTTACAAACTATGTTTGTAACACAGGTGTGCCAAGGAGCCTGGATCCCCAGCCTGCTCCTCCAACCCTCTCCTCGCTCCACTGCTGAGGAGATGGAGCATTTCAGAGCTGTGGACAGCAAGAACTCTGGTACTGTGGAGTGCAAAGTACGAGGAGTCTGGTCTTTGAAACCTCCATCCCTAAACATGGAGGTTAAACATTCGTAACACTGGATATGTTCCACTCTCAAGGAGCTGGACTCCTCTTCGCCCTCCAAGTTTCCTGCCGTCGAGGACCGCAGGGATGCAAATCATGTCATCCCCGGAGGCTCACAAAAGTTGAAGACAGCCCTGGAACTGCCGACTTCCAAGAAACCTCCCTCCATTCATTGCACCGGCGGGCTTGGCAGAGAACGCCTGGTCTCCTTACAAAACCATCGCTCTGAAAACAGGCGATTCAGGACGGGGGGTGGGAAGGAAAAAAAAAATGCTTCTCTCCCTCTTTTTCCCTGTCCCAAGCGCTGCGCTCCCACATCCCAGCTCACTCGCGGTTCCCTTCCCTCTGCTCCGAGCTAACGGGATGCGCAGAGCCGGCCCCGGTCCCAGCCCCGGGAGCGGTTCCCCTGCAGCACCTCAGCCGGCTCCGGGTGTGCTCCGCGAGCGGATCTCGGTGCTTCCCCCCGCCCGGAGCCCCCACCGCGCACCCACCTTGTAGACTTTGCCGAAGGCGCCGTCGCCCAACTCGCCCACCACCTCCCACACCTCGCCGGGGTCCAGGTCTCGGCGGACGTGCTCGTACTCCTTGGAGCGACGCTTCTCGAAGGCAGAGAGGCGCAGGATGCGGCGGAAATTGGCGAAAGCCATGCCGGAGCGGGGCTGCCGAGGAGCCGCGGGAGCTGCCGCAGCCGCGTCCCGCGCCGGCCCCGGGGGAAGACAGAGCCGCTGCGCGCCCGGGGAGCGGCGAGGCGGGACCGGCACCGCCTCCAGCCGCGCACATGGAGCCGGAGCCGCTCCACCTGCTGGGCTGGGCTGGGCCGGCCGCGGCCGAACCATTGGCCGTCCGCGCCCTCCGCCCGCCCGGCACCGCCTCGACGGGGACCGCCCCGACCGGCACGGATCAGCCCGGGGACGGCACGGCTCGACTCAGCTCAGCCGGGGCATGGTCCGCCCGTCGGCCCGGCTCGGCTCAACCCAGCTACAGCCCAGCATCGCCCGGCTTGGCTCAGCCCGTTTACAGCTCGGCACCACCCGGCTCGGCTCAGCCGGGGCAGGTCCGTATAGACCGGCACGGCTAAGCCGAAGTATGGTTCTACCTGTCTCGTCGCAGCCGGGGCATAGCTCGGCCCAGCCCCGTTCTGCCCGGCGCGGTTCAGTGGGCCACGGCACAGCCCGCCTCGGTTCGGCCCCGCTGTTGAGCAAGGCAGAGGGTCCCCTATCCCTCCCTATTCTGGCACACCCGCGCACGTTGCTCTCTGCAAACACCGGGACATCGGGGTAGGGAAGGACCAAGCGGTCCCTGTGCCCAGGCCGCAGTATCCCAAGGCTGCTCCGCCTCGTGGGCTGCGCCGCGGGGTCCGACCAGAGGCACATCCCCGCATGCAAAATCCTAATCCCGAAGTGCCTTGGCAACAGAGGCACGTTTCCTGCTCCCCCTGGTTCGCCTTCCTGCCAAAACAGACGAACACAACTGTTTTCAAAACTCCCATGGGCGGGAATTCGAGTGTATCCGCGCCGCGGGCACCCGCCACGCGCTTGTTTTGGGGAAGATGTGACCCATTTGGCGTCGAGTGGGAAGTTCGCATCCTCTCCACGGCGACACTTCAAATCCTCTGGAAAACTGACTTGAAATCCAGTATGGAATGGGGACACCTAGAGGAACCCCCCAGGCAGTGCAGCCCCGCTTCCCAAAGGCTCAGTGCTTCCCAGAGGGATCGGGGTGGATGGTTGTCCCTGACATCCCAGCGATGCGCGCACCGCCCACACACCGGGTGTGTTTTGCCCCACATCCATGTCCTGTTGCCCAGCCGAGGGCACAGGACCTTGGCGGGAGTTCGCACAGTCCATCCTGAGGGGTAATTCCGGCAAAACTCAGTATGGGCTCCTGCTTAGAGAGCATCTGGGCTTGATTTGTTCCCTGACAGATCGTTCCCTAAAACACGGTGCCGACTGTCATATTTTCTTTGAAAAAGTAGGGTCATTCCTCATGTTTCTGTTGGAAGTTTCCTGATATTGATGCTTGAATTTAAAACTCCAGTTCCTCTACTGTGCTGATGGTGAGGCACTGGCATGGGTTGCCCAGAGAAGTTGTGGACACCCCACCCCTGGAAGTGTTCAAGGCCAGGCTGGACAGGGCTTGGAGAAACCTGATCTAGTGGGAAATATCCTTGCCCATGGCAGGGGATTGGAATGAGATGATCTTTAAAGTCCCTTTAAACATGCCTGAAACAGAAAGAAGCTGAAAAATACTGAGCACTTTTTTTTCCCACCTAACTTCACAGGACTTGGATCTGATCTGACAGGACATATGGATTAGACAGTACTAGAGTTTAGAATAGAATAGAATAGAATAGAATAGAATAGAATAGAATAGAATAGAATAGAATAGAATCAGAGCAACTACTTTCAAAATTTCATGCTGTGAGGGGTAATTTCCATGGCACTAACTCTGTTTCACTGGTCTTCCGCCAGATCTCAGCCAACCAAGATAAAGCTGAATTCTGGGTGTTTTCTGCAGCACCTGTGTGTAGATGAAGGACTGTTGGTTGTCAATAGGAAACACTGTGGCACCGGCAGAGTATTTCCAGCTCATTGGTGTTCATTGAAAGAATTATCTTAACATAAATACTCCGAAACATGAGATTGGCATTAATGCTCTAAAATTACAGGCCCTGTGTGCTGTTTTGGAAAGCAATACACAGAATGCTGATCAGTTGGGATTTAAAACCAGAGATCACAGACATCACAAATATTGCACTTCAGATGTTCCAACAACTGCAGCATCCTGTAATACTAATTAACCAGCAGCTTGGTTAATATAAGGGCTTGGCAATTACCCAGAAATCCTTCAGACACAGCACATATCACCATGTCCTCCCTGCTCCATCATGCCCTGGCTGCTCTGAAAGGTGACATGGTCTGGCTACTCCTGCATCATCTTCTGCAATATGTGGGACTCAGGGGACTGTGGAGAGCCACCGAGATGCACTTCAGCTCTCATTGAAGATAGTTCTTTCCCCTTCCCCCTTCCATTGCCTCCTTCCTTATTTGTGAGACAGACAAAGGTCCAAGAGCCTACAAACCTTGTTTGATTTTATGGTGTTCCTGTCCTCCATGTCACAGCAGCATGTGAAGCCCCTGGGTCAGGCTCCCCAGTGCTGTACAAACACGATAACCAGGTTCTGGCACAACAAGCAGAAAATCAACACAGGAAAAACCCCAGCCAGTGATGAGGGAGATCCTTACAGCTGTTCAAGCAAGATGCCAGGAACACAGGGCAAAAGGGGATTTCAGGCTCACTGAAGCTAATTCCTGAGTACTGCAGCAACCTCTCATGTAATCCTTTCCACAACCTGACCTTGCTCCATGTTAGAGAGCAGCTTGGTTTCTTGCCAAGAGTGCTCTCCACATGAGGCCGTTTGCAGCCCCTCATCCACAAGTTCACTATTTCCCCACACCATGCCTGAGGTTCTTCAGTCTCTTGTCATGTTTTAGCAAGACCCCATTATGCTCCAGCTCAAATGATCCCTCTTTCTATGGGTTCCTCCCCCGGCAGATATTTAAGGGTAGCAGAATCAGATCAGTCTGCAGATTTTTTAGCAGGGGCTGTTTGTTCTCTGTTTGCACCTGGGTAAGTTTGACTGAAATTCTGGATGTGGAAGTTTGGCTCCTCCTCTGCACTGGTGATGATTAGATAGGACTAAAAATAAGTGCTAGTGGATCATGAATTAAAACTGACACCTCCAAAAGAAAAATGGGTTCTTTTTTTCCCAGTGTTTCTGGTTTGTTGGAAAAGTCTTTTTTTCCTCCAGGTGTGATGTTGAAAAGAAGAATAAAAGACAGGAAAAGCAGACAGGAAAAGAAGACAGGCAGACAACAATGAGCACCGTACATTGTCTCTGTGCAGAAATCACATGTCTCTCTCATAAATCAGCCCATCTTATTAATACTGTTCTATGAATCCTGAGCAGTATCTCTTGTCTGTTTCTGCATGTTAATTGCATGTGCAACCTGTCAGGGAACAGGGGGCATTTAAAATAAAATAAATCCCACTAATTATTGCTCTCAGCTTTGTGCAGACAATGCCTGAGAGCTCACTGTTCTCCTGATCTGCAGTTTTATTGCTTTCTCCATGATGTGACCAACCTGAATAAAGATCAGATCACACTGCTGTTCAACTCACTAGACTGAAATGTGAGGGGGAGGATTTGCTTTAGTGAGTTCTATGTGCTGGTTTGCATCCTCCTGTCCCATGAACTGCACACCCTGCGAGTCCTGGAGTCAGTACAGGGACAGCTGCACCATCCAACATCACATAATGGGAATTGGCTCATTGGAGCTGATCTTTGCTCATGGTGTGTAAGAGCTGGAGAAGGTCCCTGAGTCTGGATGTCGCTGCAATGCTGCTGTATTGAAGAGGAAAGCAGGAAAAAGAGCAGTCCCCATTTTAATACCAACCTTGCTTTGCTGGGATAAATCGAACTCTGGACCTGCTGCCAGGTAGGAACCATCTAAACACTTCTTCCAGCTCATACTGTCCTTCTTAGCAAGGAGTTCAAAAACAAATCCCTCAGCTGTGGCTACCACTGGGGAAGAGAACAGAACATCTGTTTTCAGCCATTGCTTTTTTTGCTGGCTGGTTGGTGCAGTGCCGATGCCCTTCTTCAGCCTCCACAGCATCACCTACAGCCCCAGCTGGGGGGAGAAGCAGTGAGGACACCAGGCTGAAGCAAGGGAGATGAATCATAAAGCGAGGGTTACTCCTGGAACTCAGCCTGCAGTTGGACATGACCTGCAGTTCTGCTCTGGACCAGGCACCCAGCTCAGGGCCAGTGCTCGGGCATGCTGCCCATTGGTCTTGGGGAGGAAAGAGAAAAGGACGTGTGGGAGAGATGGGAAAGGACCTCTCAAAGGAAGACGTAGACCTGTTGGAGTAAGTCCAAAGGAGGGTACCAAGACAATTAGAGGGGTGGAGCAGCTCTCCTGTCAGAAAAGGCTGAGAGAATTTGGATTGTTCAGCCTGAAGAGGAGAATTTTGATCTAATTGTGGCCTTCCAGTATCTGAATGGAGCTGACAAGCAAGAGGGAGACTATTTAAAAGGGCCTAAAGTGACAGGACAAGAGGGAATGGCTTCAAACTGACAGAGAGTAGATTTAGATTGGATATTAAGAGGAAATTCTTCCCTGTGATGGTGGTGAAGTCCCAGCACAGGTTGCCCAGAGAAGCTGCGGCTGCCTCATCCCTGGAAGTGTTCAAAACCAGGTTGGATGGGGCTTGGAGTAACCTGGGATAGTGGAAGGTGTGCCTGCCCATGTCAGGGGGGTGGAACGAGATATCTTTAAGGTCACTTCCAACCCAACCCATTCTGTGATTCTATGACTCTATGAAAGCAGCTTTAGAGCATGGCTGGCTGTCAGTAGCTCTCCCCAGCACAGCCCAAACCCAGCCAGCAGCAGCTGCGAGGCTCCATGGCAGGAAACACCAGGATTTTGGTATTTCCTGCGAGTGTAACAAGCAGGAGGTCACCTTTATTCTCTGGATGCAAGCACTGGTTGATATTCCACATATTCTTTTAAAGCAGGAAATCAGTACTTATCATCTGTTTCTAAATCTGTTTGCCCTGAAACAGGACTATCTCAAAAAGCAATTCATCCACCAGCATACGGGACCTCCCTTTCAACTGTGGGACATCGATGTGGACAATATTAATAATTTCGATTGGTTTTAGTGAGTTTGAAGCCACAAGATTCCTCTTCAAGTGATTTGATATTTCTGGAAATGAGGTAAAATTTAAAAAATTACAGTCAAAAGAAAGGCCATGAAAATGTCCCTAAATTCAAAATTAATCCTTGGAATTAATTTGGTACTGCAGCTCACAGCTGCTTCTCTCTAAAACCTGGGTTTTCTTCCTGTTGATTCTAGAAGCAGGTCTTTGATGACTTATTACACTGTCTGAACTAAAAATATTTTAACAATAAGGTATCAGCAGTAAGAAATAATTTTGGGGGGTAAACTGGGCATAATCCTTTGTCTGAGGAGACTGTAATGGGAGGAGATGGGCAGGGCTGGCAGAAGGGCCTTTATTTAAGCCATTTTCTTCTGAATTCGTTTGTGGCTTCTCATTATTTTCCAAGCTCTTTGCAGTCCATTCTCAGGGCTATGGTCATGGAGGTACTTCAGTGTGGTACACTTGGACTTGAAACTCCTTCTAGGAACATTCCTCTACCATACCCTGGTTTATGTCTGTGTCAGATATGAGCCCCAGAAGAAGCTTGCTCTCTTCTATGATGGATCTTCATTTTGACCCTGAACCAGCTCCAGGTTCCCAGGAGAGTCCATAGGGATTTCATCCATTCCCTGCAAGCAGAAAGGGAGCAAAGCTGGTCACAGCACCTCCCCTCCTTACAGAGATACAGGCACACACCCCTTACCAATTTGCACACCATTGTCCCTGTCTAGTCACTGTTGCTCATTCAAATCCCTCCCTGCCCTCTGATTAATGATCTTCTGGCAGTGAATCAGTATTAACAGATAGTAGATACCCTGTCACAGCTCCACACTGTCCTTATGACTTCCAGCACCTCAGCATGCTTTAGGAGCACATTTACCTAGACAGGCATTAGGAACCAAGGGAGATCACTTCACTTGCTTCTCCTTTCTGCTGCCAGCTTCCTGGGTTATTGTGTTTATGGATAATTCTCCTCCTTTTAGTTCCACCATCAGTATACTCTTTAATTATTTGTTACTGGCAGTTGTTGTTTTACCTCACAGCCCTGCAGGGCTTGCAGCCCATTTCCTGTGTGGTTTAGTGGTGCAGTGAGGTATCAAAGCCCCCATCCTGTCGATAGTTCTCTAATGCCCTCACAATATTTTCCTGGAATGAGCTGTTCCAGCCCCAAGTTGCACTGATCCCGTGCTTTCATCTTCAGGCTGCCTGGTTAAAAGGCCACTTTAAGCAGGAGCAGTGTGGCTGCGACCCAGCCATGAAGGCACCTCCCTGCTCCCCCAGCAACTCGGTACCTCCAGATGTTGTGGATCACTCCAACATCTGCAAGTTATTACAAATGGCAGAGCAGCAGCCATGTGCCAGGGAGGTGCCCTATTAGTCTGTAACATATTCAGGATGAGCCTGAGGCAATCGGTTGGAATCAATTTCTCCTGAGTCAGCTGGGAAACAAGCAAGTTGGAGAAGGGGACAAGAGCCTGGATTTGGGGTCTTTCTCTGAAATAACTGTTCATGGTAGGCAGGGCTGGCCTACTAAGATGAGATCTATCTCCTCTCCAAAACTAGTAACTGAACTACAGGGAATTCAAGATGTTTGCAGTCTTCTGCATTGACAACAACAGTAAGAAAAAGAGGGGAATCATGAAGAGCCTCCCAGCACGACCAGCCTGCTCATAACAGATTCACAAGAACCCCTTACCCAGATGGGAACAACACAGCCTCACACTTACGACTCCTGGGCTCAGCTTACACCTACCACAGAGATGCACCAAACTTCTAGAAAGTGAATAAATCACAGACCTGCAGCAAAGCAATTCCTTTTCTTCAGGGTGAGCACTGGAGACTTGTATCCAAGAAGGAGGGACTGATGCAAGTTGGACTTCAGCCTCATCCTCACAGCTCTCCCCAGCACTAAGCCTGATGTTGGCATTGCCTTCCCACCGTACTGCAGTAGTGTCTTGTTGGGTGTTTTGGAGACAAGCCCTTTATCTCCCCTGCCTTCCTTCTCTGTGCTGCTGTTTGGCCGCATTCAGACACAGGGAGAGCCAGGCTGGTTTCTGCAAGGCTGGAGCCACTCACAGTGGCAGCTTTCTGTTCCATATTGCCCACTACGTGCTCTGGGCACGGGCAGCTCCCATCTGCACTGCTGCACTCGTGAGTAACAGCCCAGCAACAGGAAACGCTGTTTGCTTTGTTAACAAAACCACCTAATTAAGGCCATGTGGAGAGAAGGCAAAAGAGGCAGTTTCATTTCTCCTGCTAAATATTGACTGTTTACCCTCTGGGCACAGCAGCTCAGTGAATTTATTTCCCCTCTCACCTTACACACAGCCCATCACACAACATGGAGCCTCCTACAAACTCACTCCCATTAAGAGTTCCTCTAATGAAACAGCATGAAGGACTAACTAGATTAGAAAATTCCAGTCTCCAAGTGCCTCCTCTGGCCTCCTATGAAACCTCCCATGAAGAGGTTTCGGCATGTCTGTAGGGTGGCATCCCACCTCTCAGACCTTTGCAACTGCTCTGAGTCCAGAGAAAATAAATTTTGTGGCTTAAATCCCAGCTTTCTGGGATTATTCAGAGAACACAACAAACTACTCTTTGCAGGGCTGAAGTGAATGCTCAGTGCCTTTTCCATAAGTTACCTTGCTATTTTTAGCCCAGATTTGGAAGGACCAGCCAACCCCAGATACTCCCTACAGCATCCGGAGCACCACTGGATGCTGCACGGACCAGAGCTGTTGACCCAGTGAAAGCAGCAACAAAGTCTGGTCCATGGTTAGAGACCCTTTCCCTTCGTGCTGTCTCTGGAGCCCAGCACTGGGTCCTAACATAGCACTGGTCTGGAGCAGCATGGACCAAGAGGAATAGGCACATCAGCCAAACTGGGATGCAACTTTAGCCAGCAGAAAGCAGTGGAAAGTTTGGCACAGGGCCAAGAGTGAGGGTGTAATACTCACCACGGGGTAGAAACACTTCACTAGTCACAGCATGTCATGGAACATCAGCTCTGGAGTCCTCAGCATAGGAAGAACATGGACATGTTGGAGTGAGACCAGAGGAGGCCACCAGGAAGATTAAAGGGATAGAGCACCTCTCCTGCAAGGAAAGGCTGAGAAAATTTGGATTGTTCAGCCTAGAGAAGTTTTGGGGTGACCTAATTG
Source organism: Sakesphorus luctuosus (assembly GCA_013396695.1). Lineage (NCBI taxonomy): Eukaryota > Metazoa > Chordata > Aves > Passeriformes > Thamnophilidae > Sakesphorus > Sakesphorus luctuosus. The sequence continues at coordinate 1,873,669 of VWZD01000569.1, read as the reverse complement.
TGGCTTTCCACTACCTGAAGGGAGCCTGCAAGAAATATAGAGAGAGACTATTTGCAAGGGCCTGGAGCAACAGGACGAGGAATGGCTTCAGACTGACAGAGAGTAGGTTTAGACTGGATATTCCTTGTGAGGGTGGTGAGGCCCTGGCACAAGTTGCCCAGAGAACCTCTTGCTGCCCCACCCCTGGAAGTGTCCAAAGCCAGGTTGGAGGGGGCACCTGGTCTAGCGGAAGGTGTCCCTGCCCATGGCAAGATCATCTTTAAGGTCCTTTCCAATGCAAACCGTTCTATGATTCTATGAAATGGTTTCCACCTCTTGTTTTATGTATTAAAAAAGAGAGTATGTATAGATAAAGGACATTATATGTACACAGTCACATATAAAAGGAATAAAAATTATACATATATAATTTCATGTATATGAGGGAAAAATACCCAGGAAAAATCATGGTTTGTTTGTAACTCACATCACAAATTCTACTGTGAAATTATCCTAAGGTATTAATAAAAATGGAAATACTTAGCTGTGATAACATTATGCCAAAGTGGCCTACAAGGAATTATTCCTACTCCTCTGATACCTTTAGTAGTTAATCAAGACTACAAAAGTGGTGACCTGAATTAAGACAACACGTCAGTTAATGTAATTACAGGACAATTACGCAGATCCATTATTTTTATTCACCAAGGAGCCAGAAGCTGATTCACAGACAGCAAAGGAGGCTCACACTGGATGTCTGAGCACTTCTCCAGGCCCTGCATTCTCCACGGATTGCACACTTTATCTGCAAGATAAAACACTGTCATGCACCAAAATTAAAACGAAAATGTGTCTCTCTAGGGTATCAGAGGTAATGGAAAAGTTGTAGTGTTCCAGCTCAGAACCAAAAGCCTTACTGAAGAAATTTAAGGAGGTAAAACAACACTGAGATTATTCTTTAAGGCATGACATTGCCAGGATTACTTTTATTTTTTAAATGCAGGGGAAGAAAAAAAAGTTTCTCTTTTGTTGTTGTCTTTGGGGTTTTTTAAATACAGAAAATTAGTCCAGCATTTCCAATAGAAGTTCAAGATGGTTTGCTCTCAGTGGTAAGAGAGCTTCCCTAGATTAAAAAAAAAATCACATCATTTATCAGTCTGAAGACAACATTTGATGTGTCAACCAAGGACCAGAGGTACAATATAAAAATACATAACACAGTTTAGAAGTTGCCTGATGTTCACAGTAGGCTTTATATTGGTCTAGAATTCTTCACTGACAACAGAAGCCAGGAAGGGGAAAATGTTTAAAAAGCCCATTTTAGATAAGTGGTAGATCTGATTCCAAAAGTCTTCATAAATTTACAGGGGAAAGAGATGGTCGTGTCACCGGAATTCCCTCATGGCTGTTTCCCTGTGGGCTGGAGTGGTGTGTTTCCTGTGTCAGTACCAAATCTAGCACTACATCCTATGGAATAGAAATGTTTGTCACATGGTACACACAAACAAACTGCATACAAAGTTTTTACCATAAAAATGAAGGTATTTATTCTAGAAGTACAAATTTGATGGTACCAGCCATCTTTGAAAGCCATTCCCATGAGGCAGAGAGGACACAAACCGAAGTCTCTTGCTCAGAGCATACGAAAGCAAGTGTCACACGTGGCCAGCTCACGCAGTCCTTTCCATCATTGCTCACATCCACCTCCACTTTTGAAACATTCCCTGGACTTCAGAGGCACAAATAGGGTTTTTAATCCAAGACCAGTTAGTTATTTTAATAAAGATATCAGCTCAGATTTATTTTGTTTTCAATTGCCTTAAATTGTCTCCAGCCTTTGACTGGATTTTAATTTCCTAAAGAAAAAAAGGGACTTGGGAATGAGCAGGTGCAGAATTTCTGGAGCTCAAGATGAACTAAAGGTTTTAAGGCAGGAGTCAAGATTTTAAGTTCTCTATTTGCCCCATGGCTCTGATCGAATGGTTTTCCTCCGTAAAATATACAAATACAGAGTTCTATTGGATAAATACCCAACATGTGGTCCTGCTAGGAGGGCAGGAACACACTTTTTCATGGAGAGTCCAGCAGACACATTTGTTAAAGGTCTCAAAGTCCACGGTAATAAGTCTGCTGGTTAAAACATCTCATCTTCCAGCTGCCTGACTTGAGTAGGCTCAGTGACAGGTATGTCCCTTCGGAAGGAGAGCTCCAGCTCCAGCTCCTATGGACAAGAGCAACACACACACGGCTATGGAGTATTTACGTGGATGAAATATGGAAGAGGAGAGCCACTTGCAGAACAGAGCAATCAAAAACACTTCATGGAAAGGGAAGTCTTTTAGCAGGCAGACTTGTATATACAGTCACTGACCAACAGAAGTGTTTGTAGCTGCAGATAGGACAGCAGGACATTCATCATCTTGGGGAGAAAACAGAAGTGCAGACACTGGGAAGTTGAATCCAAGGCTTCCCAGTGAACTTGCAAGGCAGACCACCAACATCTAGTGGGTTTGACACACATTTTTTTGCTGTTTTCCAAGGAAGTTGCAGAGTGTACAAAGCTCATCCCCCACCCAAAGCGTGTTTTCCAAAATGCCTTTCTGAAAAACACCTCTACATCCCACTGCAGGAGAGTGCAAGATGTCCCAGAGCTTCCAGCCACCAACCAGGAGAGAGCTGATTATGCAGGAAGTGGTGAAGGGCAGAGAAAAAAACCCCTCCTTTTTGTAACAGAGACTACTTTCATTTCAAAGTAACAGGATTTGAGCAGCGCAGGGGAAAAGCAAAAAAAATTTGCATGTTATTTTTTAAATGTAAACATTCTCTGCATAAGGTGCAGGGTCCTGGATGTATGTACAGTGACATAGAAAAGTTTGTAAAATATAGATCAAGAGTCAGAAACACAGCTGCCACTTGCGCTTCTGAAGCATCATAGACATGGAAAAATGTTCAGCATTAACTTCGACAACACCTACACAGCAAAAATGCTTTCAAAACTCCATGGCTAAAAGCGTCCCACCATTGTAACAAAGAGTATTTTTTAATACTTTTAAAGAAGGTTTTACATTATTGACTAGCAATAGATATATATGCAGAAGCACATCACACTACAGCAATATTTTATCAGTCGATCATCTGCTTCACCAAAGGTTATGCACAGTGCCATGGGTTGCCCTGTTGCTCCAATGAATCCTTCTTTCCTCTCCTCCCCAAAGCAACCTAGGAACTTTGTGTGGAAGGCAAAGAGGAGCTGGGTTTTGTTTGGTTGCTCCTGAGGTGAGGGTTTTTGTTGTTGTTACCCTTACTTTCAGCATTGGGGTGTCTATTAACAAACCTAATCTATTACACCACCAACTCACACTATTTCATTTTCCGAAGTATTTCCCAGCTCCTAAGAAGCAAAGGCTTTCAGAAAACTATCTATTCCAAGCTGTGTTTTCTGCAGAAGACACCAATAAACTGTGATGCACCAAGAGCCAAGGCAGTCAGTGACATTTTGGGAGCTGGATGCTCTAAAGGAGCAGCTGACACTTGGTTGTGGAAGACCCTGAGCATCCTTCTGCACTGCACCAAGCAATGTACCTGCAACACTTGCGGCTCTTCTGGAGCTCCCTGGCTCCATCAGACTGTATGTGTTCATGCCTCTCTGCCCTTCAAGCTGTTCAGGAGTGTGGACTTCCATTAGGTCATTACTTCTGTGTCAGGCAGAAGCAACAATAGGGAGTATAAAAATCTGAATTGTGTCAGACCTGTCACTAACATTGTAAAAAAGGTTATCTACTGGCATCAGTTCACAGCCAGAGCTAATCAGGAATGGCAAAAAGGGCTGATGGGTCTAATGAATAAAATCCCCCCAAAACTATTACTCCTCACTTGTCTGTATTTGGCATTGGTGGTGTGTGTTAAAAAGCCTGTTGCATTGCTTCACTTGTACCCAACACCCAGTGCCAAAACACAGCCCAGGCCATGCTGCCAACATCCTCCTACTGCAAAACAGGGATGCACACACCTGTGTGCTGTTATCCACCCTCCCCTGGGCAGCCACTGGTGCCCACCACACAGACCTGTACCAGTCCCCACTGGGGCTGGCAGAGGTTGAGTACCTGGTTAGTCTCACTTGAGCCATGCCTGCTCTGCACTCACACAAGCCTGCACTCCCTCCCTCAGGCACATGGGGAGACCCTCTCTGGCCCCGAAACTCATCCTGCAGGAGTCTCAGCCCACTCCCTTCCACTGGCATTTGCACCAAAGCCCACCTTGTAGGGCAAAGACAAGGCATTTCAGAGACAGAAACGAGTGTTCTCTCCTGTAGTTCTATAGAGGGACACGTCAGCCAAAACGCCATATGCATGTACACCCTCATTACTGATACTTTTAATATATATTTTGAAATTTAAAGTTATTTCCCAACATAAATCTTGTAAAACTTTGTTTCTACAGGGTATGTGCTTAGTACCTCTGTCATTTTATACAGAGAGGTTCAAAGTCTTCACTGTCACCTCTGAAAGTACTTTACCTCTTTCAGTTTCTGATATGTGATTAAAGGAGAGGGGGAGGCTGTTAGAGAAAAGAGAATTTTCATGAACCAAGTCTCTGTTCTACTCAAAAGCAACTCACAACATGGCCTTCAGACCATCACCTTTCTCCCTGCCATAAAAGAAGTTAATATAAAACATGGTCATCTATAACAGCGTGATAAAACTGAACCTTTTCCAACTAAGAGCGGGGAGAAGAAAAGAAGGAGCTCTCTCAGCCCCTACACACTGTATTCTCAAAAAAAGCACCTGGTTTCAACTGCCTGAATGAAAATAGAAAAATTCAACACAAGGTACCCTAAAAAATAAGAAAATCATGTTTTTAGTGTTCACAGTTCCAGAACTGTCACTCTGGTTTGCTCTTCCTTAATGTGTCACAATTTCCCCCCTCCCAGAAGGGACTGCAGGGAAATGACATCATGAAGACCACTTATACAGATATATAAGTTATGCCTTATGAGTAGTATCTTCCTGTCATGAAACCATCCTTTGCCCAGAGAAAATCCAAGAGATTTTTGACTTGTTTATGTATCAAATATTTTCCTCCACTGGAATGCAAAAGATTTGGCTGCAACAACCCAGTCCAGTAAATCATATTTGTCTTTAAAAACTCCACAACAGAAAACATGTTATAGATTAGTATTTATCAGATTTGCTCTCATTTAATAAAAAGGAAAAAAAACAGCAAAAAGAACCCAAGTCACTTTGGTGTTTATAAGAATGGGGAACTTACTTTCCTTTACTCTGCCACTGCACTTCAGGCATCCTATACTCAAGTGAGACTAAAGGAGCTGTCAGAAAAAACATATGCTTGATACAACACAAGGACCAAAAAGAAAGCTGGAGCTGTGTGGGGTAGGGTGGGAGGTGCACATAAAATGTGGATCTGTTTCCTGACCATTGACAGAAATTCTGCTTCTACCTGCTGGGAAAGACTTGTGCTGTGTAACCGCTGGGTGTCCTAGCTCTACACTGATGGTTGTGGTGTAATAACTCCCTCTGAATTCAAGAAACTGACTTTTATGGAATTAATGAAGGAGCAAAAGTAACAAGCTTAAAATCTTCAGTGTAACCCACCAGTTTCACCAGTGGATGAGAAAACTGTAGCTTTACACCATTAATTCAGAGAGGGAAGACAGAAACCAATAAAAATATGCTATTCACATGTGAATAGCACATTTGACTTTGGAAGAAGTGAACTCATTTTAGTGATGGCTTAAAACCCAAGCAAATAGAAATCATGTTTAAAAGGAACAGGGCACTGATCTCAACCAAAGGCATTGCCAGAGAGGGGTGCAGAGCAGCCACAGCAACACAGAGCATCTCCAACTGAGGTAACAAGCTATTCGATTCCCCCCACCCCAATGTGCTCTGGCTCAGATTTTAGAGACTACAAAAGGATTTGTCATTTGCTGAAAGAGCCCCTGTTACACTCTGAGGGGAAAGCACTGGCTGTGAAACTCCACAGCCACGCTCCAGGCCACGGGTACGTGCTGGTAAGGACAACTCCAGCTGTCCTGGCTGGAGTCACCACAGCTAGAAGACTGGCTGCTGCTTCCAATGACACACTAAAAGCTGAAAACTGTGTGCTATTGTGTCCTCTTCACCATCTTCCATGCTTTGTGCCCTTTAGGAAAGCATGGGAAGCTGCAATCTATTGCACCTGGATGCAACTGCAGTTTAACCTGGACCTATTTACACCAGCGCTGTTGGACAAAGATGATGCACCTATTGCTCAAGGACAGGTCAGCATTGCTCACCTTACCTCATCTGATCAAAGCCTCTTTTCATGATTCGAGTGACAGAAATTCAGCAGGCACAGACTCAGGTGCCCATCAGCCAGGAAACTTCAGGCTAAGTCAGTCTTGTAGCAGGTAAGTTTACAGTACAGTACGTGAGAGTTCACATGAACTAAGTTATTGCCTAAGGCTCTGGTGAGCTGCATTCCCGGCTCAAGAGCCAGCAATGGCACAGGACTGTGTTGCCATCTTGGAATGTACAATTGCTTGGTCTGAGCATCCCCAGGAGCCGCTGGCACGGGACAGAGACTGAGCCCCCAGCGCAGCTCCACTGCCCAGGGCTGGCTGTGCCTCGGCGGCGCCTCATCGGAGCACGCGGGTTCGGTCACACCTGAAAGGATCCCCCAAACAGGCAGTTTGGGACCGACCCAGGGCAGCTGCGATTCTCGCATGAACTGTATGTGGTGCTGATATGAAACTGGATACATTGATTAGTTTTTGTTTGTTTTTTAAATAAAAGTGCTCTCTGTTGCTCTGGCCTCATGGATCAGGACACCACCAACAGTTTTCAGGATCATTTCATATTTGTATTAAGTGAAAAACAATCTCTTCCCTCCCTTTTTTCCCTTCCCCTTCCTTCCTTTGCCCTTGCCCCGTTCTGGTTGCTGTTGTGTTAAATACGAGATCAGGCAAACCCCAAAGGCCAGTTTACATTTTTATGTTTTTGCAGATCTCCATCACAGATGGAATTTTTGCTGGTCATTTCCTGGAACCAACCCATTAGCAGGACAAACCAAAAGAAAAGAGGGCAGTGAAAACAAACCCCATGACAGAGACGGAGGAAAGAAGACTCAATAAACAAGCAGAATTCAGTTTTCCACTGGGGTGGGATTTGCTAAGGGCTGGCTCACAATGACTTGCACCACGTAGTCCTTTGGGATTTTCAGCTCCTCCAGTTTCATTTTGTCTGCCAGGGGCCTGCCCGAGAAGAACCAGCGCTGGCTGCCTGGCTCCACTCCCTCCACGGCGTGCAGCCGCCTCTTCATGTGGTACACTGTGTCCATGCTACGGACCACGAGTTTGAGGTCTTTGCCTGTGGAAAGGCGCAAACGGAGCTGGCATTCATGCCCTGAATTGGGTGGGGGATCAGGAATATCCAGAGTCTCCAGGTCGCCCTTCTCCTCTATCATGTTGATAGGTGGGGCAAGGCAGTAGACGGGAAGCTGGTACCGGTTGCCCAGTTCATCGTAACACTCTGTAAGAGCACCTTTAGGAGAGAAGAGGGATAAAAATGAGTATGAATGCATGTCACATCTAAACTGAAATGGTCATGCTGGGAAGCATTTACCCTGCTGTTAAACCACCCAAGCAATAAAGTCTGAATTCAGGCTTTAAAGGACTGATACAAAAATCTTCAACACTTCACCTTGTTTTCAGATGGAAACTTGAGGTTGGTTAAAAGCATCCCCTGAAAACCAAACACAGCCCTCCCTCCAGATAAACCAGGATCAACTTCAAAAGCAGAGATGAGGGATGATGATGTACTCCCATGTGCCATTTAAAAGAGGACTCTTTCTCTGCTAGCACAGTCTGAGGTTCAGGACACAAGTACACCTAGAAAACACCACTTGGACCAATTACATGATGCTGAACCTGAGCTGTGAAAAGGCAAAGACCACTGTGAAAGGAAGATTTTGTAACTTCTCTAACGTCCAAAAATTGCTGAAACAGTTTCATACAGGACTCGTGTTTTAGTGAGCAGGGCCAGAACAAACAAACACGACCACCCAAGTCAGACAACTCTGTGGCTCTGTATCGAGTCACCACCAGAGCGACGACACCCAGCACATACTTCATATTTGTACAGCATCTGTAACTCCCACATTCAAAGCCCTGAAGTTTCAGGAGTGATCTTTATTTCCCTAGACTCCCGAGAGGTTCCTTGGGATAATCTGTGTGTTTGTGTTCAAGGCTGCATGAGGCTTTCCTCCTTCTCAAAATGGCACAGGGCACAGCACAGCTCAAGGATTGTAATACACGCTGAGGTATCAAATACAAGCTGAAATTTTCACAGTGTGAGACAGACTTCATAAAATATATTTCAAGTATTAGAAAAGCAGCAGCAGCAGCACATTTTTCATACCATTTTAAGAGTAAGAGAAGGCCAAAAACAGAGCCCTGCTGCACAGAGCAATCTGGAAAACTGGGATGTTGAGCAAGCTGATCCCAGATCATAGCAGAAATCCTTCTCACTGTGGTTAAAAACCCCACCTACTCACACTCCAAAAACCCACTTCTTCCATTTTGAATCTACCTGCTATAACAGTTTTCCACATTTTTGCCCCTAGAGGGGGCACAGTCACTTGCCAAATTACCCATCCTTTTTGAGCTGGAAATGTTTGAAGAGGAGCCAAGTCCTTGAGCTATAGAATATTAAAAAACTTCTTTGACTCGGCAGTTCTGCACACAACAGCCAACTGCTCCTTGTTAGAAATGCAGGGGTTTTTTTCAGTTGGAGGCTTTTTCATGCTGACAGTGAGTTGTCTTAAACTTTGCTGTTTGATTAGCAAAATTACTACAGTGTAAAATTATAACTGGGGGATGTACCATGTCACTCAGCCCACTGTAATGGCAGCATCTTCAGCTAGAAATCTTTTTGATAGAGGTTATCCTTTTTTTTTTATTTTAAGGATCATTTGTGTTGATGAAAACGCAGAGTAGAAATCTTGGGCTAAAAGATCAATGTTTCAGGTACATCTACTGTTTGATGCTTTTCTGTTTGTACAGGCTGAGCACCAAGGCATTTATGACCTGAGATTCAGTGAGAGAACAAAACAAAAAAGGATATCCAGACAAATATGGTTATACCAACTCATTACAGCCTTCTATCATTTATGAATGTCACAGCAAACCAGCTTTTATCAAAACTATACTGGATCCAACCCTTTCATGGTTCTTTGCCATTTACAGACTAAAGCCTGAAGTTCCCACACTTCAGTTTTGTTTCACAATGTTCATTTCATTCTGTACGCCTCATCTATTTGCTAAATGTCACAGTACTAAATTCTGGACACAGAAACAAGAAGATGCAGTTTGCTCCCAAAAAACCCAAACGCCAAAACTTCAACAGCCTTTCAATTCAGCCAGAGCAGCTAAACTTGTACCTTTCTTTAAAAGCCATGTATCTTAAAAAGAATGTTCCTACTTTAGAATAGCATATCAGAGAGTTCATTTTAAATACCATGGGATGAGCTTGCTAAGGAATTTCTTCATCATTTGTATCACTGCCCAGCTGAACTAACATCAAGGTCAAAGTATATGCTATAATCACCATATTGCTTAATCATAATCAGATAAGCAATATTAAAAAAATCCTCTAAAACAGCAGCTAATTCAGAGGTCTGTATTTAAATGAAAAAAGAGACAGTAGAAGAAACCTCTCGCCAATAAAATCCCACAGTCCCACCACAGACTGAGAAACAGTTTATAACAAACTGCTAATGTAAGAAGAGGTTACCATAAACCTCATCGGTAATCCCATTCTTCCGCTCATACTGGTAAAAACATTCCTAACACTCTCAAGTCCTATAACCTACCACTCAATGGCTTTCAAGACCAGATACATTGATTAAAGTACAGAAGATGATTACTGGTATCAGAAGAGACTTTACAATGATATCCCCTCCTTACCAGCACTCCACACCTCCTGAAGGCCAGGCCAGAGCTCCAAGGATGAGGAGGTGTTGCTTCTTGTCTCCAAAGAATCCCAGAATCACTTAGGTTGGAAAAGACCTTCAAGATCCTTGAGTCCAACTTGTGCCCAATCCTCACCTTGCCAACCAGACGAGAGCACTGAGTGCCACGTCCAGTCATTCCTTAAATACCTCCAGGGATGGGGACTCCACCTCCCTGGGCAACCTCTTCCAATGCCTGATAACCCTTCCCATGAAGAAATTCTTCCTGATGTCCAACCTGAACCTCCCCTGGCATAGCTTGAGGCTGTTTCCTCTTGTCCTGTCACCTGTTCCCTGGGAGCAGAACCCGACCCCCACCTGGGGTCCCTCTCCTGTCAGGGAGTTCCTGGGAGCGAGAAGGTCCCCCCTGAGCCCCCTCTTCTCCAGGCTGAGCCCCCCCAGCTCCTCAGCTGCTCCTCACAGGACTGACTTTCCAGACCTTTCACCTGGAGACATGGAGCTGTGCACACGCATCCTGATCCCCTTTAGCCAGTTCATTCCTGCTGGGCATTACGAGGCTTTCTGTCAAGTGACCTTTGAACAGCATCAGACTGTGCCACAATCTTCAAGTTGTTGTCAACAGCAATAAACTCAAACACAGCACATGAAAGGGTGTCACACTGGCTGGAGCTCAACAGCGAAACGGTGGCTGTGTTAACAGGAGGTGTGGAGAGTGTGGGGCTATTCTGAGTGACAAAAGCAAATGCAAGTTATCAAAGAGGAAGAGGGAAAGTGGTTGAATTACCCACAGCCACCATGGCAAGGCCTATCTCACCAACCAGATGGCAGCTCTTCACTAAAGCATTTGCTGCAACATCCCCTATGCAGAGCAAAGTACACAGGAAATTAAACATCCCAACCAGAAAACCCTTCATAATTTTCCTATTATAACTGAAAATCATGTTTCTGATCTTTCTTTCAAGATACATCAGCTTGTATCACTCAAGTTATTTAGCAGGAAGAGGCATTAAAAAAATTTCAAGCTTTTATGAGCAAACAGAGAAAAAAAGAGAGAAATTTTTTTTTTAGTTTTTCCTGTTACTTAGGCAACCAGGGTCCTCATCAGGCAGTTCCAGCACAGGAAGGATTCAGCCTCCCTTAAACCAGACAAGCAAAAGGCAATGCAGAGGTGTCGCAGTTCAGGCAGGCAACCCTGTGCCCTCACTGCCACTGGCAGGCATGGTGCTCAGAGCCACAGAGGACATCCAACCCTCAGCCCCGCTCAGACTGACTTCCCCTTCCCTTCTTCCCTTCCCTTCCTCACAGCCTGCAGATGGATGCTGCATCAGGCAAACTGAGCTAGTTCAGATGCTGAAGCCTAGAGGGTGAGTTGATACCTAGAATTTTCACTGCTGGATTGTACAAAGAAAGCACATGAAAGGGTCAGATTCCAGAAGGAAAGCAGCAGGGAGGATGGGTGGCAGGCAGCAGGTCTAGGTGGAGGATTCTGTACTGGGCATGAAAGATCAAGACGCTATAAAAAGATCTTATAACAATACTGAGGAGGGGACAAATTAAGCTTAACAATACTTGATGTAGTTGATTATTCTTTGTGTATTTAAATGTTCCTCTAGATGTGAATATGACTTTAATAAATTGATACAAAACAACCTTGTTTGCAACAGAAAGAACTGCCTTTGGGAAAAACCAGTGACAGAACCAACTCTTCAACCAACTCAACCACTCGAACCCCAGTTGTCTCCAACCTTCTACCATTCAGAATTAAGGTGCCACTGCACACCATCTGGTGAGTGCTTTGAGAGTCTCACAGACCAATTCATTACTCTGAAAAATTCCCAGTGTCAAACAGGCTCTTATTATCAGGAGATAATAAGATATTAGGAAAAGGTTCTTCCCCTAGAGGGTGGTCAGGCACTGAACAGGCTCCCCAGGGCAGTGGTCACAGCCCCAAAGCTGCCAGAGCTCAAGGAGCATTTGGAAAATGATCTCGAGGACAGGGTGGGATTGTTGGGGTGTCCTGTGCAGGGCCAGGAGTTGGACTTAGATGACTGCTGTGCATTCCTTCCACTCAGGATATTCTTTGATTCTATGACTCTAGTCATTCAGTATTGATGCTGCCACAGAGTTATGGAATTTAACTTTATAGGCTCAAGTCAGATAGAAAAGAAGATACAATGCTAAACCCACAGCAGATGGGATTATTTTAATATTTCAAAAGTAATACCTCACTTGGAGAGTGAGGAATTCTGGAAGGAGTTGCAAAGCAGAGCTTCTTGTTGGTTGTTATCCAGGTAGGAGACAGCTTGAGAATTTCAAGGGGAAAAATAAGCAGATGTGATCATCAAGCATAAGGAATTGGAACATTTTGAAATTAATTGCCTTGCAGGCCATAAAAACTTTGTTTTAATAAGATTATTAGGGTGGATATATTTTACAGGACTGGTAAGGGAAAACATTAAAAACCACTGGGAAATACTGCTTCCATTCCTAAGGAGTTCAGAGCTTGGACTTACTTGTCCTTCTGCACACAGAAGGACCTGCCATTTAAGAGACCTCAATGATATGAAGGAGTTATTAAGTCAGGCATGTATGACCACACTTATGTGAAAACACAAGAAATCTTAATGGTATTTTGACATTTCCTTAAAGTTGCACACCACACTTTTCTGAAAAAGCAGCAAATTTCTTGTTTTCTGGTCATGAGGTGCCTTCTATTTCTTTAAGCTTTAGAGCAGTTTTGAGGAGGATTGTTCAGAAACCACAAAACTTAAAAACTGAGCACATTTTCCTATGTTCTTCCCTTCCCCCAGACAGACTTGCTTCAGGAAGAGAAATTAAGACAACACAAAACAAAATCTAGCATTGCAATGAGACTGAGCTAATTTAAGGAGCCTGAGTGTCTGTGTATAGCACATTTGCCTAAGGAACAGCTGGTTCATTTGTTTTTCTTACTGAAAAACTCCATTCCAAACCAAAGCTGAGCCTCAAATGCTGAATAAATTGGCAATAGTAGAGCTTTCACCTGTAAACTATTTATTTGAATCCTGCCTGAAATTAATTACGAAAACAAAGGGGTTGTCTTCTGGGTCTTAGAGTACACCAGTTCCTAGAGAGCAGTGACTGAGGCAGAAAAGCTGAGCTATCTCTTCATCTTTATTAGTCGCTGATTCCTGGTCACAGCTGGGAAACACAAGATCTTATAAGAAAACGTGTACTGACGTCAACAGCACGCGAGAGCGGTGAAGGGTGACCTTGAGCAGAACGTGATCAGGACTGAGACAAACAGGTGCAAACATGCAATGGTTCATTCCAGCTCACCTACAACCATCACAAACTGGGAGGAGTTAAGAGACAAAAGCTTTTTCTGATTTAATAAAGACCCAAAGGGCTTGATGCTGCAGTTACCAACTGTGGCTCTCCTGTTTTCCAGAGGGCATTGCGTGGGAATACTCGTGCAAGCCTGTGCTTTGCACCATGTACAGAGAACAATAAAGCAACTGTAATAATTAATCAAGTGCATGAAGCACTTGATAATAAACCACATATGTAAGCCCCCCTCCCATGTTTCTTCCATACTAGATTTCCACGGGTTATACAAATTTAAAGTACCATAAAGCTACCAAAGGTATAAGACTGTCTTCTAAGCCACAGCACAACTGCTTACACAACACAGCTCTGCTCTCATCTTCAGCCTCCCTTTATAATAAATAATTTATTCCAGCATCCTAAAGAACGGGATTTGGAGATAATGAGTATTAAGCATTTAAAAATTCTCATTTCAAACTCCCTGAAAAACAGCTCTTCCATTATGGGAACATTATTGGTCTGGCTCAATTCCACAATGGAGAACAACTCCCAGAGACAGCAGGAGATCCCAGGGCTTCAGAAGCTTCTTGGTGAGCAGGGACCAGCTCACTCCTGCTTGCAGCAACTGGCACAAGGCAGATGGGAATTGTGCTTGGTGAACTACAACAAGGGAAAAGAGGAGAAAAATAAAGAGACTCTGCTACTGTCTTTGTAATCCTCTCATCCTGTTCTCTGCCAGGAGAACTACCTCATAGCTGGTTCCATCAGCTATTGCACTGCTCATACTCATCTCTATGCTTAGTTCTTTAGAAAACTCAGCTCTCCTGGGCTCCAAGATCCTGATAAAATAACATTCAGCTGCCTGAAAAGGATCTGCAAGGCCATAACCTGAGATGCACATATAGCAGAACTCACACAGACTCCTGAGGTCCCTTCCAACCTCAGTGATCCTACCTAGATTCTTTTGCTGTAATCACAGAGTCACAGAATAGCTGGGGTTGGAAGGGACTTCTGGAGATTATCCAGTCCAACCTCCCTGACAGAGCAGGGTCACCTGGAGCAGGCTACACAGGAACACATCTAGGTGGGTTTGGAACATCATCCAGTCATTGCATTCCTTGCAGATTTTTGTCCCAATACTAACTCTAGAATAGACAGATTCATTGGTGAGTTGTTCTTTATCCAAATGAGGTTTGATAAAGTCAGTTATGTATTAACGCCTGGTAGCTGACATGTTAGCAATGCCATATGTACTGCCACTTCTAAATTCCTCTAAAACTTGTATGTAGTATTGTGTGAAGGTAACAGCTTCCACAAAACATTACATCAGGATTCAAAGATGACAAGTCATTTTACTAATTAAATATTCATCTACTATTCTGCTTTGCATGTTATTAAAATAGATGCCTGTCTAGACAGGCCTCTTAGATAAAAATTAAAAAAAAAAATCTGATTGGTAAAAGTTTCTGTGTATACCCTCCTCATTTAAATATGCTGCTCTCCATTATCCATCTTCTTAGAGAGGGTCAGGGCATTTCGAGAAAAAAGAGAAAGTAGAGTATCACAATAAGGTGAGCCTTTATTGTATCCCAGTGATTAAAGTCACCAGGTTACCTGTTCAGTGTGAGGCTGCACAGAAGCTGAACTCAGATTTAAAGAAGTTGTCAATGCCTTTGTTACACTTGAATTTTTAAGTAATCCATTGTTCCCATACACCCAGAGTGAACATCTAGCACTCAGCATCCCAAATCCTATGACTAACATAGTTAAAACAGAAAACCGAATAGGAAGTTAACAAAATCTTTTTAGAGAGATTTTCCATGCCACATCCAGTTGTTTTTTAAACACCGCCATGGATGGGGACTGCACTACCTCCCTGGGCAGCCCCTTCCAATGCCTGACAACCCTTTCTGTGAAGAAATTCCTCCTGATGTCCAACCTCCACCTCTCCTGGCACAGCTTGAGGCCATTTCCTCTTGTCCTGTTGCTGGCTGCCTGGAAAACAGCCTGACGCCCACCTGGCTACAGTCTCTTTTCAGGTAGTTGGGTAGAAAGAAGGGACAGTCTGACCACGCTAAAACCATGGACTGAACACAGGGATTTTGAACTAGGAACTGGTGAGCACAGTAACTCAAGCTGCTCCACCTCTGTTGCGTGACCGTGGGCAGCGTGCTCAACCTTCAGACAATCCCCTGCCAACCACAGTGCCCACTCTGAGCAGCAAAATGGTATTTGAGGCAGTTTAATCTGAGCTTGAAGTAGCTATGGACGAAAATCTGGCATGAGAGAACACTTTTTACAGCTTCAGCTAACAGAGCAGCAGAGACAACCCTTAGACTGAGCATGAAAGCAAATGTTGGCTTTTATGGAGTGCAAAGAGGCCTTGCATCAGTTTGAAATGAGAACGAGATGTGGAAAACTACTGTCTGAGACTAAACAGCAATTTTCCCCACGACCTACCTATATGCAACAGGGAACAGAAAAGCCCGTAATGACCTAGACAAAGGTTTGCCCTGTACTGTATTGTTCTTTCTGCTCCCAAACTTGCCTGTATCCCTGTGCTGCCATTCAAAGACCTGCTAATGAGCGTGGAAGTCATTCATTTGCATTCTCAGTCTCCAAGGATAACCAGCAAAAATGTTAAAGGCTCCAGGGAGGTCAAGCAAACTGACACAATCCCACATTAGTACCCACATTCTAAAATAAAACTACAACACAAGGCTGTTTAAAGCTGTGGGGGTGGAGAGGATTAAAGGAGGCTACAGGAAAGATTTCAAGCAACAGAAGGCTGCAGCATTGCTTTATGCCATTCAATGTGCTCCTCACCTACAAGGTGCTGTTCCTTCAGAGTGACCTTATTTATAATAAAATAGAGAAAAAAAGTATTGATTAAACATAAAGGTAGAAGACTGCATGTTAGTCAGTGCTGTACCATGCCCTGAACGTGCACAGAGCAGAGGCCATGGGGATCTGCACAGATGGTGAGAGCCGGAAAAGGTTAAAAATCCAAGGCCTTGCTGCAGCTCTGACCTTCTACAAAAATCTTTCTTGATCACCCAGGAAACATTAAAGGAACCACTGAGATTTCATTATTTCTGTATAATGTCTAGTAGTCAAAACACCTATGGAAACACGCAGTTCATTTTGTTGCAAGTTTTCTTTGCAGTAACAACCTCAAACACTGCTTACTTTGGACTGGGCTCAGACATGCATCAGCAAAAAAGCAAAGCCCACTGGGCTTGTCAGTGATAACTGTCAGCAAAAAGCAACTACCAGCTCCAGGTCCAAACAAACCTAGGAAAAAAATAAACTTCTCAGAAATTTGTATTTTTCCAGAGGTCAATCTGCCTGTAACACACTTTCTGAAGCTCAGTAACGTGAAGTTACCATCCCAACATATTTATTGAAAGAGGCTGTGGGAGACTTAAAAGTACTGAAATACCTCCAGTAAGTACTGCCCATGCTTCTGTGATACTCCCCAGGCAGGACTTTCCTCCACCTGACCCTAAAAGGTTGCCAGGCTTTAGGGATAAGCCTTCTGTGACTCAGACCCCTCTGACCATAATTACTATTTTGCCTTCACCTTGCAGAAAAGTGACCATCTTCTTATTATTTAAATACCTGAAGCCAAAACAGTAAAAGATGACAAGTGTCAGCTGGAGATCATGGAGGACGTGGAGCAGGACGGGCAAGGAGCAAGTGAGACACCCAAGGTCTGGCTGAGCCCCTCACTTACCAAACCGAGACACTGCAGGACACCAGCTCCTTCAGGAAAACCAAGTTCTGCACAAAACATGGTCAGTCAATTACAGAAGCAAAACCACCACTGGATCATCTTTTCACACAGAAGGCAGCACAGAGGAGGCTCTCACGGGCTCACACTGGAATTTGCAGTGGGAGATAATTTTTGAACACTTCGTATTTCTTTTTCTCATTTTACTAGCAGACAGCAAGGCAGATGAAGCAGATACCCAGTTCCTCTGCTGCAAGCAGCCAGTGATGGAGTAAATGTCCACTCCTGGGAAACATCTAATAAACTAGACATCATGTCCCAACCACTATCAGATACCAGAGGACTATTATTCACTTGAACCATACTCCTGTCTGTAACGTCTGCAACACACAGATCAACAAGCAGTTTCTTATTTGAAGAATTTGAGATTTCTTTTGTCATGAGTCTGGGTTTATTTTGAGCCATTATGTACAGTAAGTTTTGGTCTGTTGCTTTGGTTTTGCTGTCCTTTTTTTTTTTTCCCCTTAAGGGAGTTACCTCCAATTTCCTGGTCACAGATAATGGTTAAAAAAGAGCAGTTTTGAAAACAGTGTTGCATAGTTATCCTCTCCACACCAGAAAAGGCAAACGGAAACCGGAATCCGGAAACAGACAGGCAGAAACTTAAGAAGAGCCCAGGCAATTATGTTGACAAAGCTCCTCAAAATACCTTTCAAAAAACAAAGAGCAGGAGTTAAAGATATTTAAGGAAAACAACTGTAGGATGTAGCCATAAGTAGGCTTTTATTTGAAGGGCTGATAGTTTCTAACCTGCACTTAGATTTATAAATATTTCAGCCAGCCACAATTGCTTTACATCCTGATTTGATTCAACTCTCCATTTGAAGAAAACATGGAAATTCAGCATCACTCAGAAAGGATGTTGTGCATCTATTTTAAAAATATTAATCACAGCAGAAATGACAGAAAGCATCATCTTAACTGTAGCTCCGGACTGAAGAGTTGTTGAGAAAACAGTGTGTGTTTCAAGGCTAGAAGGAAACCAGTGAAGCACAACAGGGGAACACGTCCTTCACTGGAACCAACGCAGTGTTTCCCAGGAGCATTTCCCAAGAGCACTAAGTCGTATTCCCAGGTGTGCTGGCTCAGTGATGGACACACAAAATGCTGAGAATCACCAAGGCAAGAGAGCAGCAGAGGAGGAGGAGCTGCCACCCTGCCGGCTGCCTCCAAGCACCCGCTGGGAAGCAGGACGGAGCAGGTTTAATTCGGTGTCCAAGCAGGGAGCACAGAGCCTGCAGCCACTGGGTGAAGATTCCTAATTTAGATGAAATCTTCTAATGAAAAAGCAATTACTGTGTCTGAGCAGAAGTGAAACAGCCAGAGCATTTCAGAGATTTCTCAGCAGCAGGAGGAACTTTCTGAGGACAGAGACGGCAGCAGGAGTGTGCGCAAAGCTGCTCCATGAAATGGGTTTGAAGATGAGTTGGTCTCCCCCATGGCTTGGCAGGAGCCCAGAGCAGGAGCCCATCCAGCAGTTGGATGGCAGCATTGCTTTTTACACTTGTCACAGCCTCGTGCTATGTCTGTGCTTCAGAGTAACACGATGATGAGACTGAAAACACCAGAGTGGCCAAAGCCTGAAGTGTGCACCACCAAAACTGGGACTGCAGCTCTCACCTGGGCAGGCAACCCTTTTCCAGAGTATCCATCAGAGCTGTGCATTCACAGAGGCAGGAAAATCTTAAAACAGGCTGGGTGCTGTCTTGTGAAAGCTTGACTCAATGTATTCACTAATCATTTCAGTAAAGCTAAGCCTACAGAGTGAACTTGACGTCAACAACTCTTAAAAATAGACACTGATGTGTAGAAGAAAAAACAAAATACAAGTCCTCTCCCAATGCACACACATCCTCAGTGCCAGCAGCAGCTAGTCTGGTTCCTTGCAAGACACCACCAATTTTGGGTTTTAATCCATTACTTTTGGTATTTTTTTAACTGAAATAAAAACAAAACAGAAAAAAACTTTCTGCAAACTAAGAACTGCTTTCTCCTGAGCAGAGTAAAAAAAAAACCAACCCCCCAAAGCAACAAACTAGTAGGCTTAACTGTAAATTTTATGATATTCACTATAGAAAGATTTTAGTTTCCTCAACTTTTACAGCTTGCATTCTCATCTCAGTACTATTGCTGATCATATTGACAGACACGCTTTGATAGTCAGACCTCCCAAAGCTTTCATAACTCTGCTGAATCTAAAATTAGACAGCCAGTCACCAAAATATCATTCACTACCCTTTTAAAGAGACATTTAGAGAAACCTGATCGAGTATTCTGTATCCTCACAGAAAAACACATTGTCCAACAATGTTTCTCATGTGTGTAGGTAATATAATCCATAAAAATTACATTTTTCATAGAGAATTAAAAAGTCTTCACACAAATAAGCTACTGAGAAAGCAATTTCTACAGCCTTAAATCCCAGCAAAGGCTAAGCAATGAATTCCATAGTTTGCAGGCAAGAAAGGGAGAAAAACCACAAAGGCCTTGCGGCTTAAGGGGCAGCAGTTCATAGGGGATTCAATTTAAATGCTAAAGATGCCACGGCAAAATTCACTATACAGATTCTCTCAATCATAGATTCTTCAATACAACAGGTAAGTCCAATACTGCCATCACACAAAAAGCACTGCAAAAATTACAGAGTTCCATTTCTAGAGCTATTGATTGTACATGAGACACACATGAAATGGTCAGTATGAAATATCTACTGTATAATTTTGCTGTAGATATTTTTGAATTGCTGCACAAAATTAAATACTAATGTTTGGCTTGCTGGGCTGTGAGTGCACACTGCCATTCTTGCTGAGTTTTTCATCAACATAAAACAACAAAAATGGAGTCAATAAATGGAGATTTTCATCAACATAAAATAAAAATGGAGTTTTCAACATAGCAGAGGGTAACTTCATTTATTGACTAATACTGGAAAGTGCTAAAAACACCCAGAATCCAAACCTGACCAATCAGGAGCATGTGAATCCTGCATCGAGATGCGGCTGAGCCCCAAGGGACGGCAGGTCCATGATGTAACACGGCCTTTTAAACAACAACAGGCCCAGAAATCCCAGCACACACAAAGGGGAGGTGACGCACAGGGGGATGCAGGACTTCAGGCACAGCTATTAAAAGCTGCTCTTTAGTGCAGGGCAACATTAGGCCCAAAGGCAGCAAATACCACAGAATGATGCATAATTACATCTCAGGAAGAGTTTCTTCATGGTAAGGGTCAGGCATTGGAAGAGGCTGCCCAGGGAGGTGGTGGAGTCCCCATCCCTGGAGGTGTTCAAGGAATGACGGGATGTGGCACTCAGTGCCCTGGTCTGGTTGATAAGGTGGTGATGGGTCACAGGCTGGACTTGATGATCTCAGAGGTCTTTTCCAACCTCACTGATTCTGGGATTCTGTTTGATTCAATAGGGAGAAAAGAGTTTTGCTGGATATAGGAATTTGTGTCTGGACTGGGCAGAAGCATGCCATGCTTTTCCCACACTGCTGTTGTTGGCTTTGAGGTTTTATTTTTGTTTGGGAGTTTTTAATGCTTTTAATATTTCATCCAAAGGGGAAGAAAACGCTCCATTCACAGCAAGAGCCTTTCAGTAGTTTCACTTACTTTTCCCCAGCATTGAAGTTAAACATTCACATCCCCACTTTTCATGATCTCAAGTGCTGCAGACAGTAAATGTGACAGTTGTGCTTGTACACAAAAGAGCCAGCCCTCTAAGGCTGCCACTGGGAGCCGCAGGAGTTGTGTTCCCTTTTATCACTCAAACAGCAATAAAGGAGTTAAAACCAATATCCTGATAACTCTGCTAGAGCAGATTAAGTGTCCATCCTTAAATTTAAAAATTCCACTTAACTCCAGACAGATTGCAATTAATATTAACAACACTCAGGACAAGTCCAGCTCAACACTAACATTTGGTGCAGATCCCAGTAAAATACTACACACTCCAACATTTCCTGTTTGATAGCTGAGAAGTATGTAAAGCTGTTCTTCATTAAATTTAAATTGAGTCATTAATAAAATATGGAGAATGTGCTACTTTAAGACATCAGGAAAAAAAAGTATAAATTGGTGATAACGTTATTTCTATTTTTAAATCCATCCCACCCACAGAGTCACCCAAGATAGATGAGAAGTGCTAAGCCCATCCCACAAGCTTATTTATTTATTTAATACTTCTTACATGCTATTTTTAACTGCAGAAGACAGCAAAAGGCATCCATTAGAAAAATTACACTGGCTAGAGCCTTCCTGACACAGATCCGACAAGTGAGATATCCAATGAACACAGTCTTAGAAGAGATGTGGTTTCCCCCTCCCTTTCCTATAGGATTCTGGAATAAACCCCCAATTTTATTTTTGCAGCATCAGCTAAGCCCAAATCTCTATCTGCACAATCTATATCTGTCAGTCCTTACCCTCAGCTCCCTCCTCTCACTCCTCCGCTTCCCGCAAGGTTTAATTTTGTAAGGAATACACGGCTTGAACACACACAACAATGTTACCCTGCAGGGACAGTAAAACGTAGATGTAGGGTTTAGTCTGGGCTTTTTAAGCCTCTGTTGTACACACAGAAAACAAACGAGAAGAAACGCCACAGTCCCATGGTATTGCATCATTTTGCAGATGAGCTCATCCTTTGGGAGAAGAACAAATTAGTTAAAAATCTTTCACTTTATTCAGTAGAGTTAAAGGAATTTACCTCTAGTTAATGCTGGTTTTCCTTAGGAATCAAGATTCTTTGGAGAGCTAAGATATCAAAGGAAGGATATCCTTCCAATAGCTTGAGCCTGGGATACCTACAGACCTCCACAGGTCTGTTGGGGAGGAGACTTGAGGCCTCCTCAGCATCGCCAAGTTCTGGAAGTAATTGACAAATTCCTTTTTAAAACTGACTACTATAGAAACCATTTCCATATGTGTAACTCCCCTTGACAAAAACTCCTTCAGTATCAGTTAAATGCAAAACACAAACCTCCTTCAAAACAAACAACAATCAGGAGTACCACAATGGACGCCAAGGAATTAGGGAAAATTCAGGTTATGTTGCAGCACTGGAAGTTTCCACTTCTCAGTGATGTTTCAGAGATCCTGACTGTTCAACAGGAGTGGGAGAAACAACACATTACACCACAACTACCAGTAACGTTTCACACTTTAATATGGGAAAGGACAGAGGGATCTCCCAAAACACCCTTTCCAACATAAATCATTATCAGCTGTGACTTTTAGGGAAAGTGAGGTCCTAAACACCACCAATAAAAGAAAAAGAAAGTAAAAAGGCACTACAGGTAGTCTCATAAGACTAGTTACCCTCGAAAGCAAACTCCTGGATCTTCCAAATCACTCCTTTTTTTCTTCCCAGGCAAGCCCAGTTACCACATAAATAGTGTCTGTTATACGTGTCAGGAACAAGTCCATTATTTTGTGCAAGGCTCATCATTCCCTTTCTGGAAAAGGGGACACCAAGTAGAACATAATTAGGACTTATGCTGCCCCCATCTAGTGTGTTCTGTTATGGGGTGGTGGGTGATTATGTTTTTTAGTGTGGATTGCTTTTTCTGTGGGGTTTTATGGTTGGTTTTTTTGGGGCATTTTTTTTGCTGGTTGGGGTTTTTTTCTTTCTGTGGGAGTTTGGTGTGTGGGGGGATTTTTTTGTTCGTTTTTAATTTCATCCTGATTGTTCCAAGATACCAAAGCTACAAAATCCATTCAATTATTATTATTTTTTAAATAGAGAAGTTGAACTGCATTTCTCCTAGGTATAAAGGGACTTGGTAAATTCCAGATTGGTGGAATGACGGAGAATGTAGCTTGAAAAAAACCCCATCAAAATTCAGAACAGAGCAATGAGGAAAGCACCCAAAAGAAATGCTTACAGTTTATCTCACACAAGATCTAACAGTAGATTGCCAGCACCAAATATTTAGGAGAATTTTTCATACTCTTCAGAAGAGAAACTTTAAAAATCCCCAACAGTTCAAGTGCCAAAGGAACCCATAAAATCAGGAAGGGATTAAAAAAAAATCCACTTCTTTACAAAGGGAAGCTGGAAAAAAGTTAAGAAAATTGTGCCTTCGAGCATCCAGGTGTTTCAAGAGATTAGAGAAAGTCCCCAGTGTTGCCTGTAAAGGTCAGACACAAACTCTGCATTATCCCATGTACCAGATCACACACTCAAATTGAAGCAACTATAGAATGGCAGATTTTCTTGGTGCCTCCACACACTAATATGATTTTGCTTTGAAACTCCACATAGGAAGATGTACATACTAAAATATAGGTATTTCAAAGTATTGCATCCACATCTCAATTGATTTTCAGCTTAAAGACATACTTGTGCTAACCTACTGTTACCATTCTCAGAGGCCACATCCACGTCAGCCAAACCTACCATGTGGTAGTGTTATGTTTGCACCATCAATGATTGCTTGTGCCAGTTCGTGATCATTGCTCTCGAAAGCATGTGCAGCAGCCTTGAGGGCATCCCAAATCTCCTTGCGACCTTCGAAAGCGGGTGCTGTGTCCCAAAACTCATCCCTCTTACTGCGTAACTGTCCGTCTGTCATGGGGTAATCGCTTTTCCATTTCGGTTTCTCTTTCTTCAAGGGCTGATTACGACCAAGAGCAACTGTGGGAGAGAAAGAGGAAGGGAAATTAATAAACATAACAGTACAAAATAACTGAAGTGCCCTTCGGTTATTCTGTTTAGGACCTACAGAGCTAAAGTTTACTTCCAGGTAATCTCAACGTTATTTGTGCATGTCCTCTGAGGCACCACCTCCCTTCCCCTGAACTCCAAGCTGGTTTGACCTCTTCGAAAAATTGAGAAGAAACATCCTGCTTGCTGATTCCACCTGGAAATCCAGAATCCATGAAGTTTTAAAAAGTAGTTACCTCACTCACAATGAACACAAAAGCATTTGTTTCATTTTAACTACAGCTATTTTGTGTAATGGCCAGTTAAGATGATCACATAAGGTCTAAAGATGATAGATTAAAGGTCCCTGCACACTTTAAATTCCAGCACCGTGCTTAAATATTCTCTTTCATTTGTGTCAGTGAGTAAAGGATTATTCCAATTTCTGTTGAAAGGAAAAGGAAAAACAAGTGAGCAAACTTCAGTGCACACTGGGAAGAATATCACCCTGCAAGAGTTAAAACTCCATTTCCTTTCTCCATTTCCAAGCCCCCTTCTGTAATGGGACCCTTTGAGGACAGAATGGGGAAGAGAGCAGTGACAAACCACAAACACAGTTCTCACCACGGCTCAATGCCACAAAGCCTTGAATACACAAGTTTAAACACCTCCATAAGAAATGAAATGTCCTTCAACAGTTAAAACTCAATTTAGGTGTGTTTGCAGCTGAAAACAAGCAGCCCCATGGGACAGGGCACAGAAACTGTGTTTCTGTGGTGATGGTTAATGAATGCTCCTGAAACACAGGAAAGCAGCACAGGACTGAGGTCAGTTAAGGATCCCAGCACAGATGATGTCGGAGAGTCAACTCCATGCTCTCCATGAAGGGCCTTTGCTGTCCCAAGAGAGCAGAGGAACTCCAGCTGCCATCAGGCCAGAGAAGGATGAAGAGATGCCGTCTGTCACCCCCCACCCATGTTACCAAGGCCAAGTTATCTCTTTCAGGAACAAGACACCACAGCTGACTTGATATCAAAGCTTGCAGGGCAAAGCTGCTGCTTATCAGTGCTCCTCGATAGTCTGCAAGGATGGGAGAGCCACACGACAAACAAGGGTTTAAATTTAGTATTCTGTATCCCATGCACATCCTTAGAGATAATAAGAAAAGCTTCCTTTTTCAAAACCCTCTTATTTTTCTGGGAGAAAGTTGACAAGAGCTCACAAAAGACCTCATATCTGCCCTCAATCTTACTCTGTTTGGTTTTCAATGGAAGAACAGTGTAATGTCCAAATACTTTTCACAGTCCTTAACCTAGATTTAGGCTCTATCTCTGCACTTAACTACTAACCATATTTATGGCCAGGAATGTGTGTGTGGGTGAGGGACATGACTGAGAAACCTAAGTGTCAATATACAGTGAATGATCAATTCAGCTAAGCTGTAACATTTTGCAAACACAGTATTTAATTCAAATATTCCCTCTCCTTCCTTGATATTTTTTTTGCCAAAGATGCACTCAGCTGTTCTCAGAACAGCCCTCACACCAAGCACTGGATCTCAGGGCTGACCATCAGTGCCTGGTGTTGCAGCAAGGAATTCCAACTTCACACAGGCTTTAAGGAGACTAAAACCTACACACAGGAGCTTCAGCCACAGCCCCTTATACAATCTGACTCCATCTGACCACAGAATTATCTATGTCATTTCATAACCCAGAATGACAGACATGCTTATGAACCTGAGGTGTAAGTCACTGAAAATAGGATTTTGAGAAGAATTCCTGATAGTAAGGTGACATTGTCAGCTATGCAAAGGCATGAGCCTTCTTCCGATTGGAAAATACCACAGTAGAACCACAGAATGGCCTGGATTGGAAGGGACCTCAAAGATCATCTCATTCCACTCGCTACCATGGGCAGGGACACTTAACACTAGCCCAGGTTGCTCCAAGCCCCGTCCAGCCTGGCCTTGAACAATTCCAGGGATGGGGCAGTCACAGCTTCCCTGGGCTACCTGTGCCAGGGTCTCACCACCCACATGGGGAAGATATTTTTTCTAATATCCAATCCATACCCACTCTCTGTCAGTCTGAAGCCATTCCCTCTCGTTCTGTCACTCCAGACCCTTGTAAATACTCTCTCTCCATCTTTCTTGTCAGCTCCCTTCAGGTACTGGAAGGCTGTAATTAGGTCACCCCAGGGCCTTGTCTTCTCCAGGCTGATCAATCCCAATTCTCTCAGCTTTTCCCCATGGGAGAGGTGCTCCATCCCTCAGAACAACTTGGTGGCCTCCTCTGGAGGAGATATTTGCAGGGAAACCCAGTCAGACGACAATTAAAAGTAGCAAATGACAACTGCATGGCACACATACACTGACTCCAGCTGTTACTCTGTATCCCATGCAGGAACTAACAATAATAAACTTCTGAATCCTTTCAAGTGACCACAAACATGTACTGCTTTTTGTTTCCATGGGATTGCTTGCATGAGATTGCTTCCATTTGCTTTTCAAAGAAGTGCTGACCATTTAACAGATTTCAGAACAGCAAACCCAAGTGTTTACAAAACACCAAGTTTCCTGGCAAAGCCTGGCGGTTCCCAGTCCAAGTCTCAGCTGAGCACACACAGGCTGGGAGATGATGATGGGCCAGCTTAAAACAATGGTGAAGGAGGCAGCCCTGCATGCACTAAACAGTATATTATGAAATTGTAAAAACATATGTGGGAAAACACTTGAACAAGGAATTGTTTCCGTATTGAGGCTTAGCAGTCAGAGCATGAACATCTTAGACAGACAGAACTGGACACTGTTAGAAATTTGGGTCAGTGGGCATCTTTTTCCATTCAACTTCAGCTAACATCTGTTTGCACATACATTCAATGAGTGCTAATTTATCCCACAGGGCCCTTTCCTTCTCCCCAAACATTAATTATGGAAGCAGGTTAAAGGCACTTCCCTCAGTCACAGCAGCATTGCCCGTACCCAGCCCTGCCTGCAAATTATCCAGCACCATGGAGGAAACTCCAACAGGCCATTTCTCTCCCTGCTTCCCCCTTCGCCCAAGACAGCATCCAAATTTATTGTTCTTTACCAGACGAGAATAGCAGGGAAGAGACTAAAGAGACAGAGACCTTAACAGTCTCAAATAACTTCTCCCTGGAGATACAATCCTTCCTACACAGACAGCAGGAATGACAAACCCAGGGAAAAATTCTTTTTTTTCAAGCTGGAAAGAAAGGTGGTGTAAGAAAGTCACTCTGAAAATGCCTCAAAAGCCAAATCCACTCTAACAAGCCATCCATCCCAGTACTTAGCCTTTAAACACAACTTGGCTTCATCACAAGCCAGTATTTAAAAAGGTCTTTAGTGTGTTTATAATTTTTTAGAAGTGCTTCAAGAATCCCCAAAAAACCTCTATGCCTCTCCTGGAGAAATATTAATCTCCATCCAAATGTGTGGGTAGATGGAGCAGAATACAAGAAACAAAAGACATTAAAAAGCCCTAACGTGTCAAAGGGTCCAAACGTTCCACTTTCCAACCCCATGAGAAACACCACTACATGAATTTCTACAAAGTTTTGGACCACATCAAAGGACTTTCCCCCTTGTGTAATAAGGTTGATAAAGAAAGAAACATCAACAGTCTGAAACACTTTGCCAAGTATGTACAGTTTCAGTTTTCTATCCCTCACTTTGCAGGCAAACCAGAGCTCAAAAGGAGACGCTGACTTCATTTAAGACCATACACATCAGAGGAACAAGCAGCTTGCAAGATCTGGAAGAGAAAGTAACATCCACATTAATTTTTCATCTTACATCACTTCAACATAAGTAAGAAATTATTCATATCCTACTTGAAAACAGGAATTGTTTCATAAATGCCAAGAGGATACATTCTCTCTGAGGCAATACTGGAAGTCACCATTGCAATAGATGGCAATGGTTGATATTTTTGGCAAGAGATTTATTTAGAAGAGAATCAGAGTCTACTTTTTAAAAAGATCAGCACATTAGTGACAGTCCTAACTAATTTAGGTTCTTCTTGCTCCAATAGCTCACAGGTGGTGCTGTGCATCCCAGAGAGGGGTAAGAAGTTCACAGAATCCAACACCTCCAAGATCATCGAGTCCAACCTTTGAGTGACCACCACCTTGTCAACTACACATTGGAACTGCCCAGGGAGGTGGTGGTGGAGTTCCCATCCCTGGAGGTGTCCAAGGAACAACTGGATGTGGCACTCAGTGCTCGGGTCTGCTTGACAAGGTGGTAATCAGTCCAAGGCTGGACTCTATGATCTTGGAGGTCTTTTCCAAACTAAATGATTCTGTGATTCTGTTTAATACCTCAAAGTGCCATAGAAACAGTGGCAGACAATCCATAGGCTGTTTCTGTCACATCTGTAGGTTTTAGCAGGATATAAGATGTTTTCCCTGCACAGGCAGAACACCATCCTGGGGTCCTCGAGGTAGCTACTACGGCCTGCCCCACCAGGCTCCTGGCAAACTACACAGTCTTTTTTTTTATCAGAGCAGTGGAATCACTGAGGTTATCTATGCTTCTTTTGAGTAAGCATATGCAGATGAAACCAGATATTTAAATCAGTTTCTTAACACAATGTCAGAAAATGTCTACGTAGAACTACTTTTTTAACAGCTGGTGTGTTTGTTATGCTGCTCTCACTGTGGATCACAGCACTGTCACCTCCTCCAAAGCGGGCCAGATGAGCAGGAGCAGCTGGTAACACAAGAGTCTCATACTAAATGCCAATATCCAGCTAAAGCTTTCATAATTCCCAGTTTATACACCCATGAACTATAGCACTCATTCAAATTGGATAACATTTCTGCCTCAAAGGGCTTTCTGTCAAATCAAATACCACAAATGCAACAAGCTGAATGAGCCAGCAGAGAGTTTGCAGCCTCTGGAGAACGGCAGGTAGACTTCTGCTTCAGGTGTGAACCAGGTCTTCCTCCTTCCCACCTACTGACCAGGCAAGTAACCCTGTAAGAGACCCCACAGGATTTGGTCCCCCTGCTACAGCACAGAGTTACCTCCAGCAACTGAGTTAAACCTTGAAGCATTTGGAGAAACATCTCCTTTGCTGTCAGTCAGACTTACATGAGCTTTTTCCTACCATCTCATTTCTTGGAGTATCTTTCTAAAGTACCTATTTCTAAAAATAGTGACAGGAATAAAATTTGGCATGTTAAATCCATGCAAGGGCTCCACAGTGAATTTCTTCCTTTTCCTTCGAAACACAAGCATATGTTGGTTGTAGCATTAGTCTTTTACTGCTCTTGAAAGTTGAGGAAAACCGCCCCAATTTGGCCAAAGCACCTGCTGGAAAATTTTCCATGCACACAGAACCCACCCACGGTGTGGAGAACCCAGAAGTGAAGCCCCCAGAAGGAGACATCTGGAGTGGACAAGCTCCATTTTGAGACTGGAGGTCCCAAACTGTTGATTTTCATGTATCCATCCACCTGTGACTTTCTACCTGGGTGTGGCTGTGCTTCCACATCCCTGCAGATGTGTAGGAAGACAAACACACAATCAGAAACAAGCATTGGGCTGGCACAGAGGGACCCTCAGCCAATGCAGCAAGAGCTAAGAGCAGAGAGGGACAAGGAGTCAAAGATCAAAATGTTGAAAGGACACCAGTGTTAGGAGAATCTGGCAATATATGATAATATTTTCTTTTTTCTCTTTGCTTTGATTAAGACAATATCTAAGAGATAAAGATAACTATTTAAGCGTGGAGAGATGAAAAAGATGCAGAAGGAACTGTGAGGAAAGGAACAGAAGTGCCCAACAGAAGTGCTGAAGAAAAAACCATCACAGTCTATCTGAATGTTCAGAATCTGTTCCCAATAGAAAAGATGGGATTTGAAGACTCTCAGGAGGACAGAAATGATAAGCCATCAAGGAAGCAACACAGACCAGGACCTACAGAGGCTGAGGCCAGCAAGGAAAATGTTTGATTGGTCCTGTTTGGTTTCTTAAACTGTAAACACTCACAGCTTCAACAGGGGAAGGAAAATTGTCCCAGAGAGAGACAGTCTGAGAAACAGCAATGGGTAATGACTTGAAGCCAGTCAGGAGGAGCAAACAATATTTTACAAATTGAACTAATGATCAAAAATATTTCCTTTACAGGATTGCTTCCCTGTTGAGGATCAGTTGTTAACAAAGTACTTTTCAAAGATAAATTAAATGCAAATAACAGTTCATTACCCAGAGATTCTTTTAGTAATAGTCCCAAGGGCTTCCCTCCCAACAATCAGTGAGTAGTACTCAATCAAATGAGTTGCATTTTAGATCTATTTTGCTTCAATTTTCTCATAAGGTATCTTGTAATTTGGTATCAATATCTAGACACAGTTCATCCTAAACATTTTCTTTGCATCATTCTCTATTGTAATCCTTCCAGCAGCTGAATTACAATAGTGTTTGGAAGAGTCAGTACAAAGGAGAGATGCAGAAAACTAGGGAAAACCAGGGAGGAGGCAAGGGAAAATGTATTGCATCTAAGCAGCAGACAATTTGAATTACATTAAGTAGCATAGGCTTACACAATTTCAATTACATTAAGAAGCACATGCTTACCAACAACAGGAAAATGGCAGAATTTTATCTGCTATTGCTGGTTTATAGCATTTTTATTTCATAATTCATTTTTGCACAGCAATAACAGTATTTTGGAAAGGAAGCGACACTGGACAGTATTAAAGACTTGCAAATGAAATAATTCACTGGACAATTAAGGTTTTCCTATGGATGAAATGAAGGAGCACCAAGATTTCATATGAAAACTATAACAATGCCTATTACTACAGTGCTGAGAGCCTTAAGAGGAGTGCAACTTTCCTAGGGACCCTGTGTGAGTTTTCCAAATGCTGTGTGTAGATAGATAGATAGGTAGGTAGGTAGGTAGATGGATAGATAGAGACAGACAGACAGACATAAGGACAATGCTTGAAACTAAGTTTTAGTCTCTTTCGTGAAAGGAGATTGCACAGGATAAAATGAACACTACAAGAAAAACTACATTTCCTGATAGAAATTTAAGTTATATCTCTAAACAATTGCATCAGACTACAGACTCAAAACCACGTTATAAAGGTGTAAGCAAAGCAGTTAATTCTGAGCCAGACAAATACCAAACCTAGAAGAGACACAGCCGCAGTCAAGCAGTAAACCCACTGGCCACCCCCTAGGGCTATTTTCCCTTTCTCCTACCTGAAAGGGGGTGAAGAAAGGAAGAAAATAAAAATCAGATGGAGAAGGGGAAGAATGAGCAGGGACAGCAGGTTGATCATCACTTAAAGCCAGGCTTGTGCTCCCATGTGAGCTGCCTGCCAGACACACCATGTGCAGGTGCTAAATGATGTATGTGGTCCCCCAGGGGCCCAAAGGAGGGTCATCAATCACTTGTGCCACCCTGGCGCTCAAAGCCAACCAGGCAAAGAGCACACTGTCTCCCAGATGTGCATTGTCTTCCCTGTTTCTCCAGTCTCTCCTAAACTCTTACCCAACACCTTCCTCCGAATTGATTTAATTGACCAGAAGAAAATGTAGCAAGTAAAATGCAAGTTACTCTGGTAATTCCAGGCAGCTCTGGACAAGTTGTACCAGCATGACACTTCCCTGCCTCTCTACCTACATGAAGCACTAAACCTTCACTGAGTCAATCCAGAGGCTTCACAGCATGAGATATAAAACACATGAAAAGATGTATGAATGAGGGCGTATGAATGTGCTGGACAAAAAGAAAAATTTTCTCTAATTACAAGCTATTACACTGTATTTTCCATTTCTCCCATCATTTTAACAGGAACTGCAGAAGAATTGCAGAGAGAGCTTGGTATTTCCAGGCAGCTCATCACTCATCACCGCTCACTTTCCAAAGAAACCAGAAGTATTGCGGCAAGAAATAAAAGCCTCAGCTTTTGAAATCTGCTCCCAACGGTATTCCAGATCCAAACATCCCACCTCATCCCAACACACCGAGGACGATCTGTTCAGATGACCATCAGTCTGCTTTGCACTGGGATATGCTGCAACAACACAGGTCGTCTTTCACAGAAATTGAAACCAGGTCAGTGCATTTTGTCTAACGTGAGGTGCATTCACAGCCCAGGGCCAGCTGGCAAGAGGTGAACTTCAGCCTCCAGTCTCTTTGTGAAGGTTTTATGAGGACAATTCCTCTCTCTGGGAGCTGCAAGAGCAGAACAGCAAACCACTGGTTATGAATGCCTGGGATAAGCGATGCTGGATAGAGCAATAATGCAAATAAAGTCCCTGTGAAATTCCATGCTGTTATTTGCTTCAACATTCCAAATAGCACTTTTTAAAACACATTTTGTGCCATGGTTTCCCACTAAAAGCTCAGCACTATTTCCTAGAGTTAATTCTATGGCTTTATTATAGAAAGGAAGCCAGAGATGAATTTTCCACTAGGAACTGTAGTGACACGAACAGGAGTAATGGGTTCAAACAGAAAGAGGAAACATTAAGGTTGGATATATGGAAAAAATTAGTTAGTGCCAGGGTGGTGAGGCTCTGGCACAGGTTGTCCAGAGAAGCTGTGGCTGCCCCATCCCTGGAAATGTTCAAGGTCAGGTTGGATGGGGCTTGGAGCAACCCGATCTAGTGCAAGGTGTCCCTGCCCATAGCAGGGAGTGAAACAAAATGATCTTTAAGGTCCCTTCCAACCCAAACCATTCTAAGATTAATAGTTCACAAAAGCTGTGTGGTTGCTTTTGAGCCTTGCCTGCCCACCCAGCTTCTTGCTGGAAGCACAGGCAGAGGAGTTCTTTATCATCTCAAGTAAGATTAGGATACACCTCTTCTCTGGACAGAGAAAAATGCCTATGGGAAGGACACCTTTGTGGAGTCACCACATCCTCAGTGCCTCAGTCAAGGGGTGACCACGGATGAAGAAAAAACACTGCCAGGCAGGGCAAAGGACAGATGATAGCCATCTGTCTCTATTATATCCCACCACAGGAATCCTAGAGCCACAAATTCTCCTTCCACAGGCAGTAGGAAAAACAGCAGCTGCTGTTTGACTGCTCAGTGTCAGCTTCAGTCCCACAGTGAGGTTCCAGCAGCACTGTGGTGAAATAGCTTCGAGGGACAGACATTATCAACACAATTACCTGTCAGCGCTGTTTATGCTGGAATTTAAACTGTTCCTATCTTTGGCAGATGAATGTTTTTAGCTGGATACAGAACAGGATAAAGATTTACCCATTCCCAAATCACAATGTGCAAGCACCAAGACTTTTAATCTGTATCATCTACAGTGCACAACTATCTTTTTTTAAACCTATGACAAGAACCATTAAGGAAGCTGTCAGGAACATGAAAAATATTCTAGTTGAGATAAGCTGCATAAAGTACATGTTTCTTTTGACTTCTGCAAAGCGTAGCTTAAGCTAAAACTCAATTGCAGCTGAGGGCCTGGCACCAAGGCAGCATCTCACATGCAAAGCAAGTGCACTACAGAGCACAGCAGAGCTGTGGGAATGCAGTGGAAAGCTGCACGGAGATTATCTAAAAGAAAAAAAAAACAACACCCCAGTGCTTTCTGTATCTCATCAGCAGGAAGAATGCAACTCAGCAACTTCACTTTTAAAGTATTAAAATAATTTTGTATCTTCTCCTTGAGTCAGTTCACAAGGAAACTTTAGACACATCAGATAAAACCTTAAAGGGTGTGTTCGTCTGACTGGACAACCCTGTGCTGGTGTATTGCTGTGATGGGGGCACCTGCCTGCTGCTCTGTGACAGTGCACTGGGGGTTGACATCACAGTCACAGAGTGATTTAGGCTGGAAAAGACCTTCAAGTCCCTGGAATCCAACCTTTGACTGATCACCACCTTGTTAACTAGACCAGAGCACTGAATGCCACATCCAGTCATTCCTTGAACACCTCCACGGAAAAGGAACATCATTAAAACCCTTAAAATTGCAAGTACTGCAAGTGCTTCCCCACACACTGACTGCTGAGTTCTGCATGCTTTGAGCAAGGGCCAAATTAGGCCCTGGCTCAGCAGGGTTTAAAACAAAGCTTTGCTTTTATGCTGGCCTAAGCCATGGGGGTGGTGTGGGCAGTGCTGGCCTCTGTCAAGCAGCTGAAGCCTGACCACACAAGGCCACCACAATTTCTCCAAGTTTGGTGACATCTGCTGTACATCTGGGCTGTGTTTAACATACCATGAGCACTTCCAACACTAGCAAAATATTCATGGGGAAAAAACCCAAACAAACAAACAATGAAAGGCAGACAGACTTATCTTTCATTCTGCCAGAATTACACAAAATATTAGAGTGATAATTTTCTTTAAACAATGCAGCTGGCTCCACCCTGAAGAGGTGTGACCATGCTGAAAGGCAGCAGGCACACCCTCAGCAGGCCCACGTGCAGTGTGTGTACACATGATGCTGAACCTTCTGGACAATGCACCGGGAATTCAATTTATTACAACAAGTAAACCAGATTTTGTAAGAATCACACCATGGCTTCGGTTGGAAGGGACCTCAAAGACCATCTCATTACAACCTCCCTGCCATGGCCAGGGACACCTTCCACTAGACCAGGTTGCTCCAAGCTCTGTCCAGCCTGGCCTTGAACACTCCCAAGGACGGGGCAGCCACGGCTTCTCTGGGCAGCCAGGGCCTTACCACCCTCACAGGGAAGAATGTCTTTCTAACATCCAATCTAAACCAACTCTCTGTCAGTTTGAAGACATTCCTTCTTCTCCTATCACTATATGCTCTTTTAAAACACCCCTCTCCATCTTAGGTTTTCCCCTAAAGTAAAATTGCTTTGGAGAAGCTGCAGAAGTCAGCACAATTCTCAGATCCCATCTCAGCACAGTGTTAATTTGCATCAGGCTTTGTTGAATTAAATCCTTCCACCAAAATCTGAAACTTAACACGGTCTGTGTAATACAAAGTACAATGAACAACACAGATGGCCCATTTCATGTTCCCAAGGACTACCTGGGCGAATGTGGCACTGCTTGCCATGTTACTTCTGCCACGCATGGCAGTCACAAATTCCAGAAGGGAATAAATAAAAAAAGACTGCAAGTTGGTAACTGTTTTTGCAATGACCAATAATTAAATTAGCTTAGTTAAAGGATCTAACACCACGTCTTGAATTTATTCCAGCGTCACAGTTATTGGCAGGGATAAAGTTTCACGTTAGCCAATTAACTAAATGCACTATTACTGTATCTCAGCTGCTTAAGCTCATCAGTTAATTAAGAGCTCAGTATAAGCTGAAAATAGGAATTTTACCTGACACACATACCAAACATACATTATCTTAATGATTTAATTTTACAATTCCATATTACGTGCCTCAAGTGCTATTTGGAAAACTGAAAGGCAATTGCTTGGTTTAAAGAACATGTGAAAGACACATAAGCAAACATTTACAGATTTAATCCAAGACATTGTATTTCTTAGAATAACACTTGCTGTTTTATTAAGTTCTATTTTACAAGGCTGTTTTTCATGATAAAGTTAGCATTTCACATTCATTACAAATCACTTCTGTATTATGTTTTGGATGCTTTTAACTTGGTTCCTATTTAAGAAGTGTTTTATAAAAATCATAGAATAGATTAGGTAGGAAGGGGCCTTTAAAACTCATCTAGTCCAACCCCTCTGCACCTACCACTCATTTTCCAAAGGATTATGTGCCCCTTGGGATTTCTGAGGAGTGGGTCTGGCAGTGCTGGGTCTGAACAAGACAGACCTGCGAGCACAGAGTTCAGGCACCTACAGACAGATGTGCAACGGTGGGATAACACACCCTTGATGCTCCTTAGATCTCAAGCTGCTTTCTGCAAACTAAGTTCTCAATCAGCACTTAACAGTAGGTGGTGATGTCTTCTTTAATGGCTGCCAAGTCATCCTGTCACATACAGCACCTGCATGCTAGTGACTCAGGAGCAGAAAATACAATACCCCACTCGATGATGTTTACCCTTGTAGGACACACGGCATAAATCATGACATCAAGACATTACTTAACAATCCCCCAGAACATGGACATCTTCCACTTTTTTGGAGTATCTGTCCCTCCTGGCAAGTTTAAAATCATAAGATTAAGAAATCTTATGATTAAGAAATCATAAGATTAAGAAAAACCCCAAGGCCTTGCAAGAGTGAGATTTAACTTTGTGTCAGGTTGATTTAAAAAAAAAAAATCAAATCAACTTGTTATGGTCTAGTTGACAAGGTGGTGATTGGTTGATTGGTCACATGTTGGGACTCAATCTTGTCCGTCTTTTCCAACCTAAATGATTAGTAAAAAGCAATTTGTTCTGACATGAACAAACCAGTGTGACCACAGAAGCCAAATGGTCATATCACTGAGCCTCCAAACAGCAAGGCACCAAAAGAACTAGGAAAATTCCATTTTAAATCCACTTGACTGTGCCCACTGAAATTAAGCAGGATGGAAGTATGACAGATTGGTGGCTTAACACCCCAGTGAAACCTAAAAACATTCATTTACTTCTCTTCTATGGTCAATACTTTCTGGATCTGTAACCCAGTTAATAAGCTTGAAAATTTATTCATGGAAGTACGTATGCCCCCAGCTTAAGCAAACTCCAGCCTCAAGTTCAACAGCATGTCATCTGAAACAAATCAGGGAAAAAAGCAGCAAAGGAAAAATGATGATGCGAGTTAGATTTTTAAATAAGGTACTTCTGGAAAGCCATCCCCCAAGAAACTCCAGCATCCAGCATAAAGCTCAGCAGCTGGAAGATCTACAGGTGGGTGTAGCTGGCTTGTCAAATAGTTATGACTGACCTCTTGGCCACAGGGAACTCCTACCCTTCAAGTACACCTTTTCTTAAGAAAATCATATTTATCTCAGAGTTAGAGACAAATAATAATACATAAGGACATTAGTGCATTGCTCAGATAGTTAGAAAACCATCATCTATCTTCCTAAGCTAAAATGAAAAACGTGCAAATCTTTGTTGCAACTTGTATATCTCATACATCCAAGGGACAAAAAAACCTCTCTCCTGTAAATCGAGCACTTGAACAAAGTAGCCTTAAAACTACATCCTTTCAAGGCCTTTTTATCCCCCTGTGGATGCATACAGAGGAAAAAATAGTATCACAGAATCACAGACTATTCTGAGTTGGAAGGGACCCACAAGGATCATCAAGTCCAACTCTTAAGTCAATGGTCCACACAATGGATTGAACCCATGACCTTGATGTTATTACAACGAAGTTTTAACCAACTGAGCCAATCTCAGTCAATACACCTATTACAGCCTATGGTCAAGGATTATTGACATAATTGCAGAATGGTTTGGGTTGGAAGTGACCTTGAAAGTCATCCAGTTCTAACCCCATGGACAGGGACACCTTCCTCTAGACAAGGTTGCTTAGAGTTCATCCAGCCTGTCCTTAAACACCTCCAGGGATGAGGCATCCACTTGTCTGGGCAATCTGTGCCAGTGAATTCAACTCGAAACATTTAAAGCTGTACAAACTAGGAGTATAATCAAAGCAACCTCCTCCAAGCAACACCACACACAGACATCAGCTTCTGATGGGAACCTCCTTCTGCAAGAGCCTGTGGCTCTCAGAGATGGAAGGACCTTGGAGTAGGCACAGGGAACTGCCCTTTTCATTTAAATTGCTCAAATAAAGATAGATTAAAGTGGCCAGAGCCTTTCCACCTTTAGCAAATTAATCTGATCTCTTTCAAAAGTCCCTGAGCACATAAGGCTTTAGCTCTATTAATGGCCTGTGTGATGCTTGTTCAGTGTTTCCAGAGGACACAACAGCACGTCCCTTAAGTAACTTCTCTTCCTTTCAAGTGAAGGAAGCACTATAGAACATAATTTGATTGAAAACGCATTTAATTCTCAACAACTCAGGGCAAGCTAAAAACTGGCAGCACGAGGATTATGTTGGCAACGCTCTCGGCTGTTACATATCCAGTAATAGCTGAAGTAGGTCTTGGCCACGGGCTATGCTTGTCTTTTCTAAAAAGGTACTCACAGCAATGCTCGAAGGAGCTTATTTCTCCAGTGTCATCTACTCAAAAGCAACAGCAGTACTGTTTGTCAGGACAGATGCACTTTTCCTACTTTTCCCCATCATTTTAGACCTAAAGGATATAATAGCAGATTAAATTAAGTGTATGAGGATTATGGACTTTAAAGTTTCTGTAAGAAAAGTCTTTGGTTCTGAGTTAAGGCAGAACTCTCCACTATTAGACAGACTCTCTTCTCACCCCTCCTTCCCTTCAAAGGAAAATAAGCTTAGTTTCAAATTTAAGGATGAGAACTTTGACTGGTAATGAGGGAGAATGCATTAGTAAAGAGATTCCTATTTCAGCCATTTGAAAACAAGAGCCCTCTGGTTCCCACGGTTTTTCACTGCAGGTATAACTATTTTTTGGTGAAGGGATCCCTCAAAGCATTGAGTAAAAAAAAAATTCCACCCTAGCCAATTGATTGCTGGCTATAGAAGT
Source organism: Sakesphorus luctuosus (assembly GCA_013396695.1). Taxonomy (NCBI): domain Eukaryota; kingdom Metazoa; phylum Chordata; class Aves; order Passeriformes; family Thamnophilidae; genus Sakesphorus; species Sakesphorus luctuosus. The sequence continues at coordinate 1,835,446 of VWZD01000569.1, read as the reverse complement.
TAAAAGAAGAATTCAGAAAAATGGCTGGATGTAAGTACATTGTAAATTCACTAATTACTATGCTCTAATGAGCAAACCATGCCCACGAAATGCTGATTCTGCAGCTCTGATCAAGGGCATCTCAAACCCTGGGTACGGCAGAACTGGGGGCATGTTTTGGACCTGTGTAAAAGCTAAGGATGAGCATGAGAAAAATGCACTAGGAAATGTTCACATCTAAGTACTATTCACACCAGCTTCCCCAGCTGGAAAGAGTCCATTCATAGGGGCTCATTATTCAGCATCAACAATGTCTATAACAAATCATAATCTGTGCTTAAGTAACTTGATAGAAAAATGTTTTGTGAGCAAAAGGGTTCCTTATTTATTAACCTTCAATATAAAAAAGTGAAAGTTGGAAAGTTTCAAGACATAAGAGAAGAAATTATGCAGATACCTCAATCTGAATTGCATGGCAAGAGTTTCTTCAGCTGGAAAAAATCCTCCGATTAATTTATAATAATGCAATGAGACATGTGAAAGAAGGAAGGGTGAGTGCACTGAGCAGAGAGAAGCTCACTTTATCAATGGAAGATGAATTCAGCTTGGAAATTTGGCAGGCAGAGCCATCAGATAGCAACAGCATACTTGAGTAGGCAAACCTGGAAAGAGTTTCAAGAAAAGATTAGATCAGTTGGTAGAATTTCTAAGACAGAATATTCTGTTTGACAGAGCACTGAAGTAGGAGATACAGAAGCCTTTGCTGTCTTGGACTTTGCTCAACCTTATTTTAAGACCAATTGTCACCATTTAATAAAATAGGCTTTTAACTGGTTTGATTATCAGATAGCCATCCTCTCAGAGTCTCTCTGGACAGACCTTGCCAAGAGAAGGTAAAGTACAACATTGGCAGGAACCAAAATTCTTCCTCCCCCACCTCCAAATATCTCTAATATATTTTCCTAACTAATGTGAGCTCTATGCAAATGATTAACTCTTGGTAATAAGTTTCCCACACAATAAGATAAAATGCTAATGTTGTACCTTTCATAGTCCTGTGGCACGATGTTTTCCCTGAATATAATTACCAGAAAAAACATAACTGGAGTAAAACAAAAACTGCAGTTGCATTCCTAAGATAAAACACCTGTGTTCTTTAGAATGGATAAAACAGAAAGAATTAATTCCATAAGTGAAAAATGTTATAGAATGCAAAAGAAATGCTTGCTGATTTTTCAAAGCAGTATTGTGAAAAGTTGTGGCAGGCACAGATTTAAATATGTTTACTTATAAATTCTCAAGAAAAAGTTGCTCCCTGAGAGATGATTGAGACTGATCATGTCCTGGGATGGATGAAGGCTGGGAATGGGGAGCGTGTAGAGCCCACTCATTATTCTGCATGTGTAACCACTGCTACATGATGAAGTGATTAGCTGGACCCCATCAACAGGATGGTACAAAGCTGGGGGAGGGTTCATTTGGGGTTCATCTAATGCATCCCCAAATTTCTACACCCAGTTGGTTTGGTGAGCAGTCTCCATGTAACACACTTGTCAAAAACTCGTAGAAATTTCCACAGGCAGCACTAAGTGACACTTGTCATGTTAAAGATGAAAAAAAGGAGAAATTCTGGTTCCTCATTTAAGTGGGTCACTGTGTTTTCCCCACTGCTGGGCACTGACTGTTCAAAAACCAGCTGAGTGTTTTACTTTTTGAGCTGCCTAAAAAGTCAGAGTGATAATTTAATCATAATCCATGAGTTCCCATCCCCAACTTGAACTTAGCTACTAGAACAGTAGTATTTAGGAGAATTAGATGCACAACAGGCAATTCATGCTGCCAGAACGGGCACAAAACTTCCCAGGGAGACAAAGCACACAAGTCTTGAGATTCACCTCTACTAACATTGTACTGGACTGTTGTGGGTGAAAGACTGACGCCCATCAATGCAGAAGTCAGATGATGGCAACTTGGAGCATTAATAACTGCCAGCTAGGCAAGGTCAGACTAGCAGCAGGATGGCAGGGTTAGGTGTCAAGAATTCCCTTCTGGTCAAGCTTACTTGACCAAAAAATGGATAGGGACAGTTCAGAAAATTCAGAAGTTCCTTCCACCAAGCCTGTAAGGGCCAGTTATCAAACTGCAAACTGGTTCGGGCCAGTGTTGTTCCCTGGGTGTCCATGAGCTGATCCAACAGAGACCCAGACCACAACCTGTACCAGAGCCCAAGGAAATGTGATTTTAAGAGGAGACCAATGGGACAGAATCTATGAAAGACACACAGGGTGAAAACCTGGAAGTTTTCTTTTAACTCTAGAAAGTGTATTTTGGCAGCTTTTCTTTCCATAAGAAACAAAAGGTAGAAAAGCTTTTGGAAACCTGTATCTGGGCACATGGCATTATTTACATCATGATCTCTCCAAGGTGGTGGTGGCCCAGGCAGCTCTGATACACTTGAGAAGAATCTGGAATGTTTTCTAAAAGTTCATGCCATTTAGAAGAAAAAAAGGATAGCCCAAATAAAGTTAAAGTGGTTTTAGAGGTTTACAGAAAAGTAATCTTTCTGTACACTGGATTGGTTTATCTCATTTTTAGAGAAATTGCACTGGTTTAGAAAATGTCTATCATGAGCCAGAGTTCAGTTCAAGAACAAGATTATTTACACCTAGAAGACTCTCACTCTGGTATTGCCTTGCAATACCAAACCACAACACCCACTCTCACTTGTTCTGACAATGCTGCTGCTCCTTTTTTCCCCCAAAGGAGAGACTAAAATCATGTATTCCCTCTTGTTCCATTCTGAAGGAATTTCAGATAAAGCCAAACCCCGTGCCTGTTTTTGGAGCTATTTTAGTGCAGTAGTATCAGTTCAGCAGCTGGAGTGTCCCGGATACACACAAGGAACGCTCTTGTTTGGGATGCGTTAAGGCAGCGAGGGGATGTTGCAGTAACATCCGTGTGAGGCCATCCAATACGTGCCTGATTGAAAGCATGTGATGTTAATAAAGCAGTGAGAATTCAATGCTCATGTGGTTTTCTGTTGCAATCCAAGCTTTTTTGGCACCAGAACTAGTTTTAGATTTGGATAAACATACAATGGAGATCTAAAGACGTGAAAACCCAACACACAAACGAGTAAGAGAGCTCGTCTCAAATGAGCATTTCAACCTGTCTTAGAATAATATCCAATATTGATCAGCACTTTACAGAAGATATTTTTATTCTATAAACGCTTGTATTTATAGGAACCCATGTTCTTTTAAAGTACTTCTGTGGGCACATAGCAAAAATTTTTTTTACCAAAAAAATCAGTCTGTTGTGTATTTTACTAAGCCAAGTTATCACCATGCAATTCACGAGTGAAATCCAACTCTGAAAAAAAATAAAGCTTAAATAGCTACGTGACAGCTTTTATCTTCTTCACCCCTCCAAGTGCTAAACCTCAGCTGGGACCTGTGATTTACCAACCATTTAATGAGCAGGTTTGCTCGTTGCATGCACTGGAAGTACATAAATGCACAGGCAAAGGAAGAGCTTGACTCACCCTCAGCCATCAGGGCATTGGCATCATGTCCCAAACAGGCAACCAGACCAAATCAGGGAACAGTGAAGGATGCTGCTACTTGGAGGTGTGAAGCACTGGAGTGCTAAGCTTCATCTGAACGTATGTTTAACTACTGCTGCCACCAAATATAGGCTCCTTGTGAACACATCCAGCAGGAGCCAGTGAAATTGTTCATCCAACCTTCAGATAACGTTTATGGTTTCCAAACTATTTCACGCGTATGCTACACTTTGCTTCCCATTAACACTTCCAAACTGCTTATTGCCCATGTCTTCTCACCCTTGCTTCAGTGCTTGTGTTAACAAGCTTGGAGCAGCCAAAGCCTGTGATGAGTAGAAATGGGACTTGTACCTTCACCAAAAAAAGCATCTAAAACATGATTCTGTGTTCACAGACTCTGAGTGTCCCCTTCCCATTCTGAGCATGGCTTTTTTTGTCCCCTCTGGAGAACAGGGATGTAGTGTAATGACTCAGAGAGGTTCAGAAAGATTTAGCAAGTAGAAAGCTAAACATTCTGCATTAAAGACACTTTTTTGGCACACAGTTTCTATGTGATGAAGACAATGCATTCAAAACTACCCTGAAGGCATGAAGTTGTCCAGCACATACGACACAGGCAATGCTTTGCTATAGCTTTTCCAAGAAACATTTTGTGCAGTACATGTGAATTAGCAATTTTTACTTCCATCATTTACCTTTTCTCTAGCCAGCCATTATCCTGTGATTGCTGATGCTCTACAACAGGCTCAGGTGCTCCTGCAGCAGCATGTGGCCAAAAAACAATTGGTAGGAGAAAATGGCATTCACCAGCTGCAGGTTCTATCTGCTATTTTGTAGGTACTCTCTTATAAAAAGACTGTATTTACCCATACAGGCAAGAAATCACAGGAGATGAGAGTTCTGTGGCGGAAAAATAAAGCAACAAAGTAAATGCCACGAAGAGATCCTTCTCCTGCATCCATAGTGCCCTTCATCACAGCATGAGAGCAGAAATTGAGCTTCACGACTGAATTTTAAAAATAGAAAGGTAACAAGCTTCCAACCCCAAAGTGCAGTGCTCTGCTGCTGATGCCATTTCAGGCCCTGGGAGTGCTCTCAAAGAGCACACAGCTCCACTGGGAAAAGGTGAAAAATGCCTTCCTACATAATGTGTTGTCTGAACTAAGAGAATTATTTATGGTTGCTACATTTATTATACATTATTATAAACTGTAAGCTGTTATGAACTATAAAATGTTTATCATTTCAATGGATAAAAAATAATTCAGTTATTTATAGAAAAGTGTTGATAACATTACACTGAATAGATACGTTTTAAGAGGAGACTTTCCCTATTAAACACGTGCAAAAATAAATGCAATCTACAGCATTGTATGATACATTTTCACATTTTAGCCTCTAATCTTTTCCCCCTGGGCAGTACCTGTTCTTGCTGAAAACTACTGAAGCATTTTTCACTACCATTTGTGAAGTGCCTTTTCTTTCATGTTTTAGAATGTGGGAAAACCACATGATAGATCATGCAGAAACTCCCCCAACCCCCTCCCTTCTACCTAATCTGCAGCACAAGGATGTCTTTTTATATATATATGTATAAAATCCTTCAGCACATCTGATGTTCTACAGAAGCAAAGAATCATTTCTTCAGAACTGTGCCCATCTCCTCCCACAAATGGCTTTCAAGCAGGGCTTTGAATATTTTTTTTTTTAAATCATGTTCACTAAGAAGAGGGGGGAGATGGGAAGGGAAAAGGACACTGAAAAAAGGCTGAAGGGAGGACCTGTTAAACTGATCTAATATACAGGCACAGCAGCAATGATCCCCTTTCCCACTAGTATTTCTGCTTCATGAAGTACAATTTCCAAATGCTTTACATTAGGCCTGATAGGTCAACTGGATGTAGAATAGCTCCTGCAAATTGATGGCATCCAATAATTGCTTGTGCACTTATTACCTGCAGAACCTGCAGTGCCCTTGCATTTCTCAGTGCTGGGAAGTCTCAGGATGACAGGTTACTTATGTCGTTTTAAATATTTAAGGTAGTCTAAGAAACTTCAGTCCCATTCAGCATTTGAGAGAGCTTTTAATTTACTTCTAAAGTGGGAAACAAAACAAAACCACTTTACACACAGTTTGCCCTGTCCCATCTTTTGTCCACCTCTCATTTGCACTAATCTGAGCGTGCTAGGAGAGAAAGCTACTCCCTGGCTAAGAGCTGTGAGATCAGCCCAGGGTCCCAACAGGGCAGCACATGCAAAATTCAGTTTCCAGCTGGACCTTAAATAAACTCCATCAGACATATTTTACTGCACACAGGTCAAATAATGCAATATCAAGCGATACTCTGTGCTATAGGTGTTTTCCTTCAATGGTACAAGCAGTGTAAGGAGCACCCATGCTGCCTGGGGATGCATGAGGCACCATGGTTTGAATCCATTACTCTTATTCTGGTATCAGTAACTCAGTATGAAATACTGCATTAGATTCTGCACTTTTCACACCAGAAACACAATCACTATGTGAGGAGAAACCTCTTTGTTTTCTTAAAAAACAAGGAAACAAACCAAATCAAAAACCCAACACAAACCAAAAAAATCCTGCACATCATTTGCTTCTCAAATAGTGGAACATTTCCTTCTTCAAACCTTTGGTGCCCGCCAGACAACACACACGCAGCAGATTAAACTGTAACTGAAAACCTCTGAGTGCAAATGAAGTGTTTCGTTCCACAGTCAGAAACCAGGCTACTGACTCCAGCTCTTTCACTCTTCCTTGCACTGCATGGGCTTCACAGAATGGGTCACTCCAGGCCTTTCCCTTCTGATTTTGGGTAATTGAGCTCATCGCTCTTGCCACGCTCGCATGCCAAGCAGTGCCAGGCACCAGCCTCCCACCTGTGGGACCAGTAGCTGTGGCACAGGCACGTCCCCACACTCACCAGCCCGTCCAAGCCTCAATACAAACACCAAAGGCAGCACTGAGCAAACAAAGCCCGAAGGTTTTCAGTAACCAGAGCAAGCAGATGCCTCAAAAACCCACCGTACCCAAGGTCAGCACCTTCACAGCTGTTAGCACTCTGCACCCCCAAACTGGCAAGGCATCCCTGAGTGTCACCTCATGTGCCTGTCTGTTCTGCTTTGTCTGCAATTACGATGACTACAGGTGTCTAAATGGAGTAGCTTTCTAAACTAGAATTAGGAGGGTTTGGAAAGGCTCAATTTCCTAATGTGACTCTTGCAAAACAAAGACGAGTCTTACAGATGTTCCAGGAAAAATAAACCCCACAAACCTCCATAAACTTCAGACAAAGCACCTGCAAGAAGGAAAGATGAATGTGAACCAATGGCTCCTGCCTTTACGCTGCTGGTTGGGCACTAGGTGCCCAAAACATGTCACATATGGACTTCCCTGCTTCATACTGGCTGGTGGGTGGCAGAACTCCTCCCTAGGAATGCTCTTCCCTTTCCCAGACAGGATGCCACCAGCTCTCAGAAGGTAAAAACCTCATGGCTATACACCCAGCTGCACCTCTTCTCAGGGAACAGCCCTTGGGAAGGAAAACCAAAACCTTCCCACATTTAGTTTCAGAGTAGAAGTTGGCAAAGCCATGCTGCATGGATATGGACAACTGAGATCTGGCTGCTCTGCAGGAAAGGATGGACATCTTGCACAAGCCTCCCTCCAAAAGTCATTTTGTATCTGGTGAGAGAATTGGGAGGATCATGAAGCACCTACCAGCCAGCACAGCACACCTTCCTGCAGTAGGCATAAGTAATTTGGGAAAAAAATAAAATTAAAAATGCCCAAGGATTAAGAGAAAAACCCCAACTGACAGACCTGCATCAAAGAATCCTGAATTTTAACCTGATGAAGCCAAGGTGGCAAATTGGAAGCAATTTGCTTACAATTGTAACAGATATTTATACACAGTGCCTGTCCACAAGATAGGATGAAAGCACCTTTTTTGCTGATAAAGGAGCAGTTACATTAAATTCTCAATCATGGTCATTTCACCACTAATTTTCCAGATATTTATATTCTTTCTTTTTTTAGAGGAGCTGGAACTTGACCCTTCTTTGTACCTGCAAGAAGACTCATGAGAATTTGCAAGACTACGACAAATCTTTATTTCTGGCTCCAAGTGTATTGTAATTTGTGACTCATTAATTATATTATTCAACATTCACACGAAAAATAATAGCTATCATAGAACTTGCTGCAAGAAGAGTGGTTGCTGCTTTTTAGAGTTTATTCAAACTGGCAATTAATAATATTTTCCATTTATCAAAAATCTCCAAAGCACAATGAATGGTAAGTTATTATATTCAACACTGAGTGAAGGAGGACGCTGTCAATTTCAGCGCTGAATTCCCAAACACAGAAAGTAAAACAAATCACTTCGTCTAGAAACCCAAACAAACAATTCGATGAAGGAACCATGCCAAAAAGGAAACCAAACAGCTGCGCTTGCCAGACCTTATTAACAGTAAAAATAACACCTTATTTCATTTTCTGAGAGTGACTTGTTATCACCTGAAAAACAAAACAAAGTCTATTAGTTTACAAATAAAAAGTGTCATACCATCAAAATGATATTCTAGCAGAAAGATAGTTGGGACTGAATTACTGGAACAAGATTCACAGATCCTAATAATCCCAAGGAGGCTGTGGGTCCCAGCCATCAGGAAAAGGAGTCAATAAAGGCTACTTCTATTGCAAAGCCTTGATAAAAAACACACATACACTTGTGGAAATCATAGACTGGTTAAGGTTGGAAAAGGCCTTTAACATCATTGAGTCCAACCATTAAATCAGCAATGCCAAGTCCACCTCTAAACCATGTGCCCCTAAGTGCTACATCTACACACTCTTTAAATACATCCAGGGATGATGCATGAAGGCTTTAGTGCAAGTGTAAGAGCCGTAATAAGCTTTTTTTATTATTCCATTAAAAAACCCCAATCAAAACAAAACAAACAACACAAAACACTGCACAACAGGACCTAACAGCTAATGCCAGCTCTGATTTAATTTTGCTTTTGCCAAATCGTATCCAACACCACATTTCAGGGTTGATTTACAAACCAGCAGGAACCACCTGAAGTCTAGAGCTGCCTCCTTCAGATGGCAATGAAACCCCAGGCAGGTGCTGTGTGCAGGAACACACCATCACAGCTTGCACCCAACACTTAAAACATGCTGCAAAATCAGTCTGGAAGTGGGAGATTCTTTGTAAGCTCCAAAACAAAGCAGAGGCACCAAATGCAATTAACTGCTCAGTCATGAGATGCTTGTTTAACTCCCCCCATGCAGTCCAAGCAGAGCCCTACTGTATTAGTCCAATTGTGAGCAACAAATCTCACTACTTAATATGCAAATTCCCTGGTCAGTCTTCCATAGAAGCACCATGAAAGCAGTTATTGTAACTTCAAATTAGACATGTGATATACAGCACTGCACAGCACTCTAAAGAAAATATTTAAGAAACTGTTGTCCAGTTACTGACAGCAGAGGTTGAGCACAATATTTGGCTTTCTCAAAGTTAATGAAGCTTCAGAACTGCATCAAACACTGGAGGAGGAATTGATATTTTTAATAATCTCCTCTTCTAGCATGTCAATCAGATGTGCAGCCCTATTTCCGCTTGTCCCTATTATCACTGCTGGGTGATAGGGGCAGCAGTAAAGAAGACAAATTTCAAACAGAATCAGTGTCTTTTATAACAAAGAAGGGCGATAAGAACTCCAGCAGGCAGGCGAACATCGTGTCAAGGAGAGCGCAGCAGCAATCAGACAGCTGCAGCCAAAAGGCCTAATCTGTAATGACTTGTCATGCCCGTGCTTCTAGACACTGTATTTCCTCTTCTTTCCTTATTCTACACAAACAACTGTCTTGCTGAACTTTACCAAGTAAGACAAAGTAATATGCAACTTCTAATAAGGGTAAGAGTTTGCCAGGAGAGAATAAACAGGCTCCTTCTTTGCCTTCTTGCTGCTCCCCTTGGAAGAAAGAAGAGAATTTCGGAAAGAGTCCTCCAGAAAGGACTTGCCCGTGAGGATGGAAGCTGGCAATCCTCATTTTGCTAAACTGAACATACCTGGTAAGCTGTTAAACCTTATGTACAGACACACATGCAGAGTGTTCCAGCAGTTAACCCAAAAACCCAAAGCTCTTCTGAACACACAACTGAGGAAGTCACATAACCTGGAAGCGACCGGAGAACAGCTATTTCTTCCCTGGTCTCACCATCCTGCAGGAACTCACCCACCTTTGACAGGGCAAGAAGAGACATGATGGTTGGCTCCTGAAAGCTTGGAATATCAGCTGGGAGACAGCTGAGCTAAAGATATGAAGTGGGGAAAACCCATGTCTATAAAGCTTTTAATGATCATCTTATATTCTTCTTTGTATCTCATTTAATGAGTCCCCAATAAATCCATCTCACCATCCAGGACACCCATCACAATTTGGTTCTACTGGACTACAACACACTGAGCATCCAGACAGGAACTTTTTCCTATCTATGACAAGCAATATTCTGTTGAAACAAAAACTTGCTAAAAGAGCAGCGATAATGAAACAGCTGGTACCAATCAGCAAAGCCCATTTAATTTCCAGCAGGATGGGCAGAGCAGCATCTGTTAAATTCTTGGTAAGGAACAGACTCCTCCTGCTTTGGTCAATGCAAACAGAAATGTGCAATAAGATGGTATTTTTGATTAGCTCAATCTCACACATGAGACACACCTGAGGATATACAACAGCTCTCCAGATAGACACAAGCATCCTGACCTTGGAAAATACCCGTAGTAAGAAACAAAGAAAGCACACGTGGCCAGGACATGCTGTCAGCTTCGCCGAGCCGCAGAGAAGTAACGGGAAGTGCCAGCAATTGACCCAAAAGACTGAAAAGAATACAGGGATATGACAAATCCTCATCTCAACTCCAGTGATACAATTGAGCACGATTTCTCCACTCCCCACAGCACTGTAATAGATCAAGACCGGGATGAATCAGATGTGAGATCTGGCTCCCACTTTCACACAGCATCACACACTGCTACTACTGTCTAATCAATCACTTGACCACTTGTAATTCTCCAGGAAGCTTTTCCTTTTGGGGGAAAAGACAGAGCCCCCTCTAAGTAAGTCAATCACTGGCAATACTCTGGTCAGAACCATGATGTTTCTGTTCCAAGACACCTTTCTAGGATTTATCAATGTTCTGGCCCTGCTCCTTGACAGTGATCTGAAAGCGAAAACACCAGGTTAGGGCACAGCCCTGCAGCTGGAGGAAACAAGCCTTATTTGGGAAGCAGGAATAAGTCATCTTTCTGCACAGGTCTAGTCTCCAAATCGTGTTCACTTGAGCTGCAGCTGGCTCACTTGCTGATGCCTTCAGACAGAAGCTCCCTTGAGACAGCAAGTCAAATTTCATACTTGGTGTGGACACATTTGCAGAATTTGTAAAGCTCAGAATTAGTGCAGGCTGGACTTCGACATCTGGGGACTTAGATTTATAGAAGATATTCTGAGTTTCTTCCAGTTTAACTTAACCCCCCTTTCACTCTTGTGGAGAGGCAGGAACAGATACGTAATGTTACAAAACAGGCTATTGCACACTGTAGCTGATTGTTTAAGACAGTCCTAAGAACCTCATAATTCAACTGAAATTTCATCGCTTCTCACTTCAGCGAGACAACCTTAAGGAACATTATCCTTAGAGCATGAATCAACATGAGCCAGCTGACACGCATTTCACATCTCTTACATCTTGAAACCCCAGCTGCTGTTGTAATGCACCAAGTACAATGGGTTATTTAACCCCAGAGCAGCAGTGGGCTGTGCCATGGAAGTGCCACACAGGAACATGCTCCCAGCAAGTCCACCCGGGACAGCACTTCATAGACAACCTGGATAGAGATTGCCCACCTCATGGGCTGCTACTGAGTGTGTAACCTGACAATATCAGCCAAACTCTGATAATGTTTTTTTTCCTATCTCATTCATTTGATACCACAGGCAAGATAAGGGTGAGGAAATTAAACTGAGGCTATTTCTGTGACATGATCTCACCTCACGACACCTAGCTACCGAAGCTGATCTCAGGACAAACACCAGCTTGGCTTTTATTGCTATTTTTCAGTCAGGATTTTTTGAGTATGTGATGATTCCTGCCATTCTTTTTCTTTGACTGGTCCACTCCACATGACACTCCTGCGGTTTTTTACTAGTTTCTAAGTCTGCTTAGTACAGATGCATTTTAGGTAAATCCCTTTTCCCCTTTTTTTACCCCTAATAGAGAAGCATAAGGAAGACTCACACTAGTCAAACTTATAAAATTCCTTTTAATGATGATGATGTGATTAAATTCAAGGGAGATCATGGAGTCTCCCTCTCTGGAGAAATTCCAAATCCACCTGGACATGTTTCTGTGTCATCTGTTCCAGGTGGCCCTGCCTTGGCAGGGGGTTGGACTGGATGATCTCCAGAGGTCTCTCCCAACCCCAGCTATTCTGCGAGTCTTTGAAATCCCACACAGTTCTTAGCAGCTGGACTTTCTGGTATTTCTATGAACTTTGTATCTGGCATTAATCAGCAGATGGTTGTTTCAGATACAATTGTAAGAGCTGCATTTTTTTACATTATGGAATGACAGCAAAGTCACGGATATAACAGAACACACATCAGCTGGGACACCTGAAATAAAACCAGACTAATAAATAATGTTCTGTAAGTCACAGGGGAAAATGTAGACCTAGGTCAGCAGTTTTCATCCTGAAATCTGTGGACCCTGCACGTGTGAGGACTACTTATAAGTCAAGTGTCCTGTTGGCAGGCTGACTTTAAATGACTATAAAGCACATACAGCTCAGCTGGAGAACATCAGGAGTCCACAAACCTACAAACGTTGAAAAAGCAATCATTCAGACATTAAAGCAGAGAAGCACACAAGGGTAAAGGCTGCTCACACTGCAGCAGTGTTTCCACACAGGTTTTGCTCCCTAAGTAGGTGTGCACTTGTACATGAGTGAGAACACGCTGCTCCAGCACCTCAAGTCGCTGGGAATCGATCCCTTAGCATGGGTGGCTTAGGCTGGAGGAAAGCATCCATCGCTCTCGGCGAGAATAAAAAGGAAAACAAACCCCAAACCCACAGCAGCACCAGGATCTAAGTTAAACGAAGAATAATTTTCCGCACACCACAAGGAGCTGAGCCCAAAAAAACAAACTTCAGGAGCCCCAGGCAGGCCCTTTCCCCAGCCTGTCTATTTCGCCAGCCGCCTGCCCCGGGGCCGCGCCGCGGAGCCCCCCGACATGACCCCCCACATATCCCCCCGACACTGATCCCCGACACCTCGACACATATCCCACGACACAGCCGCCCCGACACCCCGACACCGATCCCCCGACACCTCGACAGAGTCCTCCCGACAGAGCCCCCCCCGACACTGACCCCCGACGGGCCNAAAGGAAAACAAACCCCAAACCCACAGCAGCACCAGGATCTAAGTTAAACGAAGAATAATTTTCCGCACACCACAAGGAGCTGAGCCCAAAAAAACAAACTTCAGGAGCCCCAGGCAGGCCCTTTCCCCAGCCTGTCTATTTCGCCAGCCGCCTGCCCCGGGGCCGCGCCGCGGAGCCCCCCGACATGACCCCCCACATATCCCCCCGACACTGATCCCCGACACCTCGACACATATCCCAGACCCCCGACACCTCGACACATATCCCACGACACAGCCGCCCCGACACCCCGACACCGATCCCCCGACACCTCGACAGAGTCCTCCCGACAGAGCCCCCCCCGACACTGACCC
>VWZD01000569.1:1724310-1821805 GCA_013396695.1 Sakesphorus luctuosus | reverse complement strand
ATGGGCATGGACACGGGCACCGGCAGCGGCCCGTGCCCCGGCACGGGCATGGGCATGGACACGGGCACCGGCATTAGCACTTGTCCCGGCACCGGCACAGGCACCGGCACCGGCATCAGCATCGGCATCACACCTGCCCCGGCATCGGCACCGGCATCATCAGCGGGATGCGGGGCCACCCCCGCGGCCCCCACTGGGAGGGTGCGTGGGTCGGCGAGGCCGAGTCACAGGGGCCGTGGGTGCCGAGATGTGTTTATTTCCTTCTTACTGTGCGGCCTGCGGCTTTGTCCTGCTTTCCTGTGCTGTTTGTCCCATCCCTGGAAGTGTTTGTGCCCCATCCCTGGAAATGTTCGTGCCTCATCCCTGGAAATGTTTATGCCCCATCCCTGGAAGTGTTCAAGGCCAGGCTGGATGGAGCTCTAAGCAACTTGTCTTAGTGAAAGATGTCTTTAGTGGAAGAGGGTGGAACGAGATGATCTTTAAGGTCCCTTCCAACCCAAACCATTCCATCATTCTATGATTTGTCTCTGCACATGAAGAAAAAGACCACACACTCTTGGAGATGAACTTGTCCCAGTAACCATCCAACCACCTCATTGTTCTCAGACTGCCCATTTAAAATAAAAATTAAGCAAAATGAGTGGTTCTTGATCAATTTGACCAAGCAGGCTTCTATTCTCTGAGAAGAAAAGTCTGACTTTTGTGCACTTAATGCGTAGCTGGGTCTGATTTCAGTAGCAATCCTGCTGTGGGATCAGGGAGTTAACGGTTCATACACTATCTGATGCACTGTAGCTCCTTGAAACAATTAGCAATAAGTCAGAACATTGAAAAATTGAAGCAGACAGTGCAAAAAATAAAGCATGGTAACAGACTGTGCGCTGGGTTTCCCACACACTCTGCTATACACAGCAGCTTAATGTTCTGATACACAGAGCAGCAGAAAACAAAACTCAAGCTGAGCATATTTTTCCTCCATAAAGATGACATTGCAAATGTGTTTTTTTAGAATTAAAACAGCATAGCTGTTGTGGAGTTTATAGTCACCACGGTGAAATGAATGGATGGACAAAGCTGTTTCCCTACCATTAATTTCCCTACATAATCTTCATACCAAAAGCCCCGCCAGCCTCTTGGAAGACTCTCGTGTTGATAATTAAAATCCCAAATGTTTGAGATAAGCTGAGTGCCAAATGCTGAGCACTTTGTCATCTGAGAACAAAAATGCATAGAGCTCATCTGCTTTATTGCATCCAAATGGGAAGGTCAGGACTGGTAAGAAAGTTGAAAGAATGATTATTAGAGTCTGAACTCGGGCCTGCTAATTACAACAAATGCAAAAATTCCTTGTCTGTGCAGACATTTAAACCAGATAAAGGAAGCACACAGAGCTCAGTTGTTTTCAGATTTTATCTGAGGGCCACATGGGGATTTGCCTGCATATACATGGGTATAATAAGAGGTATCATAGAATCACAGAATCTATGAGGTTGAAAAAGACATCCAAGATCATCAAGTCCAATCTTTGTCCCATCATGCCCTTGTCAACCAGAGCAGAGCACTGAGTGCCATGTCCAATCATTCCTTGAATATCTCCAGGGATGGAGACACCACCTCCCTGGGCAGCCCCTTCCAATGCCTGAGATATGTCATATGTACTGGGGGGGATTGAATGTAATTTGTTCCAAACTGTAGAAATACGGAAGACAATTTAGTATGTTTGCAAATTTTCCTAAGAGTAGATGTTGATGTGAGTATGTCATCATCACAGTATAGTAACTCTGCAGGGAAATCATGGGTTGCAGTGAGGCCCTTGGTTTGCACACTGGGATGGCTTCTACTTACGGCTATCATGCTGCCCAGTGAGATCCCCAAAACACCCATCTGTGAGGCAAAGAGGGTGTGTGTTAATATAACATGACTGTTCCAGAACAGGGTGGCTGCAGGACTGCGGGCCAGTGTGGGAAACTATGTTCCCTCCGAGACAGCAGTCTACTCATGGAGCCTTGGAATAACACATCCAGGGCTTGTTATTCCACCTGTTTGGTACTGAACTTATTCATTAGATACCTTGTTGTTCTCACACACAGCGTATATAGTACATATATATGTATTTGTGTGTATGTGAACACTCAAGATGGGCCAAAGGGAATATTTACCCCATGTATCAAGATATACTTGCAATGTACTTTTTCTGAATGGATTATTTTGAAGGTTATATTCCTCTTCAAAATAAGTTTCACAGGAGGCAATCAGAGTTTCTACCATCCAATCTTAGCTCTGCTCCAGGCACCCTCTGTGGCCTTGGACAAGACACATAACCTCGGCTGCTCTATTTCCATTGGTAGATTAGTGTTTGTCTACATATCTCCTGGGGGTACAGCCGGGATTAATTAATTCTTACTCTTCATTACTTGTTAACTGCCTGCAATGCATGAGATGTAAAACACTGAACGTCAGAAGTGTCTTTTCACAGATTAAATGGTGTAATGAATTGACTATTGCATATAGATACCGCTGCCCCGTGGTTGGAAATGATTATTTGAGGGTCATAAACTCTACATTGCCAACAGCTGAAGGATTTTCTTCTGGCACAAATCCTACTGGACTGTGTGTTGTACCAAGAGCACCTCAGAAATGGGGTTTATGGCCAAGGAATGCAGCATGTAAAAAACCCTAAGTAGATCCCCGTATACATTATGTTTGAGTGAGTCCAGAGGAGGCCACCAAGTTGATTAGAGGAATAGAGCACCTCTCCCACAAGGAAAGACTGAGAGAACTGGGATTGTTCAGCCTGGAAAAGAGAAGGCTTGGGGATGACTTGACTATGGCCTTCCAGTACCTGAAGGGACCCTGCAAGAAAGATGGAGAGAGACTATTTACAAGGGCCCGGAGTGATAGGACACAGGGGAGTGGCTTCAAACTGACAAAGAGTAGGTTTACATATTAGGAAGAAATACTTCCCCATGAAGGTGATGAGTCTCTGGCACAGGTTGCCCAGAGAAACTGTGGCTGCAGTTCAAGGCCAGGTTGGATGGGGCTCTGAGCAACCTGGTCTAGTGGAAGGTTGTCCCTGCCCATAGTGGGGCAAAGGGGTTGCAATTAGATGATCGTTTAAGTCCCTTTGAAGCCAGGATATTCTATGATTCTATTTCCTATATACTCCTATACATTTAAATATTTTTTATACTTCACCGATTTTTCTCTCCAACTGGGATCTCACTGTTTCCTCACAGTCAATGGTGGTGGGTTTTGCCATCACATGATGATAGAGTGTGATAAATCTCTGTTCTCTGATGAGTCAGCTTTGTGTGGGAACAAGTATGAGATGCTGACAAATTGCATCAGCACTGAAACTTCTGTCTCAGGCATTTTGATTTTTATCACTGCTACCCAAGGCCAAAGTATCAAAGTCTTCATCATGTAAGTGAAAGTCTTCTCATATCTCTTTCATTCTCTTTTTGACAGATGGGAAAGGGAGACATGACTGATGAGGTTATTTGCCAAAGGTCCCACAGGAAGTAGAAGCAGGAAAGAACCGTGGAGTCCAACTGCTGATCTGCCTCCTCAGAGAATCTGAAGAAATTTTGCAAGTTGCTATTTTCAGATTTACTTCCATATAGCTCTTCCTGAAAGCTAATGAGGCTGCAGCTTCATTTTCACAGGCAACATGACAGAGGTTTCCCTGACTCCATATGATGCACATCACTTTTGTTTAGATGCAGTTTTGAGGAACACTGGCTCCCACTTCAAAATTTCCAACAGCAAATTTTAGGCTGATCCCAAGCTAATATAATCCATCCTATTAAAAGCCATACCAAAGTGACTGGTAGTAATTTCCACCACTGCAGTGGTATGTCAAAATGATGTTAAACTGGGTACAGTTTGTTTTCCTGGAATGACCAAGGGAAAGAATTCTGCTACACAGAGGGATGCCTGTGGCTGAGGAACCCCATCCGACATCAGGACATCCAGAGCTGGCCAGGTGTGAAAACAGTGAGTGTCTGCTAAGTCCTGCCTGTGCCCTCTGACAGTGCGTGTCCTTGAGCACATCTCCAAGAGCACAGACACGTTGCTCCAAATGCCTTGGCACACACCTCTGCTGCAGGAAATGCTGGGATGGGAAGTTCAAGCTTCTGAGGGAATTTCCATCAGCTAGAGAGAATATGGCTGTGAAGAACAATGTTATGTTTTCCTCCTGACCTCTGCAAAGCCCCATACCTACTCCTGTGGACTACTTTGGCAAGTTCTTTATCTTGTCTCAGTTAACATCAGAAGGAACAGTGATACTTCCTCTTGCTTTTATGTGTTGCTGCAAAGTTCTGTGGTTTTGATCATCAATCCCTGTAGAAAAGGGATCACTGGAAAGGCTAAAAATTGCTCTTTAATGTGCAGCATCAGAGGTGATGGTAAGAATCTCTAGGGGTGGTGGATTCTACTGCAGGAACCAGATTGGAGTGGGCTTGGATCAACTGGGCATAGTGAATGGTGTCCCTGCCCATGGTAGGGAGGTTGGAACAAGATGAGCTTTAAGGTCTCTCCCAACCCAGGCCATTCTATGATTCTATGATTTATTGCTCTGTCACATCAGGGAGGTTTTGCTAATGGTCAAAATATACATATTGAAAGAAAGTTAATTAACCTTGACTACTAAAGAAACAAAAGTGAAACACTGCTTCCCTCCTGTGGTGACCTTCCTGATTGCACGGCAAACCACCAATAAATGGCACATTTTAAGTGATTTTTAAAAATAATTATTATGATGATGATGACATTGCAGCCAAGCAGTCATTCACATCTGCTGTTATTGTTGCAGTGCTGGTTGACATTTCCAAAGCAGAACTGTTCTTTGAAGCACGTGAAGCCCAGCTCTGCAGTGGAAGCCTTGAGAACCTTATCTTGTTACATACAACCTGCTGTTTGTGGACAAGTTCTTCTCTTTCAGCTGCATTATTTGAATTGATTCTCTGCTTGGGTGGGTGCAGGAGTATTATGTATCGCTGTGCTAAATAATGAAGAGGATGAGTGGCAGCAGGACAAAGGGAGCACATGTGGATGCAGGCTCTGCTCCGGTGTGGCAGGAGATGGCTTACAGCTACTGGGTCACTGAGCCAGCACAGAGAACAGACCAGACAAGGGCTTTGTTATTATCATTTCTGCATTTGTTGCTGTTATCAATATTGTATTAGTATCTGGAGTGCTCATTCACGGTCCCATGTCTCCACCTGAAGTATTCAAGGCCAGGCTGGATGGAGCTCCGAGCAACCTGTTCTGGTGGAAGGTGTCCCTGCCCATGGCAGGAGGTTTGTAATTAAACAATTTTCAACCCTTCCAACCCAAAGTGTTCTGTGATTCTATGATTTGATCACACTGAAGTTTCAAAGGGAAGACATGTAGATGTATGATGTGGTTTACTTTGGAAAAGGAACATAGCAGGGGCATGATAAAAATATCTGTGGTCACGAAAAAATGTGAAGAAACAGGGCAGGAGATTTGAATTTTTTTCTTTCCTTTTTGTTGTGCAAGAATGAAAGAATGTACTATAAATGGTGAAAGAGTAAGTCAGGGCTCAATAAGGAACAGTTTTCTATATTGTCCCAGGCAACCAGCGATAGGACAAGAGGAAATGGACTCAAGCTGTGCCAGAGAAGGTTCAGCTTGGACATCAGGAAGAGTTTCTTCATGGAAAGAGTTGTGTCAATCTTTGGAAGGGGCTGCCCAGGGAGGTGTTGGAATCATTGTCCCTGGAGGTTCAAGGCATGACTGCACATGGAACTCAGTGCTTTGTTCTAGTTGACAAGGTGGTGATTGGTCAGAGGTTGGACTTTTGGACTTGATGATCTTGGAGGTCTTTTCCAATCTAAATGATTCTGTGATTCTGTGATTCTGAGTAGGGAGTGGAAGAAATGCATACCCCCCAGGACCCACTACTTCTCTTTTGGCTTTGAGCTAATGAACACCAAAAATTCCTCTGGGAAAGAAGTTTGTGAGTTCCTTTGTTCCTACATTTTAGCTCTGCTTCCCAAATGCAAAGCATTTGAAATCAAAGAGCTATTCCTAGACAGAATATACAGACAACCTTCTCACACAGGACTGAAAACTGGGTTCATTTGAGGAGAAATCATATGGGTTTTGGCACGAGGAGAAGGAAGGGTGGAAAAGGAAAGATGCTACCTCCTGTCATAATGGTTTTGATAAAATTAAAACTGAGACAGATGGTAACGGTACAGGCTAATGTTACCATATGGCAGAATCAATCATGCAAAAAATATGCTGCTTTAAGGAATGTGTGAAACTGATAGATGTTAATATTCCAAATATTTTAGATTTGTATCTTGAACATTCTCACAGGCTGTAGAGCTGGAAGAAGATTCTCATGTTCAGGAAGTGTTTGCCTGGACTGCGGTTAAACTGCTGGGTTATTCGTTCTTCCTCCGCTCTCCTCAGTGGTAGGAAACATCTGGCCAACCTATTGCTTTGCTCCCTGCTCAGTCACAGAAGTTTCTGTCTGGGCAGGTGCTCACTCATAGGGGAAATGAGGACAGGGAAAGGAGCAAGGTCTTGCTGCACATGCAGAGAGGGTCAGAGACACTGTGACCACCGGATGCTCCCTGTTCCACAGTTTTGTGGGAAATATGGAGGAGAGACACCGTGGGCCACGGCCTCAGGGCCTGGGACCTCCCACACCTCCTAGTTGCAGGGGAGGGGAGAGAGAGGAGAAGGATGAGGGCAGAATGGCTGTGAGCCCAGAGCTGATCATTTCATGATAGTGCCATCACTTGCCTGGTGCCCCTGAGACAAGAAATGATATAACTTCACTCCCAGATTCTTGCCAGATCTTAGTTCCTAATACTAACATGCAGTATTCAGAGGTGAATTATTTTGTTCTCTTCGCCATGACTGAGCTTTGTGTGCAAAGGAGTAAAAAGACCCAAAAACCTCAACCTGAACAAGATCCCCAGCTTGGCAGGACATATTCACATTGAATAGTTGAATGACTTCACCTGAATGTACATAAAAATCTTGTCTCTCCTTACCACTATTGTCTCTGAGGAGAAGCTATTTCACGTGTACTTTAGCTCTATTGAGTTGGTGGAATTGCACCAGGGATGCTAAACTTGGATGAAGTTCTGTTTTGAACTTTTAATGATGATCTTAAAGGAAAACCAGCAATGTCAACAAGAGATCTTGGCTTGTGATGGCTGTTGTTTGTCCCCTATGCTGCATAGTGCCTCGGGATGTAGAATAGGATTCTATTGTTTTATTTCCAATAAACAAAGAGGCAATTTCTCCTCATGCCTTATTAGATAGTCTTTGTGTGAATTGAGGAAAATAACATGTCTGTGTGAGATGGAGCACGTTGTAAATGATCCTCCTTGGCCAATCATGGGGACGTGACCTCCAGTGCATGTGAGGAACCCAGCGAGGGAGACACAGAGCCAAGATTAAGAATCCATTAATTCAGATAGATAAACGTTGCTTTGTTTTCAACTTCAACATTCTACACTCTTCTGCAAACCACTTCCAGCAATTTAAACTGAAGGGATGTGGGTCTTAGAGTGACTCTGTCAGGTTTGTAAAGCTCAAAGAGAGATAGCTCAGCAGAAGTGGTGCTATTTGTACCAGGAAACTTCCTCACTGTGTTACAATTAACACAGCTGCCTGGATTTGTGTCACCTAATGTCACACCTGCAATCTGCTGACCAAAGATATTCATCATAGGAAAAACCTAAAGACATGGAAAAATGGTTTAGATATTGACATTAGTTACACTGGAGCATCATATTCCTGCATATGGAAATATGAAAGACCTCTTGAACCTGTGCTTCAAGCCACTTGCTGCTGGGTCTAAAAATAAAAGCCTTTGGGGAATGGTGGCTGGCAAGTGACCACTTCTGAGGTTTCCTATGTCATCTGACTTTGCCAATATGCAATGCCAGGCCCTGGAGCTGAACTGGCTGGGTACAGTGAGCTCCATCAGATTCACAGAATCATTTAGGTTGGAAAAGACCTCCAAAACCATGGAGTCCAACCTCTGACCAATCACCAGCTTGTCAACTAGACCAGAGCACTGAGTGCCACATTCAGTTGTTTCCTGAACACCTCCAGGAATGGTGACTCCACCACCTTCTTGGGCAGCTCCTTCCAATACCTGACAACCCTTTTTGTGAAGAACTTCTTCCTGATGTCCAACCTAAAACTCCTCAAGCACAGCTTGAGGGCATTTCCTCTTGTTCTATCCCTTGTTCCCTGGGAGCAGAGGCTGATTCCCACCTTGCTCCCCCCTCCTGTCAGGGAGTTGAAGAGAATAAGGAGGTCCCTCTTGAGACACCTTTTCTCCAGGCTGAGCCCCACCAGCTCCTCAGCCTCTCCTCATGGGACTGACTCTCCTAACCCTTCCCCAGCTCCATTCCCTTCTCCTGACAGTTTTCAGCCCCTCAGTGCCTTTCTTGCATTGAGGGGCCCAGAACTGGACACAGCATGTGTGGTACCTCACCAGAACATCCTTCAGGATGAGCAGTCCAGGACTCAAAGAGCTCACAGGCTCACAACATCACACTTCCCACAGCACTGCTGACTCCAGGGTAAAACTCCACCTTAAATAAGGAGATCACTTCTATTGTGCAATACTACCCTTTTCTCCACTTAAGCTCTCCCTTAAAAAGTTACTTTCTAATGAAAAAACCTTGAAAAATGTTCTTTGCCAAAAATAAAAAAATAGATCTGTGAGCTTCCACCATCTCTGTCAATGCCAACAGTATCTGTACACATTGTAATCAGAAAAGAAATACTGTGCACACAGACAGAAGTGATAAAGTAATTTCTGTCATCATCATCTTTTCAGCGATGCTTTGTTAGTTATTTCTCATTTTGTATTTGTACATTTGATTTTTCCTGCCTAAGCCTGTTTTTTGCATTTGTCCTCACTGAGTTTCAGCTTACAGATTTTATCCCATTATCCAAATCAATCTGAATTCAGGACCTGTGCTCTGTAATGTTTGCAATACCTCCCAGCTCATAAAACTGTATTATCTCTGCTATCACACAAATCAGTTATTAATGGACATGACGAACAAAACAAGCTCCTCTGTCCCTATTTGAATTTACCTGTTTAGGAACTACATTTTCTCCTGCTTATGCACCTAAATTATGGTGCTTTTGTTTATGTTCCTATTTTGTTCATATGCCCCTAATTTGCTCATGAGACTGTCATGAGACTAAGTACACAGACTTTTTACAGTCAGGATATTTCACATCTGCTTCTCCCTTGTCCATCAGGCCTGTTATTCTGTCAGAGGAGGAAATTAGATTGATTTTATGTGATTTGTTCTTGAGAAACCCATGCTGGCTTTTTCTTGTAATTTTATTATCTTCTAGGTGTTTATATTGATTATTTAATAATTTGTTCCAGTATCTTTCCAAGAAATAGAGTTAGACAGGCTGGTAGATCACTCCTGGGGCTTCTTTTTCTCCTTTTTGAAGCCAGGGCACTGTTTGTTTCTCCTGTCTCTTGTCACCTGCCACCATCTTCTCAGAGATACTCACTAATACTTTAGAAATTTCTTTGGCTGGTTCGCAAGCACTCTGGGATGAATTCCATTAGCTCTGCTGACTTCAGGGCATCCACACATTTCCATAGATGTCCCTCCTGTATTCTAGCCTGCATGTGCAGCTCCTTTCTAGCACCAAGTCATGATTTGGTGAGGGAAAATGATGGAATAAAGCAGATTCTCTAAAAAACTGAGCCCAGGCAAACACAGCCAAGTGCTCCGGCAGGGAGCTGGGGAGTCTCTACAGCACAGAAATGGTGCCTATCACACAGATTTGCAGGAAAAATGAGACCATGGTTTGGCAACCATTAGTTCTAGAGCTCCTGCTACCAAACAGAGATTATTTCCTCATTGCCTGCTTGCTCATCTGGAGCTGCAGGACATTGTGGAAGGCTACTGAATAATCAGAAAAATTGGGAAATTCTCTGGGATGTTAGTTACACACCCAAACTGATCTGTGAGAACATCTAAGGCCCATAGAAGGATGCAGACACATTCAAGCGTTTCTGGCGTTTTTGAACCTGTTTCTGACTTGAAAAAAGGAATTGGTGTATCAGCACAAAGCACCCGCTGCACTGGGGACTTTGGGACTCATTACTTGCTGATTCAGTCATGGGCCAGGTGATAGCTCATCTCCAAGGCCATGTCAGGATCTTCAAGAGAGACCAGGCATTTTCTACATCTTTATTTGAGTGCACTTTTGCTGGTATGAACCCAGAAAACTCCAGTGCAGCTTTACAGAAACAAGAGACACTACTGGTGCCAGAGGCACAGGAACACTCATGATAGTTTGAGTGCTTGGAACATTCCATGTCTTTATTTGTGTGGTGCTGGTGGACCACAAGGGCATCGCGGCATTTCACTTAAACATGAAAGTGTTAATTATCATTTTACAGGCAAGTGGAGAAAGCACAGTCTAAGCTTGAAATTTCCAAATAAGTAATTTCATTTATTAATTATTAACTCCCAGACTGTTAGGAATACATTTACAAGGTCTGGGAATTAAAGTGGATAAGATTAGATCATGCTCATACCTTTCACAACAATTCAGCTTTTTATTAAATTTCCATCCAGAAGGAAACTTTATGCTGATGAAATTATTTGAGGAACTATTTAAGAGAACTATAAAAATCCAAATTACATTCGGTGCAGCAGAAAGAGGAGGTTTTATGAGATTCGTTAAAAAGCATTTATCACCTGGAAACACACTATAGTCAGTTAAATCCAGTTTGCTCTTAATTTAACTGCTCAAAAGTGACTAGATGACTTTTTGTTAATACTTAAATCACCCAAAGTAATTACAGAGCATTACATACATCTCATTAAGCTTCAGACCACTAGGGTGAGCCAGACTATAGTCAATGTCAGCTGTTGTGCAGCGTGAAATAGAAATGACATCTCAGGTCATGCTATTCAGAACAAAAAGTCAAAATGTGTGATTAGAGCTCATGCCTGTTATCTCAGGACTAAGATTCTTTACCCTTCCCCTTGCCCTCCTCCCTTGGAAGTCTGGACCCATCTGTGCCAAACGTCTGAAACAGCTCCTGCAAGTGCTTTGGAAATCCTGTCCTCTTCATGCATGAGACATGTTGGGTGCCCAACATCACCCGTTTCTTGTCCTGGGGCTTTCAAGGTTCTGAATTTCATTCTATGTCTTGGGAGCTCTCTAATCTCATATGCAATTGTGCCAGGAAAAAAACAACACTAAAACAGCCACGAGGATTAGAGGGATGGAGCACCTCTCCTATGAGGAAAGGCTGAAAGAATTGGGATTGTTCAGATTGGAGAAGTTTTGGGGTAGCCTAATTGTGGCCTTCCAGTACCAGAAAGGACCTGATAATAAAGATGGAGAGGGACTATTTGCAAGGGTCTGGAGTGGCAGGACAAGAGGGAATGTCTTCACACTGATAGAGGGTAGGTTTAGATTAGATATTAGGAAGAAATTATTCCCTGTCAGGATGGTAAGGCCCAAGCACAGGTTGCCCAGAGAAGCTGTTACTGCCCGCTTGAAGGGTTCAAAGCCAAGCTGGATTAGGCTTGGAGCAACCTGGTCTAGTGGAAAGTGTCCCTGCCCATGGCTGGGGCGTGTAAGGAGATGAGCTTTAAAAATCCTGAAAGTCAAGCAAAACATTGTCCCTTCTTCCTCATGGATTTGTAATAACTTTCAGTGGAGAAAATCTATGAATGTTAGCGTCAGAGAACATTACAAATGACAGTGAGGCTCTCATATTTAAGGAAAAACTTCTTGAAATAGTTAGAAAAAAGTCTGCCAAATGCTTATGTATAGCATTGCTGGATGAACAAACAGGACTCTGCAGGATAGCACAGTCAGCTGGGCATCATTTAAGTTAAACACTCACTTATTTCTGCTTCTTCATGTTCTTCCAACAACAGAAAACAGAGCTGCAGTTTGTTATTATTTATCCCCTGCACTCACTGATGTCAGTCACTGAATAGCCCTTTAGGAGATTTTACTGCCCAGAACAGACTGCAAAAATGTGGGCTGTTTTCTCAGAGCAGATTGAGCCCATGGATACTGGGGAACAGTTCTCCAGCTCTTGAAGATCTCCCCTGGCAGTGCCATGTCCTTGTTAACAGCTTTTTGTAGACCCTGAGCTGGCTGAACTGGTTCAGTGATTGCTTTCTTTCCTGAAGCTTGACTCAAAAAATTTTGCTTTATGGTAGTCAAACAGAGCTTGGAGGCTTTTCTTCACTGGCTCTCCTTACCATGAGAAATGACCCTGGAAGCCTGTGGTTTAGGTGAGTATTTGGTGCACTGTACACTGTAGCACATTTTTTTTGTTTGACTCATATCCTGCACATCTCCAGAACCCAGTTCATAGCTGAATGGTAGAGCTATTAGGTTTGCAAAATGAGAGATTTCAAACAATTTTAGGAATTGCGATTCTAAACCCTTTCCTGCTCTTTTGTGACAATGGGGATTGAAAGAACTGAGACCCTGTATCACACTGAAATAAATTTTAAGGGAATCAAGCCTCATAGCCACATCTTCCATCTGTGTGACATGGGTCTTTAGAGCACACTGCAGTCCAGGATGGAGATTGGCAAATTCATTCTGAAGAAATTCACTTATTCCAGAGGCAATATTAACACTGAATCATAGACTCATGAGAAAACTCATCCCTGGAAAAAAACAACAGTAACATCAGGCCCATGCAAGTTTTTAACTTGTAAAAAAATATTTACTTGTAAGAGCTGGCTGAAAACTCCAAGAAAGTATGACCATAAACAACTCTTATTCAGCAGTGTCATTTCATTCTAGTTTATGGCCCTGGCTTTGAACAGCTTCATCACTGTCAAGAAAGTGACACTCGGTGCAAGATGACAAACATGGGACATATTAAATACCAGCACATGCCTGTAACAGTGAGCTTTTGGGGGCCCTATTTTCAACAGCAAACTGTCTGGTTTGCTTCCTGAGGGAGGGAAACACACACCGTAAGAGCAGATGCCTGTAAAATCATCAGTGTTTGACTTTCTTGGACATGAAGAAGCCGCAGAGCCATTCTGTAGGTCCTGGGTCATGAACTATGAATGATGAGAGGTATAAATTGCCCACTGTGGTGCATTTCTTTCAGGTTGCTGTTATTCAGTGGTAAAGCCCAATTTAAAGGTGTTTCCTTCCCTTAATGCTTCCCACCTCCTTTCCCCAGTCCTGTTTGCAGGAGGGTGCTCCTCATCCCAGGTGTTTTCAGTGCTCACCAAACAACTCCATGTTGCATCTGCAGAGTTGAGGTGACAGCAAAGTGACCAAGGAGAAAGGTGGACAAGTACCTCCCCAGCTGCCTTCATGGCTGAGTGCTTATATCATGACACCCTGGATCTCCTTAGGTCTCTTTTTCCCAATTTTCTGTGTAAGTTTGTGCTTCTTTTCTTGAATACCTTCCAGTTCCCACCCCAAAACCTCTTGCATTTCTTATCTCCTTCCATTCATGAGGGAAGGACTGAGACTGCCCTGCTCCCAGCTTCCAGTTTCTGAGTCACGTTGTGCGGAGATGGTTAAAGTCCTGGGCTGATAAACAGAGTGCTGAAGAATGGTTTTTCCACTTTGCCAGGCAGCAGAAAAAAGGCTCTCCTGATGCTCCTGGTGCCACACAGCTCCGTCAATGCACTTAGTGGGCTTTTGGGAACAAAGCATAAATATTTCAGAAGGGTGCTTTAATAAGTGTTTGTTTGCTCAGGAGCTGTTGATTCCTTCTTGGGTAGTTGCTATGGTAAAACACGTTGATTTAAGCAGGAATAATGATTCTCTCCTCATGTCTGCATATATGTTAGCTTTTGCCACTTGTTTCACCAGCAAGAGGGATGGCTCTGAGATGGCAGTGCTTGGCACACAGGGGCTTCATGAAGCACTTTGGAAAGCTCCTGCAAGGACAGTCCTGGTCTAATTCTCTCAGGCACATTATGGTACTGCCTGTCACAGACTTTCTGCCAGAGAACTGAGGCATCAAAACTTACCTCTGTCTCTGCCTTCTTCAAGTGAGTGTCCATAGCACAGGACTTTGAATTCCATCCTCACAGCATATTATTTCTGGATCTAAAGAAGATCCAAGCTGCCCAGGTGGCAGAGATGAGGTATGTCATCTGTTGGTCTGTTCAAGCACCTTTAGGAAAGGAGATGGAGTTGATGCTAGAGAACTACTGCCAAAAAGTACAAAAGACATAGAGAAAACATGCTACAGCAAAGAAACAAAAATAGAAAGGCTAACTCAGATAAGGCCCTGATGGGACTGATGGACTGTGCCCTGTCGGCTGTGCTTTTTTAAACCTGTCTTTCTGTATTTATGTTGTAGATTCCAGTATGTCTCACTTGGAATCTATTTCAGAAGTGCTGGCTGTTTTCTGTTCAGGCGGAGAACACATCCCTGTGTCTTCACCAACAATAACAGTGCTTAGCAAAGATGTGCTAAGAAGTGTGACCTGGACAGGGGAGGCAATGTCCTTTGTGATGCTGTAGGGTTGTTGACATGGGAACTGTAACTCACCATATGGCACGTTCTTTCTTTTAAACCAACATGGAACTTTAATTATTCAGACCGAGAAACAGGCTGAAGGAACTGGTTAAAATGCCTTGTGCTGAGGCCAGTCTGTTCCTCTTAGTGATCAGATGTTTGGTGTCTCTCTTCCCCATTTGTATTCCTGCTCTGTGCCAGAGAAAAATGGGAGCTGGCACATGCAGTCTTGGCAGGATAGGTGCTTGCTGAGATCTTCTGCTGAACCTCTGTGTAAGCTCCTCCCTGCTCCTCTCTGCTGCTCTGCCATGCTTGTACTCATGGGATCTCTCCAGTCAGATGCCAGCTAACTTGGAGTTGACGAAAGATCTTAAAACATATTGGGTCCAAACACTTTAACATCAGGAATCAGGGTCCTACAGTGTCTTGGGAATCCTGGGAAGCTGCAGAACCAGTAGGTGCTCACTGCAAACATCCACTGGAATAAAACTCCCCCTGCCCTTGCAGCTGCCTCACAACCAGGGTTGTTCTTGGGAAATAATCATTTTTGACATTTCATCTTCAACACTTCATCTCACAACCAGTTCTCTCTCCACTGTGCACTAAAGGTCTATTAACAATAATTTGACATCTCCGAGATTCTAATAAAACTCCAAAAGTTTAGATCAATAGTTAATTAGCTGGGCTCCGCTGGCAGCTGGTGCAGTTGGATCGAGCTGTCAGAGTGTAACAATCTCCTGTGTTAAATCTTGTCGTCTCTGAAAATTCGGGACAGAGATGGCATTGTGAGCTTGCTGTACTTTCAGAAAACCCACCCAGACATCTATACATGGATACAGGAGACTAAGAGGTGATCTAGGAGTTGGGATAACACACTACTTGTATTTCAGCATCTCCTTAATTTTAGCTTTGGAAAGTGGCATCAATGTCCTTTAAAATAAATCATAAAGCCCATGTGGCTCTGCCTTGCAACTGCTAAGATTTGATCCAATTTATTATCAAAAGTTAAAACAGCCAAACCCAGCCAATGCCCCATAAACCCTTTTCATAATACCTACAGTATAAAACGTTATATTTCCAGTGATTTCTTTCTCTCTTTATGTAGGTTGCAAATGAACTCAGAAATAAAGACTGCAAACATCAATAAATGCTTCATCCTTTGGCCTTTGGGCCAATAACTTACAGGGCACAGCCAAAGAAAAACAATTAGCTTTTCATTATTTTCTGGTTGAACGGCTGAAGAGTAGAAAAGGACACACTCCACTATTGTTTTCGTCTGCTGCAGTAACCAATATGGTCCCTGATCAGTTCAAGGCAGAGCTGGGCAAACAATTTTCAAGTGATGCCAGGAACATAACAGAGTAAGATGTCCTGAGGGTTCTCAGTTTGTACAGGGTATTAGCACCTGAGACAACGGAGAGTTTTCTGAAATTCTTCAGAAATAGCTTTTTTTTTTTTTTTTTTTTTTTTTGCCAGAACAGGTCAATTTACTCAGACTAGAACTTTTTGTGTGAAAAAATCTGAAGAGAGTACTAGAAGCATTGCTAAACCTTGGGGTTTGAGCTGGGAATGCTGAGGGATTTGCTGATTACCTCCATCCCAAGGAGGCATTCATGGATTTTATCCTTCCCTGTTGAGTACCTTGTTGCCCACCATCCTCCTCCTTTCCCATGGCACCCTGACAGAGAGGAAAAAAGATCACTGGAAAACCTAAATGTGTTTACCATAATAGAAAAAACTCCCTCCCACCTTTTTTTCTAAGAAACCTGGTTTTAACCCCCAAACAGCACAGAAGATGGTCACAAGTAGCATCTCAGACAGGAGTGGGCTTTTGGTGAGACTCTGGGGCTGACTTTGGGGACAGAATCTTTGCTGAGGACTGGGTTTGCCTTGGCATCTCTACTCAGAGGCATTCCAACAATGCAGACAGGATCTCAATTCACCAGGAAATCTATTTTTGTGGTTTCCTCCCTGCAGCAGGAGGTCAGGCACAGGTGCAATATTGTTCAGGATTTCATGCGCTGAGGTAGCCAGGGTGAGTCCTCACTTCCTTCAATAGAGTTTGGAACAAGTTTTGGAAAATATATAAAGCCCAAGAAAACCCCTCAGCCATTCTACTTGTCCAGGAGCAGGATTGGCTGCTGACTTTGCGGCACTATTTTTACACCTGTAGTGTTTCCAACCTCCCAAGAGCTTAACAGAGCAAGTCCAGAGGAGATACTCACTAGGGAAGGGTTCTGCTGAGCAGAAGAGGTTTCTTCCTGTTTATTAGCTGGAGACATTCTGTTTAAAAGCAGGAGGCAGTGACTT
This sequence comes from Sakesphorus luctuosus, assembly GCA_013396695.1. Taxonomy (NCBI): domain Eukaryota; kingdom Metazoa; phylum Chordata; class Aves; order Passeriformes; family Thamnophilidae; genus Sakesphorus; species Sakesphorus luctuosus. Next base: position 1,804,971 of record VWZD01000569.1, on the reverse strand, counting down.
TTTCTCTCTGTTGCACAAGGAAGCTCTGGATTCATTTCCCTTGCCTGGCTTACTGGCCAGTGAAAACAATCGCAAAAAAAATCCCCAGGCCACAAACAACCCCCCTCCCCCTCCCCTCCCCCCCCAAAAAAAAGCAGATTCCTGCCCTTGGGTTTGCTGGGGAGAATGGGGAATGATAAGTATCTAGATTCTGAAGTGGGTCCTATTACGGTTCTGCCTGAGGGTTGCACTGGAGATGGTGATCTTCATAACTTGTGTACACTGGCCATGCTGAGACTGTCTCTCCAGACATCCCAATTTGTATTCCCCACGGAGTAAATTCTATTTATTGCTCACAGGAGGTGAACATTTATTGTTCACAGGCTCTAACAGGTCCATGTTCTTCCTGTCCTGGAGAACCCAGAGCTCTATGTAACACTGCAGATGGGGTCTCACCAGAGCACAGTAGAGGGAGAGGGACAGAATCCCCTCCCTCAACCTTGTCGAGGTCCTTCTTCTATCACACATCTCTTCACGCAGTGGGGGATTGGCCCAAAAAGGTTTTTTTGTCTTACCAGCTGCAAAATGTTCATTTCCCCTTAGTCCAAAGGTGGAAAATTTAAAGAGGAGATATCTTTTTTATGGCTTCAAAAAGCTTGATGTTTTCTGCTCATTCTAGTCCTTCCACTGGAGAAGGATGCAGTGTGTGTGTGTCTGGCAGTCACATCCTTCTTGCCTCTCTGACATGCTGTGATTCCTGTTCTCTGCCCAAAGCCAGGGTAGACACAGCTGGGAGGTGATTGTGGGGATGTGCAGCTGTGTGGGTGCTCTCCTGGTACCCACTGACTGCCAGGCCCTGCTGATGGGGAGCCCACAGCCTCCTCTACTGAACTTTTAAATCTGCACCAGGCAGATTGAAACCAGGCAATCTGGAGTTGTCACTGCTTTCCCAGAGCATCAGGCAGTGACAGACACACAGGGAGATGCTGTATAAACACACATGCCATTCCTGATAGCACTGCCTGGTACTGGCACAGGGAAAGTTAGGCTTTGCTTAGGATGATGTGTCCCAGGGCAGAGGGAGCCTTTCTCCTGCAAGGACTGCAGCTTGAGGTCCTTCTGAGGAAGCAGGGAGGGGACTGCAGAGCATGCCACGTGTTCATTAGCTTTTCAGGTTTTGGATGCTGCAAATGAGAAGGGAATAACTCAGCCCAGCTCTCCATCCAGACTTAGGAGAGCTTCAGGATGACTTCAGTCCATGCTGGAGTTGAGCAAAGGGCCAGCAGCTTGTTCAAGACAAGGAAGCCAGAGGGGTGCTCTGCATGTGTGCAGTGATGTCCAGCCCCCTGAAAGCTGCTGGGCAATGGTCCATCTTCTGTACGTGTTGGCTCACAGGCTCAGTGTCCTTTTGCTGAGCTTGCAAAGCAACACTGGTTGGACAGAGCCCTGAGCAACCTGGTCTAGTGGAAGGCATCCCTGAACACAGCAGGGGGTTGGAACGGGATGATTTTTAAGGTCCCTTCCAACTCAAACCATTCTATGATACTAAAATCATGGAGATAATGCTGGCCAAACCCCACCCAGGGACAGTCCAAAGTGTGGCCAGGGTCAGCCCAGGACCCTGGAGCCCTGGGCAGCCCAGGACCACCACAAGTGCTCTGTGTGTGCACGTGTGGGTTGCTGCCTGTGTACACACCAGGAGTGTGCTGCATACATTGGTACAACGAGGAAGACTTGTTTGCTCACCCTCTGGCAAATTTTGGGAGAGTTCAGAACAGTGCATCTGAGGAGGATTGGTGCCTTTCCTCCCCACTCTAAGTGGACACCTCATTGCTCTCTACAACAACCTGAAAGAAGGTTGTGGTGAGGTGGGTGTTGGTCTTTTTCCAAAGTGAAAAGAGAGAGGAAAAAGTGAAATGGCCTCAAGTTCTGCCAAAGGAGGTTTAGGTTGGATACTAGGAAAAATTTCTTCATCAAAAGGACTGTCAAGCTGCCCAAGGCAGTTTGGGGATCACCACTGCTGGAGCAATTTAAAAGATGTGTAGATGTGGCATTGGGGATGTTGTTTAGTAGTGGGCTTGGCTGTGCTGGTGAAATGGTTGGACTTGACGATCTCAAAATTTTTTTCCGACCAGAATGACTCTGATTCTCCCCCAGGCAGACCTTTCACCTGTGAAGTAGCTCTGTTAACTTGCTGTTTCCTGGTTTTCCTCAGCAAATTCACAGTTTTTCATCTTATCATCTTTGGATGATTTCATGCTTTCAGTCCTCTGATTTTGCGTTATGTTTTTCAAAGAACAGGTCAGCTGTGAAAACAAAGAATATTTAAAATTAAAATCTGATTACTTTGTTTTTAGCCAGTCCCTAAGCAGACCATCTAGTTTTAAAAATATTGAAACAATGTGGGGTTTGACTTTATCAAAATGCTTTTTTCTTCCACTTCATCTTTTGTTTATGGAAGAATTAAATGAATTTGAGCCTTTTTTGGAGGAGAGGGTTGTAAACCTGCTGTTTCCTGAAAAACAATTCCCACAGTGTTATCTTTCAGTTTCTTAATCTTTTGCAAGTCTTAGCTGAATCACTCAAATTCTACTGTAATCACATGGCTTTCCTACAATAATTGCTTACAGACAACTTCTACCTGTTTCCATCTGTGCTTTATCAGCAGCCACTGCTTCAACAGTATTTTCTGTCAATAGCTGTCAGGAGTTCCCAGGATACTAATGTGTTTGGGCCATGTGGATACTGAGAAACTCAGAAAGAGTTGGTAGAAAAATCAACCATCAATAATTTCCTTCCAAAGGGAAAAACTCCCCCAAAGAAAATTCAAAGGTAAGAGGACGGGAAGTGTCACCAAAAAAGTGGGGGCAAGTCCTTCACACCCCCAGAGAACCTGTTTCCCAGCCTTGGTCGCTCCAGGGTGCTGATGTGGTGGAGAGCTGTGCCAGGAGCTGATGGAAGAAGGAATAGTTAAGATAATCCCAGCCTCATGGTCATATCCAGGTTATGGGTAGCCTTACAGGCACCCTGGTCCCAGGAAACAGCAGGGGGCACAGGGACCTGTTCCCATCCGGAATCATGCACTAGCCTGGCACAAGTGTGAAGGCAACCCCCCAACCTCCATATTCTGTGTGGCATTGGATGAGTTGATTCCTTTCCTTCTGAAACAGGGAGTCTGAGCCCAGCTCCCTGCAGGATGAAGAATGACTAATGGGATGTCCAGGGAAGTGTCACGGATCAGTTCAGGCCCTCACTAGGGCTGCGCCTGCCTCTGAATCCACTGACTCGATAATGACAGTGCCCTACAAATCCTCTTCAGGCAATGAATCCCTTTTACTCAAGAGGTTTATTCAGTTACTCTCGGTTATTTTCAGTAGGGAAGGCAATTCAATAAATTAGCAGGGATTGGTGTCAGTAACCTCCTTGCCACGTCAGAAATGCAAAGCTTCATGTGGCACCAATCCCATTATGGACCTAATCTCATCTCTTCTCTACAGATAACTGTGTGATAAAGGATCAGGTTTCCTCAGCTGCCTTTATGAATGTGCTCAGCTTAACCCCTCCTGATTCCCTACAGGAGAAAGGTTTTCACCTCCCAACCCTACCCATAATTATTCACTCTCTGCTAGCAGAGCATGGCAGGTCTGGCTCTTGAAATATCCTTAAAATGATTTTATTTATGTAGTCAATATTCCCCTCTCAGCAGGTCTCCACTGATGGCATTTCTCTCTGCTCCTTTTCTCCTCTCCTCTCTCTATGGTTCCTCCTGCTGTGACATTTTGAATTGTTTCAAAGGATCTTCATGAAGAAGCAGTACTTACAAGGAAAGAGGAGAACCAGGTTGCCAGGTTGTGTTGTTTTTAGTGACATGAATGACTCTCTGCAGGGCCCGGGCTGAGTGATAAATATTTGCTTTCCCTTCTTGGGGCTGCATCATGTCAAGTTTCATTTTCAGAAAGCTCTTTTATGAAAAAAACAACTCTTTCTGTTCAGTAAGAAGACTCAATTTCTGCCCTCAGCTATATTTGTTTTATAGGGAATTTGTGGAATAAATACACTTTTGTTAATGCAGGGGTGGTTACAAATGGCATTGACTGGCAAAAATGGTAAGTTCCCTGTCAGAGTGGTTTGCAAGATGGGGAGGGAAGGTAAGCCTTGGCAGATTCTTTTAATTGTGGTAAGAAATGTTTTACAGAATCACAGAATCGTTGAAGTTGATAAAGACCTCCAAGATCATTGAGTCCAACCTGTGACCCATCACCATCTTGTCAAACAGACCAGAGTACTGAGAGCCATGTCGGTCATTCCTTGAACACGTCCAGGGATGAGCACTCCATCACCTCCCTGGACAGCCCCTTCCAATGCTTGACAATCCTTTCCATGAAGAAATTCTTCCTGAGAATTCCCTGAAACATCTAAACACCCTTCTGAAAGAGAAGGCATGTTTGTCTTTGGCTGCCTCTCCATCCCTTTCACAACAGTTGTGGCTGCCCCATCCGTGGAAGTGTTCAAGGGCAGATTGGATGGGGCTCTGAGCAACCTGATTTAGTCGAAGGTATCCCTGCCCATGGCAGGGGATTGGAAGGAGATTATCTTTAAAGTCCCTTCCAATCCAGGCCATTTTATCATTCTATGATTAACAAGCACTAAAAATGGGTCTCAAAATGGTCTACAACTTTTAACAAGGAACTCCTCAGTGCTCCATGCTGTTCTTCTACTGCTACTGATGAGAAAATCAATAGGGAGCAGTTGGGAAACCTGGCCAAGCCTGCAGATTAGTGACAAATTAATACTAGAGCCAAGCTTAAAACTGAAGTCTTGATGTGCAGTGTCTGAATCCAACCACAGCAGTGCTCCGGTTAATATTTTTCTATCTGCACCTACTTTTATAAAATTAAGTTTTATTTCTCTACCTTTATTTAATATTGGAGCCCAGCTATATTCTCAGAGACAGTAAGAGGGAGAATGTCATATCCATAAAGACTCTTCTGATGCCTTAAACATTCTCCAGCAGAGACAGGGATCAGAGCAATGCACCTCCTTAGACCTTCCTGTGCCTCTGACATCCCCTGCCATGCAGAAAGCAGGAGCCCAAAGCTATAATATAAATGATCCCAAGAGCCCAATATTTAATTTTCACTCAGTGCAGAGACGGCCTCCTGTAAGTATGAGAGACCTTTCACCCCGGTAACACCAAGGGAACTATCAGGCTGGCTCCTTACTCTTCCACTCATTTTTTAATGAAGTGGGATGGCTTGTTTGATGTACCTGGAGGCTGTATGGCACCTGCAGTCCTCAGTGACCCACAAACGAGGCTGTTTATGAGACGAAATGAAAGGGAAACAGCACGGTTGTGCCAATAAATGAACATTCTGTCCTGCACATGCTTCCTCCGGGACATGGGGAGGAGGATTGCTAATTGACCAGCTGTTTCTCACTATGTATTATTCGCAGTTGCAGAATTGCTCATTTAAAGCCACTTTGCCTGCAGATAGTTTGGGCTTGAGTTTGGCCAAGGAGATCCCACTTTCCCAAGAGCTGTTTCTTTTAAAGCATTTGGAACAACAACAGATTGGAAGAGCTGCCCTTACTCAGCTAATCTCAAAGACCTTTTGAGACTCCACAGTGTGTATTCCTCTGCCTTCGAGGCTACATATACTGTGTATAATAAATTCCTATGGCTTGAAAAAGGATCATTAAGTTCCTATCATCACAGCTCACCAGGAGGGGACAAGGGTGAGCGTATAAATTAACACTGGAGGGTTTTTTGTTCATTCTCTAAGCAATGCCAGATAATCTTTTTCTCCAACTAGAAATTAAAAGCTGATTTTCCTATTTACTCTTAAACCAGACTCAGCCTTGGGATGTGGAGCCTCATAGATCATTCCTGCCCACTGATGACCACAGCAATGAGCTGCATTCCAGGGTCTGGGTTTAGTCGGTGGTGTGGTGAGCAACTGGCCCTACTTGCTCTGCTGGGACTTTGCTGGCTGTGCAGGTGGAGGAGTGGAGGCACAAATGTTCATTTGGGGAGCAACTGCATTAGTGCTGAGGACATGGATGCCTCCCACTGCTCACTGACACTTTCTTATCATGGATTAGCACAGTGACGTGGCTGAGAGAAAATGTGTGAGATAATCTACAGCAGACAGGGCATGAGATGATAAAGAGCCTTGTGGTAGAGACTCCACACGGCTCTTTTCCTCTCCTTTTCACAGACTCATAGAACCACGGAACAGTTTGGATTGGAAGGGACCTCAAAGAGCATCTCGTTCCACCTCCATGCCATGGACAGGGACCCCTTTCACTAGACCAGGTTGCTCCAAGCCCCATCCAATCTGGTCTTGAACACTTTCAGGGATGGGACAGCCATAGCTTCTCTGGGCAACCTGTGCAAGGACCCTACCACCCTCACAGGGAAGAATTTCTTCCTAAATTATAATTTAAACCTACTCTAATTTAAACCTATTCTCTGTCAGTTTGAAGCCATTCCCTCTTGTCATGTGGAATGCTGAAAAGATTTCCTTATGCTCTTCCCTATCTATGCTTAAGACAGCTTTGGGAGTAGTATCTTCCTAGGATTAGTATTCTCAGCAAGTTGTTGCCTTTTTTTTCTTTAGTCCATTAACTCCATCAGCAGTAACAGAGAAAGGATTGTGAAGTACTTTCAACTCCAGTCCCTCTGGGGCAAATAAATCATGTTAAGCTGGTGCGGCTGGGAGATCTGCCCTCCTCATGTGCTGCAGAGGGGAAAGGCAGCATGGCAGAGCTGGGGCAGACACTTTCCTATCGGAAAACCTGGAAGATGATGGTCTGTAATTCAGTGGAAGATGACACAGGATGTGAAGGGTGCTGCAATGACTAGTTATTTGTCATCGCCTTGCTTTTTGGTGACCATGCAGTGTTTTTATATTGAACAAAAGCCAAGCACATCACAGGCACAGGAGTCTGGAAAATTGGTGTCAGGGCCAAGCACACTAACCAAGCACAGGGAATGGGACAGGCAGATCCTGACTCTGGCCTTCTCTTTCAGTGGTTTGAGCTGTGTGCCAGATGCTGCAGTCAATGCAAACAGCAGGATGAGGGCAAGCCAGACTGGACCCACAGAAAACAGTATGACATTTAATTACTGCCATTATTAATTCATTACAGCACCCTAATGTGAGATGAGAAAGGGATTCAACTTGTGAGTGACCCAGAGCTGATCCCTGGGTCTAAGCAAGGGTCTTACATGAGGGGTGGTCACTCCAGCTGCCATCTCAGTGATGGATTCTGGACATAGCCTCTTATGCTGCAGTGATTATCCAACTGTCACAACAAATCCTGCCTCCTGCAGGGACAGGTCTTGCCAGGCAGAATTTCTCACTGTCATGCCCCAAATACCCATGCCAAGCAGCCAGAGGACCAGGCTCCTGGTTGACTGTGTGGCTATTCACCACCCCGCTTTCCATGCTGGGCATTAAACAAACCTCCCAGTGTACCAGGGCTGGACACCTGCCACCAGGACTGGGGACTGGATCAACGGTCCACCGTTGATCTTCCTGCTTTTCCATCCATCACAGGAAGAACTCCTTGTTTCGCTGCCAGGATTAGTGCTGGCATGGGTTCTGCTTTGATCTGAATGCCCTTCTCTGAGAACGGCTCCCTCCTTTCCGGGAAGGACGCACATGGAGATAGACAGACTTTTATTTTATGGCCAAGAGAGAGACTCTGTTGCCAGGTACATTTCACTGGTCAGTTGAGTGACTGGAACCCAGAAACAACCATGCATGAGGTCCCCCTGGCCATGTTGCACACAGAGGGCAGTGTGAGAAAGACTACAGAACTGTCAGTGCTGAAGCTCAGAGCTGACATCCTACTACAACAAAAGAGCCATTTCAGAAATGAGGCACAAATGTAAAGGTCTGGGTTTACGTGACCAGTGGTGCCCAATGTACTGAAACTTATTTCCCCTGCACCTGCCAACAGCACAACTGAGTGAAGCATGTAGTGACAGGACAAGGGAGAATGGTTTCAGACTGACATGGAGTAGGTTTACCTCAGATATTAGGAAAAATTTCTTCCCTGTGGGAGTGATGAGGCCCTGGCACAGGTTGTCCAGACAAGCTGTGGCTGCCCCATCCCTGGAAGTGTTCAAGGCCAGGTTGGACAGGGCTTTGAGCAACCTGGTCTAGTGGAAGGTGTCCCTGTCCATGGCAGGGAGGGGGAATGAGATGATCTTTAAGACGGCTTCCAACACAAACCATTGCCAGATTCTTACTCTCTTCCTCCCTTGCAGTGCAGTTAGGTGCCATGGATGTATTTTCCATCACTTAACCTCAGCTCCACAGCACGATAGATCTGCAATGCTTCTCATTTCCTTTAAACCATAAGAAGATAAGATGAATGGTCCCTGTATTCCCTTGGGCCTCTAGCGATCGATAGGTATATTTTTATCTGTGACATTTAGGAGACTTGCACAGGCAAGTCCCACCATCTGATTAGAACTCACAAGTTTTGAAGATCTTTCTTTCCATTGGTGCTGGTGCTGTCTGGCTTTTAGGGCAACACTGATGGTCCTTTTTTTTTATAGGGTTGCTCATACTCCAAATCACAGGCATTGCCTACCCACCCTGAGGCAAACAAGGTATCAAAAAGGCACTTTGGCATCTAGACCCAGCAGTTACATCCCAGCTTCCCAAGTCCCTGCATACATCCTATTTATTACTGCACTGCAGGGATTTTGGAAACCTCAGCCAAGAGTGTTGCCTCTTTTGTAAGAGGTTTCATGTTTCGAGTGAAACACTTTGTGATTATACAGACCATTAAGATTCACGTGGTGTTTCCAAATCAAGAGGGGGTGAAAAATCACTGTATCATATTTCTTGCCTTTTTTCTGTCTTAGTCTAGGTGTCCTCCGTCCCATCCCACTGACCCGGCTTGGCTCACCGTGCCCATAAACCCAGGCAGTAAACAGAGATATACTGAGAAGAGAGAGGCTTTGCTGGCTCAGCATCTGTGGTATGGACAACATCTGCTGCCATCCAAGGGCTCTTCTTGTGCTGTTGTGAGGGAGGATCTGCACTACAGACTTGCCAAGTGCAGATCCCATGTGTCTCTGGCTCCTGTCCCCCCACTCTGACTCGCAGGAGGTTAAAAATATAACCTGGATCATAGATTCTATTTTGGGTCCTCTATGTTTTTCCTTGCTTTAGGTCGCCAAGCATGTGCTGCTATTTTTTCCAGTAATGATCAGCATTACTCTACACATTTCTCTTTAGAATACACAACTTTAGACCTGGTTATGCAACTCTTACCACTCCAAATAATTTGCTATGTGAGCTATTTTTTTCCTATCTAAAAACAATAACAAATTTTGCTTCATTTATAGTACTGCTAAGTGGTTAGCCCTGGGTTAGAGTGGGCTTCTCCAGGGGCTGTGTGCTTCCCAACATACATCACTCCTATCAATGTGTTTCAGCTCTTATCCCTGCAGGAAATCAACAAACTGTCCCAGCTTTCATACTCTTGTATGAAACAGAAAAATATTTATGGGAAAAGAGGACAAGATTGTGTGTAACTGTAGGGGCAATTGCGCCAATCTAGGAGGGATGAAAACAAATCACCAGAAGCAGAGTGACTTTGGTGTCTTAGCAATTTGCAATCACGTAAAAGCACCATGGGTCAAGTTTTTTCTATCTGAGGGAATAAGAGAATGAGAGATGCACTAAAATGCTCAGCAGGGGCATCACAGCACACTTCCCATGCTTCACTTTGGCTCCAGCCCTGCTCCAAATCAGCTACACTTCAGCTGTGTTCTCTACTGGGATCAGCAGCTTTGTGGTTCCAGGGCTGTGTTTGCTGCCATGCATTGAGGTGGACCCAGAGGGACAGAGTCTGCTTGGGCTTTTGGTGGGGGAAGAAGAGTCTCCAAGCCTTGTGAGGGTTTGGTCAGAGAGGCAGAAACTGAGCCACTTGGGACAGTCATTACGACCTTGAAAACAGGTCCTGCTGAACTGCTGCTGCTGGTACAGAGTATAGAAGGGATGTGAACTTGGGCATATTCGCCAGCTGGTGGACTGGATGTCTCTGAGCAGACTGAGCATGACTCAAGGTGGTGGCAGATGGCACAGTCCTGAACAGAGGTGTCTCCTGCTTCCTGGGGATTGGAGGACAAGGGGGAAAGTGAGGGCAAGAGGGTGCTTGGGCATTGATATCACCCAGGATAGAAGCCAAAGTGTGTCATTGACGTCAAATCTGACCCCGCCAAAGCTGAGTGTCCTGTTACAGTCAAGCACCATTTGCCTTCAGGAAAATGCCTCCATGCTGAAGCTGTTACCAATGTGATAAATGCTGGAGTTCCTGGTAGACTGAATCATGATAAAGTCCTCAAAGGAAAACAACATAGACCTCTTTTAGAGTAAAGACGAGATAAAACTTCAATGCTGGGTGAAGTGAGCTGGCTCTTGATAAGTTGTAAATTCTGGAGGTAAATCTACACCCAAGCCCTCCCCGGTCTCACATAACCACCATGTTAAGAGGCTTAGAAATTGGTGTTAAGAAGTCCAGAAGGCTGTTTATCCAGACCTGGAAAGGATGATACTATCCCATAAAAGACATGTTTGTGCTTGGAGGTTCGTGGACCAAAGCCAGCAGCCCCAGTGTGTTGCTCCTTGATCACAGGTAGTTTGCACTAGTGTCTGGATGGAGCTGAGCCAACACGACAGGAGATGGTGCTCAAAGCCTGAGTAATCCAGCCAGCCCTTTACATCCCGTTGTCTGGATGTCTATACATCTTAAATGTTGATGTCAGCCAGGGGGAAATGCAGCTGTTTTCCTGTAGGGCTGGGACTGGGCTCTGATCCTCAGGAGGAGGCTTTCTTGCACAGGGATGCTCTCTAGACCAGCTGGTTCTCTTCCAGATGGAACTGGAGGTGAGCAGCAAGGGCTATGCTCTCCACCTGGACATTCCTGGTGCTGGGGAAGAGCTCCAAGGCAAAAGAAAAGAAAATACATTTCAGACTGTCCAAGCATGAGGATGTCTGGGAAAGCTGTTTGGAGATACCTGTACCTCCTGTGCACTTTCTTGTTGTCAGTGGCTGTGATATCCGCTGTAAGAACAAGACCAAGTTTGATGTGCCTTCCTTTTTTCTTACCATTTCTTCCCTTAGCCCCAGAATGCACTCCCAGCCTTTTAAAGAGCTTTTTCTGGGAGAGGGGTGATGAGCTAAGGAGGTGCTGGGTACTATCCACCCCACCCTGGCTGCCAGCAAATTCAGCATGGTTATATATAGGCTCTGAGCTGAGGCCTTTGAAGCAGCACTTCAACCTGAGTTCCTCAAACACGGCTGGATAAATTCCACTTGGCATCAGGCAGTTCACCATATGCTGCTGTTCCCTTCTGCTTTTATCCAAATTGTACCTCCAAGCTCTCTGCTGTGGAATAGCTGCTATTTTGAGGGGGCATTTGATATCTTTCCATTCCCTAACCATCCTTGAAGGGGCTGTCTCATCTTTTCCAGGCTAGGACGCAAACAAACTTCCCAGCTTGCTGCACCATCCCAATGTCACTGGGCTGCAGTGGTGCAGGAGCAAGGGCTGGACTAAGGTTGCTCTGAGAGAGGAGAGGGTCTCTCTGTCATGTGCCTACATGTTTGGAGACTGAGGATGGTAGGTATCAGAATACTCATGATCTGCACTTGGTTTTCTCAGATGCTGCCTGTGGGGCTAGTAACTTTCCTGCACAACTTCGACGTCTGAAGAGCAAGACTTCTGCATTTCTATTTTGAACTGCTGCCTTTCTGAGAATTTGTCTAGGAAGGAATTCTTATACCTTCTATTTCCACCCAACATCTATGGTTTTTGCTCTCAGAAGAAAGAAGTGCTTTGAGCATCTGTTGTATTCACACAGAAAATCACACATGAAGTCAACACATACCTAAATCACCCAAACAGGTTTGTAGCAATCAGTAAGTTTGGCTGAGGTTGCTAAGTGGAGAACATGGGTTTCATAGTGGGGCTGATGCAAAGGTGGTGCAGATCTGCCATAAGTCTTCAGGGGACCCTCCAGCTGTGTCTTTGCTATAAACCTTTTCTTGCCCATCACTGCCAGCCATTTGGAAGCAAGTGAGCTCTGCTCAGTTTGGGTGTGCAGCACAAAAGTCTTTAGTTTAGAATGACAGAACAACTCTGCTTGGCAAGTCTGGACTAAACCTTTCCAGACAAACAGATCTTTCTCAAAGGAGAGAAGAAAGGTTCCTCCCTGCAGATGTGTGGGAGGTGCCTGAGTGTTTCTTTTGGCGACTACTCTGATCCCCAGTTTGACAGATTTGCAAAGATCCTGATGCCTTTGTCTGAGCTGGCTCCCACTGCCAGGTCTGATCTTCATTGCTCTTAATTCACAGTCCCACAACCATGAGCGAGAGTAAGGAGATGCAGATGATGTAGCAAACACCAGATGATTTCTTTATCAGAATCTTGTGAGCAAGTTTGTATGTTGTAAAGCTGTCAGGAGGGAAGCACACACAGATCTGAAGAGCTGTGCATTTCTCCTCCATACTGGCCAAGGTCCTGTGCCATACTGGTGTCACTGGCAGGAGACAGGACCTGGCTGGGGTCTCTCATTCTTTTACATTTATTTGCTTAGGTGCCCAACACTTCCCCATCTGACTATGCAGAAAAGGGCTGTCTATTCCTCAAAGAGCTTTCTGAACTCATCACTGCAGAGGCTGCATCTGGAAAGAAATTCAGACTTTCCACCTCTTTTTCATCCCTCACTCCCTAAATAAGTGCAACCCAGTACACTTCTCATTCATGCCTGCATAGCATCCCTCTCCTCTTGCTTACATGGAAGAGAGTATCAGGAGAGCATTTGTGTATTTTTAGCTCCCTTTAATTGAAGTAGCAACTGGAAATCAGGAAAAGAGCCAGCACCACACTGCCAGCCAGCTCTTCACAGGTGTCCAGCAGCTTCCACATAGCCACTTGGTGATTCAGGAAAGGTCCGTGGGCACCTGGGACATGTTTGGGGCAGCTCTGAGAAAAGATACAGAAGCTAGAAGCTGTAAATACTGTATATCTTCCCAGTCACAAACCTGACACACAAGTAATTCAAGTTATTGCCCCTGCAATCACCAGCCCCAGCAGCACCGTCAGCACTTGTCTCCCTGCTGCTGGAGGCCTGACAAGTTTGCAGCAATGGCACTCGGTATTTGCCACCTCTTGTATTTGTTAATGGTAAGAGAGCATCTCACACAGAGATGCCTTTTTGACTAATCCATGTAATTGCTTTTCTCTTAATCAGGGAGAGTGAGAAATAGGTGTCAGGGAGAAGGTGACAAAATAGCAATGTGTGTCACCAATGGCAAGAATGAGAAGAGAAACTATGTAGTGCTGTCAAGAGATCAGGAAATATCATGAGTTTGGAGAAGCAAACCTAGAGAAGTCAATGGGTGACACATCCAGATTACACTGGAAGAAGTTCAGCTGCCCAATTCTTAATGGCCAACATGTCATCCTTCTTCACTGGTGGCCTTGTGAAACACAGTATATCATTCCTCATGGATGAAATGCCACCCGATGCATTTGTGTGCTCACTGTAAGGACTGGAAACCAGTCAGGGCATCTCCCTGTCTCAACCTACCTGAGGTGGGGTACAAGGGCAGGATGTGGAGGGCAGGATACCCTGTACATGGTCCTTCTAGCCACTGAGGGGGCTCACAGCCTTCCTGGGATGAGACAAGGTGGGAAATCAGGTCTGTGGGAATGTCTTTCTCCTGCAACTTCTGTCACTGATCTCTGCACTTCTGAAAGCCAGACATGCTTCTGTTCACAGAGCAAAGCAATCTGTAGATTTCTCTGCATGTTCTTTGGGCTAATATCAGGAATGTAGTGCTGAATTCACATTTTGATAATCTGATTTTTATGCAGAAAGGCTAAAGGAAACAGACCCTTTCCGTGGCCCCATTCACAAGGACTGTCCTACAATAAAAATTGCACAACTTTCAGTGAATATTTAAATTGCATTTAAAATCATAGAATCATAGAATGGCCTGAGTTGGAAGGGACCTTAAAGATCATTTAATTCCAACCCCCTGCCATGGACAGGGACACTTTCCACTAGACCAGGTTGTTCAGAGCTCCATACAACCCAGTCTTGAGCACTTCCAGGGATGGAGCAGCTACAGCTTTTCTGGGCAACCTCTACACCCTCTCTAAATAGTAAAACAGGACAATTTTCTTCAAAATCCTCACTTTGCTTGAACTGCTTCCACACAGCTCTGTCTCCAAAGTACCCCTTCCCTGGGTGCTGCCAGGCTCTTGGGCTCTCTTCATCCCAACCCCACAGACCAGAGCAATCACCATCTGAGACCATGAGATCTTCACTTGACATTGTGTAAAACTGATGCTTAACAGCCACTGCAGAGAAGAAGCCCAGGAAACTTCCAATACATCAGTTGGAGGACTGGCTCTCCTCCCAGCCATCTTCATTCTCCTTTGTTTCAGTGTGAAAGGTCCATGAGGGAAAGCTTTAACACCAGAGATTTGTCAGCCTGCCATTTTTATTCCCATGTAAACACCTCCTACAGCCATGGGATTTAGTAGCTGGCAGGAATAAATAATTTCTGAATGGCAGAAACACAGAGCAGGGTGGTAATTAGGAAAATGCAACTCTAGCTGAGGAAACACATTCTGCAGGCAAAATATTTGGCAGCACAGAAGGGGACTGCACATCTGGTTCAGGCAGGCAGCAGGCTGGCCAGCTTCAGGAAACATCTGGGCCAGTGCAGCTTGCAGATGGGATTTGGACTGTATCTTTCAGTAAAGTACATCCTAGCTAATCTGCACTCATTGCTGACGTGCGCTGGAAAATCCATAAGGAAATTCGTGTACATTCATGTGTCTTTTTTTCTCTCTTTGCAGAGGATTTTCTCCCTCTGTGTTGCTGCTGTGATTTTTTTGCATTTCTGTGAACAGTTTGGGGACACAAACAACAGCTCCAATGAGGGACAGCAGACACTGTGCAGTCCTTTCTTGCTGTCAGGAGATACCAGGTTTGTTTTCTCCTTTCTCTGCCCAAGTGAGTCTTGAATGGATCCTTGGGAATGACCTGCATGCGCAGCAGCTCAGTACCACCCAGTTCAGCCACTGGCAGGCAGGGCAGGGAGGAGACCTGGGAGAAGGTAGTGAGAAATTTGGTTGTCCTTGGAAGTGGGGTGGCCCTTGGATGTCATATAAGCCAGACAGAAATGAGGGCTCTGCCCAGTGCAGCTGGAGAGCACAAAGAGCAGAGATCGGAGATGCCCTTCTGCTGCCGCTTGTGGGGAAGCTGCAGACCCCTGTGAGGTCTGACCTCAGTCTTCTCCTCTCCAGCCTAACAAGCCAAGTGCCCTCAGTCACCCCTCCTATGGCTTCCCCTCCTGACCCTTCACCATCTTCCTGTTCCTCCTTTTGACACTCTTTAATAGATTTAGATCTTTTTTTGTATTGTGGTCTGGAAAATTGTTCCAGTATTTGGTGCATGTCTCTATGTTCTTAGGACTTTACCAAAGTCCTGTTGAGGACACGTGTAATCATTCGCGACCACTTCTGGGCAATGGGCATGAAGCAGCCAGCTGGACTCCTTATGTTTGCAAAATGAGTAAGCTTAATCTGAAAACAGTTTGGAAGAAAACAAATGAGAATCATTGCAATGACTTGTATCTGGTTTTTCGTGGTAGAAGGCAAATATTCACACCTCTGACACAGGGTAGTGAACTTGGTTAATCTAATGACTAACAGCCACAATTAATTCTATTTGCAGTTTCTAGTAGCTGGAGAGGATTTCATCTATTAGGATATACTCATTTCAAGGCAATTTCCATTTTTATTCCAGCTTGCAAATTGCCTGTTCCTGTTGGACTTCAATGCAAGTGTTTCGAAGTTTAACACAACTGCAGTTTTATAAAGTCATTATTTTTAATTAATAGATAAAGCTCTTTCATTATTCTCAGAATTAACTCTAGCTAAGGAGAAGACACAAATCCAGTACATGGTTGTGTGCATTCCCTAGGAAATTCTTTTGAAATGCTGTGATTAAAGGAAGAGAAATGGATTTGGGCTTTATTCAGCAGATAAATGGAAATGCAGAGCAAAGTGTTCTTACCAAATTCTAAAGGGCTTCATCAATCTCGGGTGTGCTATGACTTGCTGCCAAAATGTTTTGTGCTCTCCTGTTCATGCATGTCCACAGTGGTCAGTGGGTTCCATCTGTGTGTCTGTAGGAGGAGGATACAGGGATGTAGGCTGGGAATCAGCACAGGCAGCAGAGCTTCCCATGCCGGCCAGTAGCCAGACACTTGGATCCATCCTGTCCAGTTCAGACATTTCTTCTTCAGGAAAGGGTCCTGGGAATGGCAATGATCTTTCTTTTGGGAGCATTGATGAGCTGTCTCTCTTCTGTTCCCCACCTCCAGATTCTTGTCATGAGGCTGAGTTGGTCTGGGTTTAGAGCAGCTTCACCTCTGAGTTCTGAATACACATGCAAAGGTTTGGGAAGAAGGAGGAGGTGAAACAACAATGAAAAGCTGTGGTCCTGGTCCAACTTGCTTTTTGGCTCAGATATTTGCCTTTTGCTCTGCCTACACATCTTGTGCAGGTCTCCAGGTGTGCAGGTTCTCCCAGTGTTCTGGTATTACAGGTGCTTTTGTGGAGAGCAGTGTGGAAGAATGATACTCACCATTGTGCTGTTTGTTCCTGGAGGATTCTGGAGGACTCCACTGACTACTTGAGGACTCTTGTGATAAAAGAGATCAATTTGACCTGGCAGACTTGTCAGTGATGGAAAGATCAAATTTAGGGCAAAGAGATTATTATACAGTTACATTTCTAATCAGTGAGACTGGAGTTGAGGGATAATAGAGTCCCTGCATATTCACCTTCGACGACCCTACCAAGTACATTATGTATACATCAAAATAATTTCTGGGTATTTCTGTGCATTTGCTTCACAGGTCATTCTTTTCCCATTTCTCAGCCCCTACTATTGCATGGCCAAAGATTTCTCTTGTAACTCAAAACTCAGCTTCACTTCCTCTGTCAGTAAGGTAGGAAGTCTTACTGTGACCTGAGGAAGGGCAAATCATGATCTGGCATTTTAGGAAACTCTTGGACTCTCTCAGCCACACATCCCCCAGCAACTATGGCCTTCCCTTGTGGACTGGAGCTCTTTGGGCACAATCATTGTGCTCTTGCAGCATTTCTGCTCTTCTCCCAGAACCTTGTGGCCAAAGTTATTTTTCCAAGTAATATCAAGTGATTTTCTTCATTGTTCTCAGCCACAGAGACCCTGAGAAGAGCAAAGAAGTATTTTGCCTTGCAGAGAGCAAAGAAGAGTTTTGTCCTGAGGAAGACCCTTTCCTGAGAAACTCAGTTGTAGGCTGAGCCCTGCACGCACTGCTTAGGTGGAACTCTCTGCACCTTGTTTGGCTGCAGCTCTATGGGTGCTTCTGCAGTGACCTGGGATTGAGGTACAATGTGACACATGTGCAGCCTGGTCATGACAGACCTTTGAAAACCTCCATCTGAAGTCCCCATGTCCCTCTTGGGGCTGCTCAGCCTGGAAAAGGGAAGGTTATGTGGAGACCTCACAGCACCTTCCAGTATCTGAAGGGGATACAAGGAAGCTGGAGAGGAACTCTACATCAGGAAATGGAGTGACAGGACAAGGGGGAATTTCTTTAGACTGAAAGAGAGTAGGATTAGATTGGATATTAAGAAGACATTCTTGCCTGTGAGAGTGATAAGGCCCTAGCACAGATTGCCCAGAGAAGCTGTGGCTGCCCCATCCCTGGAAGTGTCCAAGGCCACACTGGACGGGGCTTGGAGCAACCTGGTCTAGTTGAAGGTGTCCCTGCCCATGGTAGTGGGGCTGCAATGAGTTGATCCTTAAGATCGCTTCCAATCCTAACCGTTCTATGATTCTAAGGATCTCTGGAAACCATGTCATCTTATATAGGTTGTCCCTGCTACTTGGCAGGTCTTGTGAAAAACAAGTAGGTTTGATATAAGCAAGACAAAAGCACCATGCCAGAGCATTTTCCTTCAGCCACTTGAGACTACAGGCTGCTAGGAGACTGCAAACCTTGGGCCAAGCTTGCAGTCTGTCTGCCCCCCTTGAATGGCCCTGGTGAAAAAGAAACAGCTAAATCCCAAGCTGACCCCAGCTGGATGTCACCCTTTGTGTGTGAGAGGCATTAGCAGGACTGGTCTAAACAGCCGAGTGTATCCAGGGTTGCTCAAGCAAGAAGGGAAAACAGTGATAAATAAGAAAAAGGTTACTATGCAAGGAGAGCTCCAGGAACAGGAAATGTGAGCCCTCTTGCCCATGCAGCACCATGCCAAGAGGATCTGCCCCTGGGAGGGAGACAAGCTGCCTGGTAAAGCTGTCCAGCAAAGCCCTATCTCACCCTAAGTGTAAACTCAGTCTCAGCTTACTTACTGGAAGGTTTGTGAGCTCCTGTAGTGTCTCAGTGGTTCCAGACAGTAAGAAGTGGCTGTGCCGCTTAATACAGCCCTATGATGCAATTCAGCACCTTTATGGAAAAGGCCGTTCCTCGGGCTAGTCCAGTGTGTTGGTTTCAAAAGGAGAGGTCACAAAGATGAAGGGATTTGAGAGAAGCTCCCAAAAGCCCAAGTGCAGAAGGCAGGGTGTTGGCAAGCACTGTAGCACTTTGTAACATTCAGTCTCATGGGGAAATGGGGGGCAAGAGGGAAAAGAGAGAATAAAGAGTGAAAATCTGGCAAGGTTCATGACTATGTTAAAGTCAAATAAGTATTACTTTAAACATGAAAACCTAGCCCAAGCACAGCCGAATCACATTGGCAACTCAAATGTAAGAAAAAAATGAGATTGTTTACTTGGCATCAAATTGTACCTTTCAGGATATTCTTTTCAAGTAATAAAGATTAAGAAATTGTCTAAAATTGAAGTGACCAAAGGAAGAAGTCCTATTAGAAGTTCATGTGAAGGACTCAGAGGGACTGGACTGGCTGGGCTGCCCTTAGGAGAAGAGTATTTCCCTGGATGTTCACGGGTTGTTACCTCAGTTCACAATTTTACAGATTTTAACATGAGAAAAAAATGTGATTATCATTTGATTTTCAGTGTAAGGCATGATGTTTCACATTACACTTCCAGTTTCATTCTCCCCTGCTCTGTTTACACTGCAGAGGAAGCTTTCAGGCTGAGGTCCTCGGAGCCCACAAAATGTTACTGAGAAAGGCAGTTTCACACATTCTTCACGGCAAACTACATATGTGAAACTGATTTTTTAAAAAAGCCTTTATCTTCACTGGGAAATTTTTAGCTGTCCACAAATGAAAACAGTAGAAAAGAGCTTGGAAAGACATCAAAGTTTAAGCTAAAGGCCAAAAATGGATAGTTTTCTTTCTAGTTATAAAGGATGAAGTAGCCAAGGCAGACACATGCAAGATTGTCACTGAACTATCTCAGAAGAAGACCTCGGGGTGGCAAAGCCAAAATCTTTGGCCCTAGAGATTGCCTAAAAGGAAACTGAGGATTAGACCTTTGACAACTGGAATTGTTCAGCCTGGAGAAGAAAAGGCTTTGGGGTGACCTACTTGTGGCCTTCCAGTGCCTGAAGGGAGCCTGCAAGAAAGATGGAGAAAGACTATTTACAAGGGCCTGAAGTGACAGGACAAGAGGAAATGGCTTCAAACCGACAGAGAGTCTGGCTAATTAGATATTAGAAAGAAATTCTTCCCTGTGAGGGAGGAGAGGCCCTGGCAGAGTTTGCTCAGAGAAGTTGTGGCTCCCCCATCTCTAGAATTGTTCAAGACTAGGTTGGACGGAGCTTGGAGCAACCTGGTCTAGGGAAAGGTGTCCCTGCCCAGGGCAGGAGGGTTGGAACAAGATTGTCTTTTCCAACCCAGGCCATCCTGCCATGATTCAGGTATGTCCTACAGAGACCTAGGGCTGGTCTCTTAAACAGCAGGTCCATCTATCACACACCAGTACACCAGAAATCTCTTCTCAGCCCTCATTCCGGTAGCATGCTCCCAATGAGCTTCTCACAGTCACAGAGCTGGTTTTGTCCTGTGCCTAAACAGTGCTTTGCTCTGAATGTGCCTCAGCACTCATCCATGGACACGGTTACATAAAAATCTTCATCAGGTTGGAAGCTATTCAGAGAAGTTTCCATTTTGAGAGGGCTTTATGCATGGTATGTTTATAGAGAAAACAGATAAACAAGGGGAGATATGCAATTCCAAGGCTGCATTTAGATGTTTTAGGCAGTAACACATTTCAAGGGTATAAACAGTCACTGCTTTTACTGTTCTCTCTGCACAAGGGTTTCACAACAGTGTGTGAACAGCCGATTGATGTGGGGCCTTACAGTTCATACTGGTGGGGAGCTCCTGTTTCAAGAGCTGGCACTTCCTTGGCATGCCACTGGCTCCTAGGCCTAGAAAGTAAACTAGGAAGCTAAATTGTTTAGCAAACAACAAAGGTGTAGTTAATCTAACCAGAGATGCCAGTGCCTCACCAACTCACAGTAAAGATTTTTTTTTCCACAAATCTCACCTAAATTTACTCTCTTTCAGTTCTGAAGCTATTTCTCCTTGTCTTGTCACTCCAGTTCCTGATGAACAGTCCCTCTCCAGATTCTCTGTATCCCCTTCAGACACTGGAAGGGGCTGTGAGGTCTCTACACAACATTCTCTTCCCCATCTAAACAGCCCCAACTCCCTCAGCCTGTCTCCAGAGAGGAGGTACTCCAGTCTCCTTAACAGCTTTTTCACCCTATTACAGAGCCATCTCCTGGGGCTGGAGCAATTTTTCAGATATCCTACAGCGAAATTCAGGGAAGAGATGGTAAATGGGCTCAACCCTGAAGAAGAGCAAGAGCATTGTGAAAGCTTGGAGAGAGGAAGGGAATTGCAGAAGTGCTGGAGTTAATTCATAGCATGTTCCTTACAGATTCACTTCATCCGTCCACCAGATGTTTGTCTATAAAAGGTTTATTTAAGCTTCATTTCTTAGCTAAAAGGGTTGATAGCAAAGATCTTTATCCTCTGGCTGGCTACTATTCTGATGAGCAAAATAGACAAGCACTGCCTGAGAAGAGCTTGTTCTGTGTGCTATATTTGTAGCTGTGAGAACACAAAAAGATATGCCTTTAGAAGATAATTACCTCATTTCTCAGATGTCCTTCTGGAGCCTGGCCTGGCAGCTAATTTTCTTATCTCCAGTTTTAATCTCCACATTCTTCCAGCTGAGTACCCTGAGTTTTTGAAGACAGGCACTGGCACTACAAGTTCTTACTGCTCTGAAGAAACACATCCTCAGAATGTTGACACTCACTGAATTTATTATCCTGCAAATGAGGGAAGGGACAGAGGAGGCAGAATGGATTCTGGTACCTGCTGAGGAAGCTGAGTGTTCTGGGGAGCCTGGACTAAGTCCACTTCTTTTCAGAGTGAAGATAGAGATTTCTTTAGGGCACCATAGAGACAAAGCTCTGACAGTTGTGCAGTTGAAATCCTGCACATGGCACATGCCAGAGACTCTGTGGCCTGAGAAGCATGGACGAGATGTACCTGTGGGGCACTGTCCTGTCCCCAGTCACCACATTTTAGGGGAAGATGAACACGTAGGCCTTTTTAGAAAGGAACAAGAGTGATCACATTTGAGCCCCAGCATGCACTGGGTATGTTCTCCCTCTTCCTACCCTGTGGTATTGTGAGTCCCTCATTCAGTCCAGGCCTTGTTTCTCCATTAGGCAACCAGAACCCACAGATCTTCTTTTATCAACTTTATTGTTAATGCCTCAAAACCCAGACCAACAGCCCATGGGAGACCTTCTGGGTTTGGTTTTTTTTTGCTTACGCCTGCAGAATACAAGGCCTTCAGGCCTTCTTGTACTGTCCTCTTTCTTCCCCTCTCTTTACTGGGAGAAAAACAAAGGAACCTGAACAAATCAAGCTGATGACCCAGATGCAGCGATGGGGACAAAGCAGCATGTGCATGTAAAGAGCTGAGGTAGCACTTTCTCCAGCCTGAGCACTGAAGAGGGACCAGAGTAAATGAAACCTGGATGCTGAAAAATGATGCTGAGAAGACCATTTAGCTGCCTGCATTACGTGGTGCTGGGTAACAGGGTGATCATACACCAGGCAGGCCATGAGGAAACTTCTTCCTCCTGCAAACAAATTAGATGTCTGCTCCTGTTGCACTGTTTTTTCCATTTTGTGTGTAGTCATCTCCCAGCTGTAAGTGTGAGGGAGTGGGCAGCTGCAGCGGTCCCTGAGGTGAGCAGAAAGGATCAGCCAGGGAACATCTGTCAGTGAGCTCAGTCCACTACATTCACTCTCACTCTGCAGCTCCCAACTAGGAGAGTAGCCAGGAAGAACTTGTTCTCCCAGGATGAGCCAGGAGTGAAGATATAGGGGAAAAAGATTCAGTGATGACAAACAAAAAGACATTAAATGCTGGCAGCCTGCAGGAATGGGCCAGGAAATCCAGCAATGCAGGGTCCTGAAGGAAAGCAGCTGGAAGGAGAGTGGCTGCAAGGTGGACATCTCAGGGAGATCTGGGGAAGCATTGCCTGTACTCACTCCTTCTGCACAGAGTAAGATCTTTACACTGGAGAAAAGGAAACTCAGAGGAGGCCTTATTATCTACAACTCTCTGACAGGAGGCTGTAGACAGGTGGGCATCAGGTTCTGCTCCCAGGTAACCAGAAACAGCACATGAGGAAATGGCTTTGGGCTGTGCCAGTGGAGGTTCAGGTTGGACATTAGGATGAATTTCTTCACAGAATGGGGTGTCAGGCATTGGAAGGGGTAGCCCAGGGAGGTGGTGGAGTCACCATCCCTGGAGGTGTTTGAGGAATGACTGGATGTGGAACTCAGTGCTCTGGTCTGGTTGACAAGCTGGGGATTGGTCACAGGTTGGACTCTGTCATCTTGTATGTTTTTTCCAACCTTAATGATTCTGTGATCCTATGGCTGTGTACCCATCATTTGGGATGGTTCCAGAGCAAGTACCAGAAGATGGCATCTACAGCCACACTGGAGATCTACAGCCACACTGCAGATGTGCTCCAGACTGGTGGTACTGGGGATATGCATCATGAATCACACTGAGACTGCCACCAAATGTAATTCCTGCCAGTCCCTGAGGAATACAGAGCCTTGGGTCTTGGTAGGGTCCCATCCTGAGGCAGTGAAAGCTGTGGTGGGAAAAACACAGCCATGCTTCTGCTCACTGTGCCTAACTGACATGTCTACCCTGGGAGTGTGGCCATATCTTGGCATCTCCATGTCTCTTCTCTTTGGTGTACAGTTTAACTCAGGGCAGGAGACTCCTCATGCTGAATTGCCTTTCAGACCTAGAAAGCTGAAGGAACATTTAAGGCTCTGAACTTCCTGTGAGTCACTGGTACCCAGAGCTTTGCCAGGGCTCACTTGGGATCTGACAGAAATCACCAACCTCTGCCATCATTTGGGCATTGACAGGGAGAAAATCTGTTTTGGAAGAATGAGATGAATTTTAACCAACACACTGTCCTTTGCTGGGAGTGCCAGGATGAGCAGCAGCAGAAATCCCTTGTGTTTGATCCCAGCATCTCTCAAAGGTCAGGGACCTGTTACCAGTTTTGTCAGGATCGCAAGCGGCCCCCTTTGTGGGTGACTGCTGCTCCTGCTGGCCAGCAGAGAGTGGCTGGAGGAATCTATTAATTTGTTTTTCCATTGAAGTTTAAAAAAAGTTTTCTTGCAACCATGACCAAGAAAGGAGGCAACAGCACAAGGCAAATAAACAGTCATTAGTGTGCCTCAGAGCTGTGTTTATGCTTAGCTCCTGAAAAACAGCTTTTCCCTATTGCAATGCTGTGCTAGAACTGGGGAAAGGGTGAGAGCTGGGTAAAATAGTCCGGGTGGAACAGGGAAATCTTTGTCCCTTGCCCATGCAAGGGGACAGCCATCATGAACAAACATGAAGTCACATCCAGCTGGGGACAAGTGTCATGCCTTCCTTTCTGTTTGATGATGAGGCTTGTGCATATCCCCATCATCCCTTCAAGAGAGTAAAACCCTCACGAGTTTGTCCTGAACAGCCGTCTTCCTAAGAAAGGAGTGTGTCATCTGCAGAAGGAGTGAAGTTCAGGCTTGGAAGGACCAATATTTGCCAACATTTTATCTTTCTTCCCACCCAGAGCTTGGGTTGCCTGTCTTCTCTCACAGAGATCTCTCAGCAGAGAACTCACAATGCTGGCAGGACACATGTGGTCCCAGTGTGGTCATCTGAGAGCAGTTGTGAAATGGCCAATATTCCCAAACCATGAATGCACGAGGGAAAGACAGTGAGCATGGGGCTCAGGCTGGGCTGAGATACAGGGACAAGGGGCATGTGGCCAGGGCCACATGTGGGACATGAGCAGGTGGGTTTCTGGAGTGAGTCCTTTTTGCTCTGCATGCCCTTATTCCATGTGCTGGGACCCATTCAGACAATATTTATCCCCCTGGAGATTAAGTGATATATCTGTAGCTCTGGTCTATGTAACTGAAGTTGTATAAAACCCACCCCAAAAAGCTGGGGTGAGGTTCCTCCCTAGGCTTTGTTTGTTTGCAGCTCTTTCCCAGTTCAGCTGGTTGCCTGGGGCACACCTGGTTGCAGGTTCTGGGCACTGGGGACTCTTCTGGCTGGCTTTGAGTTTCTCTTCCATGGCCTAGGTGCAAAATATACATGAAGATAATTTCACTGAACTAGATAATTTCTGAAAAAGAACATACCAGTGATTGTATTTCTAATCTCCAAGGGGAATTTAGAGAGAGATTTGGGAATGACAAAGCTAAATCAGTTTTGGAAGAGCTGTGATGGTTTGGCAGAGAGGCAAAAATTATGGTCCCAAACAGCACACTCACAAACTGCTCTGCATTTCTCATAGGAGGCACTGGGCTCCAACCTGCTTGAATTGTCTTTAGGTCAAATATGTTATTCTTCTCCAAAACTGTAATGTCTCCTCTTCAGACATGAAACCTCGCACTTCCTGACTAAACTAGTAAAGCAGTCTCTTCTCTACTCCTCCTCACTTACAAAGTTGCCTTTCAGTGATGAGTGAAGCAATCCCCACTCATAAATTATTTTCATAGCATGCTTTGGATCTTATGGTATGAAAAATGCTGAAACTATGTCAGTTATTATTTTTCCCATCAGTTCAGAGCAATGAGTTCAGTCCCCTTTAGGAAACCCTTCTCCATAATAAGGAAAGTGTCACAGAAACTGTTTATCTTAAACAGTGAGTCTGGGACTGCGAAGGCTGTGAATGTTACAAGCTGCCTCGCAGACAGGCTGAGCTTTTGTGAGATCTCCAATGAAGTTTAGCAATGAGAAAGGGACTGAGGGAAGGTCGTGCAGCACAACTGAACGTTCAGTTCACCCGCTGTTTGTGGAAGAAGGCAGATGAAACTGTTCTGATGCCACTTACCTTGCAAGGATGGTGCTTTGCCAATGCCAATGGTAAAAGTCCTGCTTTGGGGTAATTTCCACTACTGGTTGTTGCAGTGATCTTTTCAGGGAGAGGAATTCTATTGCACATGGGGACAGAGGTGAAGTGAGCCAAAGCCTTGAAGGACTGGGGATGTCCCACAGCCATGCCTAGTGTTGTCCACACACTCAGGTATGGGTTGGATCACCTCTGTGCCCTTTGTTGATTAAATAGAAATAGGACAGTAACACAGGTTTTGGATAAGAATAGAGGTAGCCCAGTAAATCTGTAGTAGTTAATAAAACATAAAGAAAATAGTCATCAGAGTAGCAAAGGGGCAGCTTGAGTCCATGGTTACTATTTGAGGGTCGCTTCAGTTGGGGAATGTGCCAGACTTGTTGCTTGTGCCCTCTGTAACTACAGTTTGGGGTTTGGGGAGCTTTCGTCAAAGCAATTAAGAGCCAAGAGCTGCACCATTAAATAGAATCATAGAATGATTTGAATTGGAAGGGACCTTAAAGACTATCTCATTCCACCCACCTGCCATGGGCAGGGACACCTTCCACTAGACCAGGTTGCACCAAGCTCTGTCCAACCTGGCCTTGAACATTCCCAAGGATGGGGCAGCCACAGCTTCTTTGGGCAACCTGTACCAGGGCCTCACCTCCCTCATAGGGAAGGATTTCTTCATTCTTGAGGACTTTGGAGTCTTCCACCTTTCCTTCTCCTGCAGAGTACAAGTCACTGAGTTGTGACAGCAGGTGGCTGTAGGAAGATGGAAATATCCCAAGCAGACAGGATCAAGCTCGCTTTTTTTTCTTTTTTTTTTCCCCTGTCATCATAAATAGATCCTGGAAGTAAAAGGTGGAAAAACAAGCCTGCAGAGTATGAGCACAAGAAGCAAACACGGGGATTCTTGGTTTCTAGCAATGAGAGGCTGGTGCTGCCAATGGGTTGAATCATCAAGGGACACACGGTGGGATGAGCGGAGGTGGGGAAGTGGCAGATGGGCTCTCCAGGTCAGCTGGCAAATGAACTGGCAGGAAAGGTGCCAATGCAAGTTTGTGTGAAAAAGCTTTGATCCTCAGGATGTAGCTCAGTGAATGGCCTGCCCATGGTTACCTCAGGGACCCGGTGATGCTTGTGCTGTGCCAGACATTAAGTCAGGGCCCTCCATGAGCTGGATCCATGTGCTACAACACCCCAGTGGCTCCTATATAAAGCTGTCCTGTGCCTCTATGCCAGCTCCATGCTACAGAATTGTTCTTTGGAGAGCCATTCCAAGGAGAAATCCCACCTGGGGGATAAGTGTCTGATGTATCAGATGTGTCTGATGTATCAGATATATCTCATGACACATGCCTGGCTAATGAAGATTTATTCTAAGCTGGTTTTGGCCCTTTTATTTTATTTCATTTCATTTCTTTTTATCAGATCTCATTAAATCCAGCCCTGCCTTGACAAAGCATTGGCAGGAAGACTGCAGAGATCAGCTTTGTCCCTGGGACAACCTAATCTTCCTTCAGGCTGTAGCTGTTACGGGATAATAAAGTTTCTCTGCTCGGATGTGTTCTACAAAAAGGTCACATCCTTTCCCAACACCCCCTACAGTAGCCCTGGGCTGTTGTGGGAGAGGAAGAGAGTTTCTCTCCCCACAAAGAGATGTGCTGCCAGTCCTCTGCTCCCATTTCAGTGTGTTCCCCCTGCCCTGTCCTGCAAGCTTTCAGGCTGATATAGCTTTGGACTAGTTCCACTGCTGGATGAGTGTCAGCCCTGTGTGAACACCCACAGCATTGCTGAGCCTTCAGGGTTCCTGCTGGCCATTTCACTTGTGTTCCTCAGGACTTGCTGCTCCTCATCTTGTGTAATCCTACTCAACCTGGAAGATGCTGCTGCAAGTGCTGGTGAATCACAGAATCACACAGAATCATTTGGTCTGGGAAAGACCTCAAATATCACATAGTCCAACCTTTGACCAATTACCACCTTGTCAATTAGACTAGAGCATTGAGTGCCATGTCCAGTCATTTCTTGAACACCTCAAGGGAGGAGGACCCCACCATTGTTCTGAGCAGCGCGTTCCAATACCTGAAAACCCTTTCTGTGAAGAAATTCTTCCTGAAATTCCTTCTTCCTTCTTTTCCTTGTTTTTGATAAGCAATGTCTCAGAGCTGACTGACTTTCACTCTGCTCTTCACATAGCCTTCATTTGTTTCTCAGCTTTGAAACACATCCGTCTCCTTTGCAGTGCTGCTGCTTCTGCCTTGATCTGCCTTTGCAAAGTTCAATTGTCTGGAGAATAATTAAGTTGAGCTTCTGTCCCTGCTGTTTAGCTGGAAGGTTTGTAAGACCAGCCTGAGCTCTGGCACTGGGTTTCATTCCGCTGCACCTGACTGCAGTGGCATTGCAGCTCAGGGATCCTGACACTGGTCCCTTCTTCCCAAAGGACACCTTTTACTCCTCACTATTAGGGCAGGAATGACTGCAAAACTGCTGCTCCAGAAAGACTTCACGTGACGCTTCCATGCCATGATGGTCAATCCTGAATCTGAGAGGGGAAAAAACCTTATTCTCACCCTGTTTTGGAGAAATGTGCCTTGGACCACCTGGAGCCCTGGACCATCCCTTGCTGGTGAGGTCCTTTCTGTGTAAACTATAAAAAACATCTGGGTTAACCTCTGGGACAGTTGAGAAGGGGACTGTTCACTGGTCACAAACTTTAAGTTGACTTTCCCTTTGGTCCTACAGTGACATAACAGAGAAGACAAAATTTTTTGAAAGTGGGAAGCAATGGACATGCGTCAGGATCCTGCCTCAGCTCTGTGCCAGGGGAATACTTTGTTTGCTGTTTGACTTTATTTCTTCCTTTCTGTCTTTAACTTTGTCAGGACTCAGAGAGGGATCTGGAGGCTGTCCTGGGCTTCTCCTGAGCCAGAATGATCTAGCCATTAATTACTAGGAAATGACTGTGCTGGGAACTTCACTTGGTGTGGGACAAAAGCTCTGCTGTTGGCAGTGTGGCTGGTAGAGGACAAAGCCTGAATGGATAACCAATAGCCCTAGTAATGAAAAGTCCACATAGTTGAACCCTGGCCAACCCAATGAGAAAAATGCTGACAGACTGACTTGGATATGAAGGGCCTGACAGCCTTGGGTTCCAGTGAGCAAATTTGGGCACTGTGGATCAGATGGGTATTGCTGCAAGAATTAGGACTAAGAAGCTTGAAGGAGAGCTGTGGAAGTAAATGCTTCAAAACCACTGTGATGCTGAATTTTCAGCTTGCTTGGATCTGCTAGCAAACATCATATGTCCCCCATATGTCTCCTTATGTGACTGTTCCAGGTCTCAAGACACTACCTGGCCCTCAAGGCTTTTGCTGCATACCACAAAACTGCCTGAGCCATCTGAGAGTCAAGACCCATGTGCTATGACTTTGTGATGGGAGAAGGTGAAACTGAGGACTAAGCTGGCTCCTGTATTCACCTCAGAGCCTCTTGGTCTCTGGAATATCAGAGTTGACTTGAAAGAGACACAGATTCTTCGTAGTCACACCTTAGGCCACAAGGATGAATGTGTTTGCTCTTCTTGATGGAGAAGATCATACACTGGTCCCTCAATGCAATGTATAGTAATGTTTATTTGTGTACCCTTAAATTCTGCATCATATTTAAGGCACTTGTTCCCAAGGACCCACTGTGTTAGCAAAAAATGTGAGGCTGTAAAAGGCAATCACTGCTTTTCACCTGTGAAATATTGTCCCCAGCTTTGATGAATTTCCGATAAAATCTATGACTTAGGAACTTTGAGTGCCTTCCTTCCAGAAAATAGTTAAGATGGTTACTATGGGAGAATGAACATTTGAGGAATGTTGGGTGTGAGGGAAACAAGGACATCAGAGGTTCTTTACCCAGCTTAAATGAAGAACGTGAGTCAGCTAACAAACATACATCTGGAGAACTGAGTCATCTCTTTTATAAGGTTTCTTGGAAGGTGGTGGGGCACTTCTACTTTAAAACATTATTTAAGTGTGAAGAATCCTGCAAATTTGTTATTTACACGAATATTTCATATTTAATGTGAGCCAGAAGAAGTAGCAATGTACAATCAGTTTGTGATTTCATCCACAGGAAATCTTATTAGAAAATACAACGAACACGTCACTGCTCATTAATTATGCAGCGCCTAATATATTGCTAGATGCAGACTGAGCTCCATTGTTTCATTTTTCCTGGGCACAACGGAGTGGAACTAAGCTCTGTTTCTTATGTTTTAATTCCTCTGGGGGGAGCATGTAACATTTCTTATCAGAAACTTAGAAGCAGAGGGAGAAATAACCCTTCACACTTATCACTGACTCCTGGACCCTGATCAAAGGATGTTTGCTGTGGCATGAAGTTCAGTAGTGCCTGACTTGGAAGGAAACTCATTTCCTGCCATGAATTCTTCCATGTCTTGTTCTTGGATGGAATCTTTATGCCTGAATCTCCTTGTCTTTCTATCAAGGGCTTTCTCTTCTTTTCAGATTTATCCCTTACTCCAGGGTAGTGTTGCAAAGGAGACCTAGCTGTGGTATTTGGTACTTGTCCTCAGTAGATTACAAACTTTGGGGAAAATGCTGTTCAGGGGAGAAAGAAATTATTTACACATTTTGAATCAAGTTTTGTATGTGTGTTCCCAAGATTTCTGTCCTCCCAAAGGTGCTGAAGTTTTTAATTTTGACCTTTTGAAAGATGCTTTTCAGTCTGATCTTTCAGAATCAGTGCTTTTGTTTTCCTTTTGAAATATGACCCATATTTTGAAAAAAATAGTGAAAAAGAAGAACCAGGTCTCCCCAAACAAAATAAGCTTCTTATTTTGGGTCTAGTTCATCTTCTTTGTCACTGTCATTTTGCCAAACAACTGGGGGGAAAATGCAGTTCTGCTTGGGCTGAGCTAATTAATTTTCCTCTGAAAAATTGGCTGTTCCTACAGTTCTATTTGCAAATGGGCTGGAAAAGCTCCTTTATTCAAGCAGCAAGACTGTAAGAAATACTCAAGGGATTTCAGAAGGAATAGCATCAGGAGACAGCACTTGGTTTAGAAGCATTTCTCTTGTTCTGCCGTGTAAAATACCACCTTTTGCAAAATAGAAACACAATGTCTGCAATTTAGGAAGGGCAACATCTGCTTTTTAAGAAGCAGTCTTGAGCAGGGTAATATAAACCATTCCATGTGCCAAAGGTGGTTCCTGTGGTACTGGGAATATCATCATGTTTGTGGGTGCAAGAGAAGTACAAGAGAAGTAATGGGCTGTCCAGGGAGAGCGGAAGGGAGGGACCACAGGCCTGAGCAACTGAGGGACTCCATGACAAGGCTTTGGCTCTGTTTTTCCAGAGTTATTTTTACTCCTAATGATCCCCTGGTCCTGGTGGAAATGAGCTCAGTAGTACAATGCTTCCTGTGGTTACCTGCCAAGCCAGAGGCGCCTGATCCCACCAGTCCCTGGGAGGCTGCAGGACTCTGCCCACAATGTGCCAGCCCCACCACAAGACCCATCATGTTTTCCCCTACTGCCTGTGACAGAATGTGTCCATGGGCTGGGCAGGGGAATGTGCTGCAGATAAAGGGCAGGCAGAGGACAGTTTCTCCCCGTCTCACTCAGAGGACCTGTGCCAGCCCAACACAGCGGGTGCTGTCCCATCTCCCAAGGTAGGGTGAGTGTCTGGCACTAGGACAGTACTGTGTGTCTCTTTCCACACTGCCTGTACTGCTCAGGGCTCCACCAGCCTCCCCGAACACACAGTAAGCATGTCTGCATCCTCCCAGAGGACATTCACATTCCCAAACCATTTCCCAAGAGAGCACTTTGCTTTTTCTTAAATTGCTGAGTGTATTTGAAAGCAATTTCACAGAAAGCCTGGAATAACTCAGTCTTTTCCACTGTTGTTTGGCCTTGTCCAGAGTTCATTTAACTGTTGGGACGTTGAACTCATGGAAGGTTTTACTTGTTTGCAACTCATGCTTGGCAGGGGGCCTGAGTGAAGTGAGATGGCTTAGCAAGACATGTCCTACCTTTCCTGGGGATAACATACAGGTAGATACTGTAAGTGGATGCCCCATCTGGAATACTGTGAACAGTTCTTATGCCCCCAACATAAGAAGGACATGGAACTCTTGGAGCAAGCCCAGAGGAGGTCACAGATTTGATAAGGGGACTAGAGCACCTCCCCTGTGGAGGCAGGCTGAGAAAGTTGGGACTGTTCAGCCTGGAGAAGGAAAGGTTGTATGGAGACCTTACAGCACTTTCCAGTATTTGAAGGGGCCTACAGGGAAGCCAGAGAGGGAATGTTCATCAGGAACTGTAGTGACAGAACAAGGTGGAATGGCCAAACTGAAGGAGAGTAGGTTTAGATTAGAGATTAGGTAGAAATTCTTCCCTATGGGAGTGGTGAGGCACCGGCACAGGTTGCCCAGAGGAGCTCTGGCTGCCTCATCCCTGGAAGTGTCCAAGGTCAGGCTGGATGAGGCTTGGAACAACTTGATCCAGTGAAAGGTGCCTCTGCCTGTGGCAGAGGTTGGAACTGGATGATCTTTAAGGTCCCTTCCATCCCAAACCATTCTAGGATTCTCCATTAGACCCACAAAGGTCGAGAATGGGTCTTTCTCACCTATTTGGTGGCCTTCTCTTGCTCTCCCCCAGCTCATAGTTTCAGCTCCTACCCTTGGGAACATGCCCTATAGATCTTTTAAGGGGCAGGATAAACACAGTGTCTTATCCCTGGTCTGATGATTACTGCCTGTCTCTGTCTAGGGATGGGAAAATAAGGAGGGAACAGTTCATTATCCTAATCTTTCTCAATGAACCTATAAAGTGTTGTGTGTGGGAGGGCTGCGGAATCAGGTCAATGCTTCTTAGGCTGCAGCAAAATTCCTTTCTAATTTCCCAGGTCCCAGGAACATGGAAGCTCCTATCCTGGAGCACAGTTTCCAGCAGAGACACCATGAACAAGTCAGCCCTAATCTTATTATCTCAATGATGCTCTTTATTAGCCTAAATCAGCCTGGCATCCTTTTGATGTCTGTCCAAAATGGATTGTATCTCTCTCTGTTGGAAAGACCATAGAGAACTCTATTCCTGGACTGTAAATAAAGAGGAAAAAAATTCCTTGTTGATGAACAGTTTTACTGGCAAACCAGCAGCCAGCACAAGGGAAGCAAGTGAGAAAGTGGAATGATCAGAGGTCAGATTTACTGCAAACAGGATAACTTTTGGGGAACAAAGCCCCTACACCAAGTGAGGAAATCCCATTCACCTGTCCAGGCTGGGAGGTGATCTATTGGAAAGTGACTCTGTGAGAAAGACCTGGGGGTCCTGGTAGACAAAGAGCTGTCTTGGACCAGCAGTGTGACCTGGGGCCAAGAAGGCCAGTGGGATTCTGGGGTGCATTGAAAAGAGCATTGCCAGCAGGCCAGTGATTCTACCCCTGTGCTCAGCCCTGGTGAGGCACATCTGCAGTGCTGTGTCCAGTTCTGGGCTCCTCAGTATGGGAGACATGGAGTTCCTCGAGTGAGTCCAGTGGAGGCTGCAGAGACGATGAAGGGACTGGAGCTACTCCCTTATGAGGAAAGGCTGAGGGAGCTGAGGCTGTTCAGCCTTGAGAGGAGACAGTGAGAGGCGACCTGAACAATGTCAGTGTTTGCAGGGAGGGGTCAGAGGATGGACCAGGCTCTGATCAGGGGTGCCTAGCAATGGGACAAGAGGCAAACAGAATCTGATGCCCTGGAAGTTCCACCTGAACATGAGGAAGAACTTCTTTACTGTGTGAGTGACAGATTGCCCAGAGAGGGTGTGGAGTCTCCCTCACTGGGGATATTCCAGTGCAGTATGGACACAATCCTGTGTTATGTGCTCTGAGATGACCCTGCTCAAGCAGGGAACTTGGATCAGATGAGCCTCTGTGGTCTCCTCCAACCTGATCCATCCTGTGACTCTGTGATGTTCACAGGAGTCCATACCTTCAGCCCAAGAATCTGTGATGATAGATAGGAGCTTTTCTCTTACATGTGCCAAAAAAGTTGAATAAAAGATTTGTATTATTCCAGGGTGTGGTGGGTGACAGCACCATGATATCACTGCCTCAGCAGTGCCAGCACCTTGGTCTCATGGCATAGCCCAATGTATTTCCAGGTGTGGCATCAGGAGATGGTATCTCACCAGCCTTGCTGTGTCCTGCCTGAACATCACAGCATGACACCAACTCTTTGCCCAGACCTTGATTACTATGGGGAGAGGAGGGAGCCTTGGCTTCAGCTCCACATTTCAAATTGATGTCAGCCGGGTGGTTGTATAAGTATTTTTTTAAGACAGTAATTTAATAGGGTTATTTTAATCAGTCTTTTCACTGTTATATTTGCTATCTTCACAAAGCTGGAGCCAAAAAGGGAGATGGACCAGAAATCAGGGTGGACCTGCCCAGTCTCACTGTTCAGGGTGCAGTCCTAAAAGTAAGCAGAGAGAGGAAACAGGGGAAGGTCAATTCAATTTTCAGAAGTCTTTCCATTTCAGGAGCATTGCTATTAATGGACACTGATAAGGGAAATAAATAATTTTAAATAATCAGGATTTCTATCTTGAACACATCCCTTTAAGGTTCATTCTTCTTCAGCATTACAAGGTGCTTGTCCCTTGGCTGAGAGAACCCCTTTGTAAGAACTCTGTTCCCATGGGTTTACATTTGGCTTCACAGCCCTAAACATCGATGTTAAGGCTGCACGGAGGATTGGATCTGCTCATGTTCCTGGAACTGTGTTTCCGCCCAGGAGAGTTCAGGGCTATGGGTGAGGAGAGGAGCCTTGGAGGAAGGAAAAATCAGCAGGGATTTGTATCCTTGTACCCCAAGCTGTACCCTTGCACATGTGGTGGCTGACAGCTGGTAGAAACTCCAGCTGATATAAGGCAGCTCCTGGGATGCAGCCAGACATAGCATTTACTGCATATGCTGTGTAAGAGGAGCTAGCCCAGCCTGTAGCAAACCTGGAGGATTGCACATGGATCAGCTTCCCAGGCTTCCAGGACAGCCAGCAGCTATTGCCTGTTTGAGCACCTCAGTTGTCCCATCTGAAAAACAGGGATAACAAAACTTATCTCCCTTGTAAAATGAGTTGAAATTTACTGGGAGAAATCTTTGGGTCAATCCACTCTGCACCTCTGAGGGAAGCTGCAATGATGCGTGAAGTGCAAGTGCTGCTGGATTTAACTCTGATAGTCTCCCCATAGTTTCAATGCAATCACCTTAAATTAGAAGTTAATGGGATTGTTTTAGTACATACTAATGAGCTGATCCTAAGCAGCCAAGATTTCTGATGTGCAATTGCTGCAGAATTCTTCCATTGAATCCTGCTGCAACCTGGGAAAAGACAGGGGAAGGGAGGCAAAGACCACTTGTGTCTTACACTGAACCACAGAACGGCCTCTGTTGGAAGAGACCTTAAAGCTTACGTAGTTCTAAACTGTTCTGTGGCAAGGATAACTTCCACTAAACCAGGCTGCTCCAAGTCCTGTCCAACCTGAACTTGAACAGCTACAGCTTCTCTGTCCAACTTGCGCCAAGACCTCACCACCCTCACATCCAGAATAGGTGAGGGCTTTGTCCTGGGCTTTACCCCAGAGTTGGTGGGTAGGGTAAAATTTAGCTCTGTTTGCAAGGGAGATATATTTCCAGGAATTTTAGGCTTTAGGGCAGGAT
This sequence comes from Sakesphorus luctuosus, assembly GCA_013396695.1. NCBI lineage: Eukaryota > Metazoa > Chordata > Aves > Passeriformes > Thamnophilidae > Sakesphorus > Sakesphorus luctuosus. The sequence continues at coordinate 1,769,797 of VWZD01000569.1, read as the reverse complement.
TAACACTTTCTTGGTTTTCTATAGAACAGTAGGATTGAGCATCCTCAGTTGTTTCAGTGTTGTGGGTGCTGCCTGCTGGCCGCTGTGCCTCTGTTTGTTGTAATTAACTCGCGCAATGAGGTGATTAATGACAACAAGTACCTGCCCCTGAGTTTGAAGAGCTGTTGGCAGAGGGCTGTCCACACAGGGAAAAGGGAGATGCTGGCACAGAATATTCCACAGCACCAAGTGCCTTCGCTTATCAATTATCAGCTTTACCAGGACACTGATTTGCCATAAATTCAGGACCCTCCTGGGCTTCAGCGTGGGGAACACTCCCTGGCACCAGGGAAGCTTTCTCCCTCAAGTGTGAAATTGCTGCATAGGGAAATGAAGAAGGAACATTAATTCATGTGATAGCTTTGCTGTGGAAAGATAATTCATATTTCCCCTACACAAAATGCTCCAGGCATACTAATAACCCTCCAGAGCAGGTACTGCATTTAGAGTTACGGTTTGTTGTTGGAATGAAAATGAGGGACTGAACTTACCCTGGACACATACTGGTGGGTAGCAGTAGGATTACCAGCAGCAGGATTTTGTCCCTGTTATTTCAAGAAAAATAATATGAGTCTGACATTTCTTGTACTTCAGTAAAAATGTAAAAGTTTCTAACAGGTGGAGATGCTCACTTGCATAGCAGGTATGATTTCTCAAGTACTTTTACCTGCAAAGAAAAGAAAAACCAAGCTGGTGCCATGGCCTTTTTTTTTTTTTTTTGACTTTTCAGAGGATCATATAGTCAAAGAATGGTTCAGGTTGGAAGGGAGCTTAGAGATCATCTCATTCCAACCCCTCTACCATGGGCAGGGACACCTTCCACAAGACGAAGTTGCTCCAAGCACTGGACAAGTGTCCAAGGTCAGGTTGGACAGGGCTTGGAGCAACTTGGTCTAGTGAAAGGTGTCCTGTGACAAGAGGTTGGAACGAGATAATCTTTTAGGTCCCTTCCAACCCAAACCAGTCTGTGACTCTCTGATTCCAAGAAGAATCCTTGTGGGTTCATATTGCAGTGCAGACATGCATATTTGTCCTAATAGATATTAGATATTTACTAAAGATAAAGCTTGGAAAGAACAATTTTTCAAAGGAAACTCATTACCAGCAGGTCTGGTAGAAAAGCAAAAACCTTCATAAACTTGAAAAATGGTTGAGTAACATTAAGTTGTCAGATAATTTTATTTTTATGTTAACAGTGAGTAGATTGAATATATTTATAGATGGCATGACTTATTTAAGGTCTTAGATTACCCCTGAACTGTTTGATATTTCATATATAGCACATGGTATTAAAAAAAAATCAGTCAGTAGAGCCCACACAATCGTATCTGGAAATAGCCCAGTTCATCTCCAGTGTGTATATAAAGAACATCTGGGTGCCAGTGGACAGCAAATGTTGCCCAATTGATGGTAACTGTTGTCAACATCAACAAAAATAGATGGAATATTTAAACATTTTTTCTGACATTATCAGATGTAAAATGTACAGCTTTGACCACAAATGACAACAAATTCAGTTGGCTACAACATAAACAAATTTTTCAGGGAAAAATTATCTGGTGAAAACATGCCAAAACTCACATTATTCTCTTAGTGACTGTAATCCACCACTGCAGTACTGCACTGTTATAACAGAATCACAGAATCATTTAGGTTGGAAAAGACTTCTAAGATATCTGTGTGTTATTGTACATGTTACTGGCAGAAGATGTTTTTTTAATGTTATCATGTTCATATTATATTTAACAATATTACATTTTGCTCTAAAAATAAAAATAGATCTAAAAAAGCAATAGGAGTCAATGACTCTTCTTCCACTGTAAATGTTTCCAAGTCTTGAAGAAGTCTTAGGAGGCCCATCATAAATATATAACGTAAAAAAGGGCTAATTACTGGCCCATCTGAACTGTGACCCAAACCCCAATGGACATGACATGATGAGCCTCTTCCCTAAACAATTTAGGGAAGTATTGCAATTATATATAGTGTGGAGGGGAAGGGAGATGGGGAATAAATTCTGCATTTCCAACTGTTTTATTCAACCAGTATTTCCCCTGTGGTATTACTCTCAGAGATTGATTGGAACTGGCTGAAATATGCCAAAATGCCATGGTTTCTCCCTTTATACACCATGGGAATTTGATTACAGTTGACAAGTTGCAAGTCTTTACATAGACAGTCTGCTTGAGAAACCAAACCACCCGGGCCCCAGACAGTTGTGTAAGTTTTTGGCATCCTGAAAAATTAATGAATGAATGAATCAATTAATTAATTAAAGGAAAAAAGTTATTAAAATAACTGGGTGCATATTTGCTTGATCAGAAGCAGCAGCATGTATTTTATTCCCTAAAATAGCTAAAACACATGAACAACTGCCACTATTTTCATGGATTCACAGAATCATTGAGGTTGGAAAAGGCCTCCAAGGTCAAATTGTCCAGCCTTTGACTGATCAGCTAGGCCAGAGCACTGAATGCCACGTCTAGTTGTTTCTTGAACACCTCCAGGGGAGGGGACTCCATCACCTCTCTGGGCAGCCAATTCCTTCTGCAAACCTGGCAGGTATGGCCACTCTCCTCAGATCCCACCTCACACCAGATCCTCAAGCTGCCTCTGAACCATGCCAGAAGTTGGTGCCTGTTTTCAGGGTCTGTACCCAGGCATTAATTTGAGCTTTAGGGTCCCCATTGAAAGCACACCATGTTTGAACAGGGAAGAAGCACCTTACTACGTGCTGTTACAAGGATCTGCTCCAATTCATTTCCAGGGATGAGTTGCAGGGCTGGCTGGCTCACAGCAGCCAACTCCTTGGGAAGCAGCTGGGTGTCGAGCACTCTGCAGGGTGCAGCACTCAGACTCCCACTGTTGCCTCTGTTGCTTCTACATCAGGAGCTTCAAATCCAGGTTCCCAACTCTTCTTTTCCAGACATTTTTTGCCCGGGCTCAGTAAGCCTTGCTGCAGGGTAGGATACATGCAATAAACGGCTTTTTGAAGTTGATTTAATGCCTCAGCATCACTCCAGCTATTAATCTATCCACAGTGGAGCTTTATTGCTGTGTATACCACAGACTGATAAAGATTATCACTGAATTAATTCACAACAAGTGTGTTGTTAGGCTTGAAGCCAAATACTCTGTGTTATCAGTATGAATAAATACTTCAGCGTAATTTCTCAATTATACTCTTTTAAATGGACTTCTAAAGAAAAACCTTTCCAAAAAAAACTATCTTGAAAGAAGAAAGAACAAACATCACCATGTTCTTGCATCACATCAAACATATTTGACACATTTCTTACTGGACTCAGGGTGTCTGTTACCCAGTAATGTTGCCCAATTTCCCTGGAATGTGGCAGAGCTTCTCGCCTGCCTCCATCATCTTCATGCTCTTTGAAGAAGGAACATGTAGGGAATGTACTTTCTTCTTGGTTCTTGACCTTCAAGGATATTTCTGTCTTCCCACTTTCTGTCTTGAACTTTCTCAGCAGAGCACTGAGCCTTCTCTTGCACTTTCAGTCTCTACTCAGAAGCAGTGAAATGCTCTCCCTCACTGCTGACTGCTTTGAAGGAGTTGACAGTTCAAAGAGGTACTGGAGCTGTAGGGGCTGATGATGAAAACACAGTTCAAAAGAAGCCAGAAATGTTTGGGCATTGGCCAGAATCATTTTATGTTTGTGCAAATGACAGAAAATTTCCATCATCTGTTGAAAAATTATTCTAAAAATAACTTTCCCTTGAGTGTTGCATATCCTGAGACCTAAGCAGATGACATGGGTGCTGGCAGTTTGGAGACCTTCACCTGTGAGAGGAAAGGAAAGAGATTCTAAAATAGGCAAAGGCCAGGACCTTCTCAATTTTTCACTGTTGTCAGCCGGGTTATATTTAAGACATATTTCATCTTAGAACAGGCAAGACAAACACATCTTTTCCCTGAATTGCATCTCACAGCTATATTCTCACTGTCCAAGTCTGTACCATAAGGTTCTCTATGGTACAATCTTACACTGTAAGGGAAGAAACTTTCCACCTTCTTTTACAATATGATGTGCCTGAGTTTATCCAACCCTTTTCCTTCCAGAAAGAGTCACTGTGCTGGTGCTACATGGACATGCTCCAGGAGGCTGTAAGTAAACCACTGGATGATATGTAGCCCAGGAACACTTTGTGGACTTGGCAGCACTTCCAGCTTCTGTTTTAGCTAAAAGCTCTTTCATTTAAGATGTTAGAGCATCAGGGAGAGGATGCTATTTTGCCTGCTTGGGTGCCACAGAGGAACTTCAATGGTCAACTGTGGATTCATGGAGTGGCCATCACTTCAAAGCATAAGGAGAGAGAATTTTGCCCCTGGGCTCATGGGTTTTTTTAGCAGTGCTTCACAAACAGCGTCGCAAGTCAGCCCGTGATTTATTAGGAGATGGGAACTTGGTCTGCTTGCCAAGCTGGGACCAGTCTCACTGTGGAACTGGCTTCCATATCTTAAACAAACTGGTTAAAGAAAAGCAACATGTCTCATCTTTGTGTTGGAAGACATCCCAGTGCAAGGTCTGTTTGCCTTACTTTGAAAACTGTGGCTGAAAAGGAATTTGTGAAGGGCAGCAGCAAAAAAGTAAATGTTTCGGAGTAGGATGGACCCAGGTGACACCTCCATTTGTCCAGCAGGTCAGGCCATGCTGACGTGGGCCACTCTTGGCCAGGCCACCAGCTCCTGCTTCAGGGTGAGCACTTGTGCTGGGTGGAAGCAGTGCCTGGAGCTCCCTGTCCTGAAATAGGACATGAAGGGATGATGGAGGCACTAGAGACAGATGAGGTGTGGGATGTGTGATTCAAACCCTGGCACTGTTGGGAGAGAGGAACATAGATTTGGCCAGTGAGGTTGTTCTGGTGATCTTAGCATTTGGAGAGGGTAGGTCTTGATCTACCTACTTACTTTGAGGGGCAGCTTTGTACAACCCAAAACTTGCACTGCAGCTTGTAAACTGCTTCCTCAGCATTTAAAAGGGGCCAGAGCTGTGACATGACCATGGTCTGCCATTAACTGCAAGAGAAAAATTAGACAGCAAGGGCTGCTTGGTTAAGTAGGGACAGGCATAACAAAATCCTGCTGGCATTCCCAAGGTAACCAGATCAAGTAAAATGTAAAACTGAGCAAATAGCACTGTGCTGGAGGCTCTTCCCTGTGCAAATCCTGCTGATGTGCATCACATGAGGCAATTTACAGTGTAGTCTCAACAGGAGTTTCTTGCCAGAAAGACTATCTTCCTTCTTAACCCAAAAAATTGTATTTTAAAAAGAACATGGGTAGTCCATCACTCTGTGGAGGGTGGGGAGGCCGTGCAGCATCCACACCTTGTTCCTCCTGCTGCCTCCTGCAATGACCTTGGAAGGCCTGGCAGCGTCTCATATCCAGCCCCAGTGAGGAGCAGTGCTACTCAGAGAACTTTTATTATGTGTTTCAGGCAGCAATAAAATGTTATACACCTTAAATTTGGATGTCTGACTGATGGAGAATGCCTGGGAAAGCCAGTGGTTAAGCCTTTAATTATAGCTATTTTTGGGGATCACTTAGCTTACATAAGCCTCAGTTGCATCCTATGGGTGTGTTATCCTAAGCAGCAAAATTATTAGTGATGGCATTATTCCCTTAAAGGTGAAACTGTCTTAGAGATTTGCTAAGGGCACTTTGCAGAGGTACCCAAAAGCCAAAGGTGGCAAGTTGGCTTAGGAGTTTTTGCCAAGAGTGGAACACCACAAGGCAAGGCAGGGTTAGTCCAGAATCCTGCCCACACCTTCCGGCTCAGTTCAGATTTTCGCCGTGGCTACAAGGGAGCAGTGGCCACGCTCTTGCAAGCCAGGCTTTGTTCCCATCCTCTTGTTCTGATTCCCAGGCGTGTGGCGATCAGGCTGTCCCCAGGAGAAACAGAGTGTAAATGACTAATGAATGCCTCCCGCCTGTGCACCCTTCAAGCCCATTTGTGCTTGTTGGAGATATGCAGCACAGGCTCCCCGAAGAGATATTCTATAATCTGTTACTAATCACCAAGGCTTCAAAACCATTTAAAAGGCTGTGCCTGACACTTGCCCCCATGCAAACATCAATCACATACTTTCTGATGCTATATCCTGAAATTCTGCATCACAGGAGAGGCTTTTGAAATCTTGCCCCTCAGCCCTGACATCCAACTTGTTTTATTGTCAGTGGTGAAGTCATTTAAGGTATTCCCTGCTGCTTGGAGAGAGTTTGAAGGAATTTCATGAAAAGACACAAAGAGACTATGGCACAGTAAGAGACAGAAAGCATTACTCTTTTCCAGGGCACCAAGTGCAGCAGTTTGTAGTGGTAAGTCAGGTTTAATGCTGTACACACACTGGTATTTGTGTTAAAACGTTTGGGAGACCTGGCCACAACTGGGGACCCATCGTGTTAAGCATCAGTCAGATATAATGAAGGTGACACTAAGGATTTTTTTAAGCCAGCAAGCCGATGCCCAAATAAACTCAAACCCCTCCATGCTCAATTCTTGAGTGTTAGAGCAGTCTTTAGACATTTAAAAACTTTAATGCTTTGGCTATTATAAAAATTTGCCACAAGCACTTCTTGAAATTGAGGCAGACAGAAAATCTCATACACTGGCTTTAGCTGAACATGGTGAGACATTCACATGGCAAGAAACACGTCCCAGCGAGTATGATCTGGGACACTGGAGGAAATCAGATTTTTAATTACTCTTGGCATCTCACTGATACTGTTTGCCAGTAGCCAACCTACTGGAAAATGACATCACCAGTTATCAGAGCAGAATGTCAATCTGTCAAACTAGTTTGCCAGCCTGGCCCTGGCAGGAGTTTTCTATATGTAAATTTATATATCTCTTCAACATGAAATTTTTGGACACCATTAGTCTTCTTGCAATAAATAAATAGGTTCTAATTTTATGCCTGCAATCAACTGTGAGCATAAATTTTCCTCAGCAGTGTTTCATTTTCCATATACCCAGTATTTCCTCTAGTAACTGAGAATCAAAATTTCTTCACTAGCAGAATTTTTATGAAAGCAGCATGACTGATTCCTTTAATCAGTTGACAATCATGCAGCATTGTATTTAAAAATGTACAAATACCAAAGATTTGAGGATTCATATTGAGATAGGGGCAACTTTGGTGATTTCAAATGTGGAAGTTTCTTTCACTCATAAGTGAACTGGCTCAGTCTTTAGGGACCAAGTCTAACCCCTGTACAGCACAAGAAAATCTCTCCCTTTTAAGGGGACATCCAATCTGGACCTGCAGAGCTGCTGCAGCAAGTGCTGGAAGGGACCTGATCTTTCAGACCACTGCACTTCACTCCTACCGACCCACACTGCAAAGAATTACCAGGGCTGGGCAGCACAGAGTTGGGCTAGAGAGCCTGAACATAATCAGGACTATCCCAAACCAGGACTAACACTCTTTCTGTTTCATGAGAACCAAAGCAAATATTTTAGGTTAGTTCAAGATTAATTGCCAGCCAAAAAATAGATTTTAAAGATGTTTCTATTGCCAATATGAAGAGCTCTGTTTGTGTAGATATTGTGATGACACCTTAATAGGCTGTTGCTCATCTCTGTGATCTGTGGGACTCAGTACACTCTGCTCTTCACATCACAGGCAATTTAGGGAATTAGCCCTTAATTTGCCTCCATAAATGATGTTTTTTTCCTTTTGAGTTGCATAATTTTGGATGTGATCCTCCATAGGAGAGGAGGCAGAGACCTTGTTCGGCAGCTTCCCAGGAGAGGGAAAGAGCCCTGCATGCTGCTCTGCCTGCACCAGGGCCCTGGAAAGCCAAGCTGGCTGCTACTGCTCCCTCTCCAGCAACAGGTATTTCTTCTCTCTCTCATCCCAGTGGGAACAGCCAGCCCACCTCTTTCAAACCTTTGTTGAGTTCCATTCATTTATTTTCTCCCCTTTCTTGGGAAAAAATGTCCCAGTCCTCAACTCATCACTCTTGGGTAGCTGATATCCAGTCCTGCCCATGTTGCAGAGGAGCTGTAAGCTTGGCTCTTGCTCTGTATGTGTATGTGGGAGGGTGTGTTGGTGTTGAAACTATTTCTATTCCTTCATCAGTATTCAATTTATTTAAAAAATAAATTAAAAGTCCTGTGAGCCATAATGTATTGTTTAATCAGCATAGAGCTAGTTAGCAAATGAAAATGGGTGGCTGAGCCAGTTGCAAAATTCTTGGAAATAATTCAGTGATTGCATTGGAAAGAAAATACCCAAGGCAGATCTTCTCAGAGGGGAAATGCAATTCAGATTTGACTCAGTTCTCTTTGAATAAATGAGGACTATCTGGATGGGTACATCCAAAGAACAGGCAGAGAGGAGCTAAAAATAAAGGTATTGAACCACCTTTCACACTGGAAGCTGGTTTATCGTGGAAGCATTTTACATGATAAGCTCCACTGCAGTGAAAGTCAGATATAATGACTCTATGTATGTGTGTCAGGGTCTTGCTGTCAGAGAATAACTTACACTCATTCCAGCCAGTTACATCATGATGCTTAATGCTTTTGTCTCTTAGCCAATGATGCTGCACCATAAACATTAAGAAAAAACCCAAACCCCTAATCCTAACACAAAAGAGAAGCCTAACCCTAACCCTAGTCCTAACCCTAAACCTAACCCTAATCCTAAGTGTAACTCTAACAGTAAACCTAACCCAGGAGTCGGGAGTGGAGAGAGGAGGGGGTGTGGCAGAATAGAGAGAACTAGGCCAGCCCTTTGTGGGCCGGCACCTTTCCACTTCCATTCCTTTTCAGAGGAATCTTCGTCCCTCTTCAATTCTTGGCTGAAAAATGGCATTTTCCCAGACAAAATCCCAAAGGATTCAGAGGCATGTTTCCATGCACAAGTCCTGGAAAGTAGTCTAGCCCCAGACCTCCAGTGCATCTGAGGACAGCTGCCCTCTGGATGATGCTTCCCTTGCACATGAAGATTGTGTCTGCAGGCACAGCCTACTCACCTCTGGGTCCCATGGTTTTGAGCTGGCTTGTCTTCATATTGCCCTGGAGGCAGCCCAGGGATGGGTATGGAGAACCTCTCACTGGAACTGAAGGCCACCTTAGACACTAGTGCTAGTCTTAGGAGAGTCTGGGCGTGTTAGGGATCACTGGAAATTCAGGAAACTGTTGACAAATTGACTTTTGTGCTTGTTTGTCATCATCATCATCATTTCCACAAGCTTTATCCTTGTTACTGCTGAAAGCTGCAGCCTGTGAAAAGAACAGAGGAAGTGCCCTGAGACCTGGGCAGGAGTGTCTGCTTAGGGCCTTTCCTTCTTCCATCCTTGAGGAGCTGATGGGCAGGAAGACAGCAAAGAGGAAAATCTAAGCCCACACTGTCCTGGCCAATTCCCAGCATNTGGGCTAGAGAGCCTGAACATAATCAGGACTATCCCAAACCAGGACTAACACTCTTTCTGTTTCATGAGAACCAAAGCAAATATTTTAGGTTAGTTCGAGATTAATTGTCAGCCAAAAAATAGATTTTAAAGATGTTTCTATTGCCAATATGAAGAGCTCTGTTTGTGTAGATATTGTGATGACACCTTAATAGGCTGTTGCTCATCTCTGTGATCTGTGGGACTCAGTACACTCTGCTCTTCACATCACAGGCAATTTAGGGAATTAGCCCTTAATTTGCCTCCATAAATGATGTTTTTTTCCTTTTGAGTTGCATAATTTTGGATGTGATCCTCCATAGGAGAGGAGGCAGAGACCTTGTTCGGCAGCTTCCCAGGAGAGGGAAAGAGCCCTGCATGCTGCTCTGCCTGCACCAGGGCCCTGGAAAGCCAAGCTGGCTGCTACTGCTCCCTCTCCAGCAACAGGTATTTCTTCTCTCTCTCATCCCAGTGGGAACAGCCAGCCCACCTCTTTCAAACCTTTGTTGAGTTCCATTCATTTATTTTCTCCCCTTTCTTGGGAAAAAATGTCCCAGTCCTCAACTCATCACTCTTGGGTAGCTGATATCCAGTCCTGCCCATGTTGCAGAGGAGCTGTAAGCTTGGCTCTTGCTCTGTATGTGTATGTGGGAGGGTGTGTTGGTGTTGAAACTATTTCTATTCCTTCATCAGTATTCAATTTATTTAAAAAATAAATTAAAAGTCCTGTGAGCCATAATGTATTGTTTAATCAGCATAGAGCTAGTTAGCAAATGAAAATGGGTGGCTGAGCCAGTTGCAAAATTCTTGGAAATAATTCAGTGATTGCATTGGAAAGAAAATACCCAAGGCAGATCTTCTCAGAGGGGAAATGCAATTCAGATTTGACTCAGTTCTCTTTGAATAAATGAGGACTATCTGGATGGGTACATCCAAAGAACAGGCAGAGAGGAGCTAAAAATAAAGGTATTGAACCACCTTTCACACTGGAAGCTGGTTTATCGTGGAAGCATTTTACATGATAAGCTCCACTGCAGTGAAAGTCAGATATAATGACTCTATGTATGTGTGTCAGGGTCTTGCTGTCAGAGAATAACTTACACTCATTCCAGCCAGTTACATCATGATGCTTAATGCTTTTGTCTCTTAGCCAATGATGCTGCACCATAAACATTAAGAAAAAACCCAAACCCCTAATCCTAACACAAAAGAGAAGCCTAACCCTAACCCTAGTCCTAACCCTAAACCTAACCCTAATCCTAAGTGTAACTCTAACAGTAAACCTAACCCAGGAGTCGGGAGGGGAGAGAGGAGNGTCGGGAGTGGAGAGAGGAGGGGGTGTGGCAGAATAGAGAGAACTAGGCCAGCCCTTTGTGGGCCGGCACCTTTCCACTTCCATTCCTTTTCAGAGGAATCTTCGTCCCTCTTCAATTCTTGGCTGAAAAATGGCATTTTCCCAGACAAAATCCCAAAGGATTCAGAGGCATGTTTCCATGCACAAGTCCTGGAAAGTAGTCTAGCCCCAGACCTCCAGTGCATCTGAGGACAGCTGCCCTCTGGATGATGCTTCCCTTGCACATGAAGATTGTGTCTGCAGGCACAGCCTACTCACCTCTGGGTCCCATGGTTTTGAGCTGGCTTGTCTTCATATTGCCCTGGAGGCAGCCCAGGGATGGGTATGGAGAACCTCTCACTGGAACTGAAGGCCACCTTAGACACTAGTGCTAGTCTTAGGAGAGTCTGGGCGTGTTAGGGATCACTGGAAATTCAGGAAACTGTTGACAAATTGACTTTTGTGCTTGTTTGTCATCATCATCATCATTTCCACAAGCTTTATCCTTGTTACTGCTGAAAGCTGCAGCCTGTGAAAAGAACAGAGGAAGTGCCCTGAGACCTGGGCAGGAGTGTCTGCTTAGGGCCTTTCCTTCTTCCATCCTTGAGGAGCTGATGGGCAGGAAGACAGCAAAGAGGAAAATCTAAGCCCACACTGTCCTGGCCAATTCCCAGCATGGCCAGAAGGCAGAGCAACACTATGCATACCAGAGCAGATGCAGGAGGGTGCAGCTGGTTTTTCATGCTGTAACAGCAGGTTCTGTGCTGACCTGGCAGGTGTGAAGGTATCAAGGTAGTGGTGGGCTGTGTCCTTTCCCCAGCCCTTCTCATTTGGCAGGAGGAAAGAATCTGACATATAGTGCTGTGGCAGCCCAGACCTTGTCACCCTGAGGCCTCTCTATGCTCTGAAGCGCAGCTCAGCAGAGTGCTGTGCTGAGAGACGTCCATGAGGAGCAGAGGGATCTAGAAACATGGGCAGAGATGACAGTCTGGGGCAGGAGGCCAGGCTTGGGATGGCTTGGCAAAGCTCTGCAGGAGGATTTTGCATATTCTCCACTGCAGCCAGAGTTGGGCTTGTTCAGTGCTCCAACATCTCTGGTATTTTGCAAGAGCAAAGAAGTGGATGCCAAGTTCATGGTGTCTCCTGTGGTTGCTCAGGGTGAGGGCCAAGGGAAAGCAACGAGTCACAAAATTGCTTCATAAGGATCTATTTTCTAAGCTCAGAATGGAGACATTTTGCCAGGTGTATTGTGAGATGGGGCTACCAGAACAGGCTGCATCACCATCTCCATTTCCCCAGCTCTGTTGTTGGAAGAAAGGGCAACTGCTAAGTTATTTGCTTCTCCTCCATGAATAGGATCAGGGAAAAGCCTGGAAACAGTGGCACAAAGTGACCCTGTACATGGTGACATACACAGAGGCGGATGAGTTGTGTGAAGCAGCGGAGGAGTTCCAAACATGTTTTCTTATTTTGTATCCTGCCTTTCATGTCTTCAGCAGTAGGAAAAATGTTTTCTTTACATTTCTGCCTGGAAAAACAATTATGAATGTTAATTGCACTGACCAAGAGGTGGAACAGGAGTTGGCCAGGAAGGGCTTTTAAACAGGCTCGTAAACAGGAAGACTCAACCTTTCCCGCCATTCTCCATGTTTTGGAGATGAAGGTGGTGTGAGGATTTGTAGGAGATGGAAAATGGGACTTGAGAGGGAAAACTAGCATAAGGAAGAAATGAAAAAAAAGAGAACAACAGATCAAAGGCCCCAGCGCTGGCACTGTCCGGGAGCAAACTCTGCTCCCATCCTGCTGAGGGGAAAAGCTATGTGAAGGGTACAGGCACCTCATTGGCTCTTTGGAAGTTCTCCAGGATTTTCCTAACAAACTCTGTTGAGAGGTGTGGAAGCACCCAGTACCCTCTCCCATCCCTAAATTACAGAGAGCACATGGGCAGAAGTCTGAGTTACATGCAGAGTTCTATTCCCCTTTCAGCTCCATTGTTACAGAATGATGGGGGTCCCACAGAAAGGAATGCTCAGGGAGAAAACTCTTCTTTGCTCATCTACATCAGGTTATCACTCTGAAGCCCATTATTTCTTCTCAGATTCTGGCATATGGCTTCTAGCTTGTTAAACACTGAATATTTCTTTTAGAAACATGGCTTTTATGGTAAAAAATGTGACAAGTTTTCCTAATTGCAAGCCTGGACCTTGGTCCATCTGCTGAATGCAGCACCATGCAGGACTCTGAGAATGTGAACTCTGACATTGCATGTACTGAAAGCACCTCTCTTGGGTCTATTTAACAATTTTCACCTTTTTTATATTGCAGAATACTGTGCATTTATGAAACCTGCCACACAATTCTCCCCTGCCAATAATTTTGAGTCAATTTTCCCTGAGAACCTTAAATGTCCCCTCAAAATTATGTCAATGAAAAATTGTTCTTTTTCATTTTTTCCTGACAACCAGTTTCATTCCAATTTGGGGGTTATTTTGTCTTTCTGTTTTTATGAGCACAATATCACTCCCAGAGCTGCTGTCTGTTACAGGAGCATAGGGCCAGGAGCATGGTAAGTGCAGTGGCAGGTGGCTGTGTCTGCTGGGCACATGGCAGTCGTCCATGAGAGGTGTCCTCGTGGTGCCATCTGAACCCAAGAACCTGATGCAGGCTGGGCATTGAACCACTTCAGGTGCCTGTACAATGGGTGGAAATATGCATATCAAATATGAGGCTACCTCTGTGCAAAAATAAAGGTGAAGCTGCAGATTTGAGCCTCCTTTTATGCTGTATTTCAGGTCACTTATCTTTGGCTCTTCTCAGGATGCAGGGAACTAGGGCAGGGTAATTGGATAACACCAAGCAAGTAATTTCCCCTAACTTTGCTTCACTATTCTCATCTGGAAAAGGGGAAACAGTAATATTAACTTCTCCTTGAGGGGATTGTGAAAATGAGCTGGTTGTTGGCTGCAGAAAGCTGCAGGATCCTGAGCTGGCAATGGTTAGATAGACCATGTGTTAATGTTTTATATTGGATAAACAAAGTAATTTCCCAAGGGTCTTTAAGATAACATTGCCTTTTAGTAAGTGTTAATTGACTTTGCTGTAAGGCATCCAATTTCTGCCTGTATCCCTTAATTAAAACCCCTTAATATTTGTGCCTGTATTCTTTAATAACTGCATGAGCCAAATGTTCTCAGGACAAGGCAAATGTTTTAAAAATTAAGTTTCCGCTGTGTTTTGTTTGCTGAAAGTGGCATCTTGTCCTCTGTGCAGTGATTCACCATGTCCCTTCCCCGTTCTCCCTCAGCAAAGTGGCAGTGCCAGCCACCGGCAGAGAGGCCCTCCTGATGTCTGGGATGTTCTCAGAAGCAGCTCTGTCCTCCAGCTTCTGCCAGACAGGAACTGCTTTTGAGGTGTCTCAGGTGGGATGTGTCAGGGACCTGTATCTCATCCGGTGATAAGGCATTTCAGCAGGGGAGTGTTAGAGAATGCTTTGCTTTAACAGAAGTTTATAAATTAAATCTAGAGGTGGTGGAAGCCTGCAGAAGCAGATGGAGCAGCAGAGCCCAAGGGAGCAGAGTGCCATCTCTCTTCTGATTTCCTGAGCCCACAGCCACCACACTGGGTCATGGCCAGATTACGATGGAAACAGATTTCCTGTAGCTTGGCTATTCAGTCATTTCTGTGTTCTGCCTCCTGCTTGTGGTAGTCCTGAGCTTTTGGAGGATGTCCTGAAGCATACACCATAGAGATAGTATCCAACTGCAGGAGAAGTCCCATGGCAAAGGGATGTTTATGCAGTAGCTGGGGACATGCCCTCATTTGTAACTTTTGAGCAAGTACAGATGGCTCCAAGTCCTGGGACTCCAACCAGCACTTTCTGAATAGGGAACAGAAGTGTCCTGGCACTGAAGAGAGCTGTCTGCCCGCAACTGGAAAGGAAGATCACTACAGAGCAACAGACTCATTGTGCACTCTTGAAAGCCCCTGGCAGAGACCTTTAACTTTTCATGGGGCTTTTTCTTCCCTTCCTGAAGTTCTGAATTTTCCTTCCTCTATGAAAAGCCTGGTGCCAGCAATGCTTCCGCCAGCTTTAAACAGGGCTTGGTTGCTCCCTAGGATTGCTGTGGGGGAAAAAATGCAAACTTCTTGCCTGCAGAGATCCTTGGCTCAGGCTGAACCCTGTGCTGAGACTCCCTCCTGCTCTGGAGTTTATCACCAGCAACAAGTGGGGAGTAGCTGCTCTGTTCTTGCCCAAATTCTCTGTTCTTGGTTTATATTTGAGGCACAGCAAATTAGACTCACAGCATCATTAAGGTTGGAAAAAACCTCAAAGATCATTGAGTCCAGCCTTTGACTGATCACCACCTTGTCAACCAGACCAGAGCACTGAGTGCCGTGTCCAGTCGGTCCTCGAACACTTCCCAGGGATGAGGACTCCACCACCACCCTGGGCGGCCTCTTCCAATGCCTGACAACCCTTTCTATGAAGAAATTCATCCTGATGTCCATCTTGAACCTCTCCTGGCACAGCTTGAAGCCATTTCCTCTTGTCCTGTCCCTTGTTTCCTGGGAGCAGAGCCCAATCCCCACTGGGCCCCCCCTTCTGTCAGGGAGTTGGGGAGAGAGAGAGATGATCTCCCCTGAGCCTCTCTCTCTCCAGGCCGAGTACCCCCAGCTGCCTCAGCTGCTCTTCATATGACTTACTTATTGCCCTGCCTTTTACTTTATTCCTTCATCCTCCAAAATCTCCTGTTGACTTCAGTGTTTGAGCAGCCTCAGGAATACCCTGGAGAGCTGAATAAGACAGCTCCATAAGACAGCGTGGGCAGCCTCAGGACCATGGAGCTCTCTATCATATGCCCAAGCTCAGTAGTCAAATCAGTTTTAGATGATCAGCAATAAAATTGTGTTCGGAATGCATTTGTGTGACGTCCAAGATGGATATATAGGAGTCAGCAAGGACTTGGCTCTTCAAGAAGTTTCTGGAACTAGTAGTGCACTTCCATGGCTTTTGCTAAATTCCTGACAGTTTTGAAGGAAGCTAATTCATTTTTGAAGCTAAAACTGTCATGAGAGACTCATGAGGCCATAAAATGCCTGTCTGAGTATTTAACTGAAGCTCACAGTTCATGCATGGTTCATAAGCAGCCGAGAGAAGAGCAAGTAAGCATTTCAGATTGGAAATACTGTGCAGGTAATTGTGCAGGCTTAGTGTCAAAGCTGTTTCAGCAGGATAATTTCCTTACTGTTTCCCCTCCTGGGCTTGCTTTTAGACATGTGGGATCATATTATGGTCTAATCTTCAATCTTCTTTTTTTTTCTGTCCCAGAAATGCAAAGGTGCAACATTCAAGAGTGTGAGACTCAGTGTGCTTCAAAAGACTTGAGCTTGCCTGGAAAGTCAGACACATATGCAAAATTTTAAGGATTCACTGTGAAATCCCTTTTAATAAGGCCTCCTGCTAAGTCTATCTAAACCAGCAGGAGCTTTTCTATTGATTCTAAAGGGCTTTGGAAAATGCTCTGTAACACAGCAGGGAGCTCTCATCTACAAAAACATGCCTTCCTAAAGCAGAGTCCATGTTCTTTCTTGAAGATTAAATATGTAAGCAATCCAGGTGGCCCTTGGTAGCCCTTAGCTCATGGGGCTCACTGTTTTCCTTCCCCAAAGGGACAGTAGGCAGGGTTTGCTGGGAAAAGGCTGCTGGAGGCACTGGGCTAGGGCTGCTCAGGTAAGGAGGTGATGCCATATGGGAGGAGAAATGTTTGATGGTAAACAAGCAGGGGAAGTGAGCTACCCAATGTCTTCCTAATTATCACTACCACTTAATTTGGATGCAATCCATTAGCTATGCACGGAAAAAGACAAGACATTTTATGCATGGCTGGTGTTCATTTGGTAAATTATGAGAACTGGGCAGAGCTGGTTACTCCCTGTGTAGGGCTGCAGGTCCAGTGCCAGGGCCATGTGGAATAGCAACAGGCTGCTATTGGGGCTGGGGGGCACTGGCAAAGGGCCTGTGCATGACCTTGGCTGGGCAAGTTTGTATCTCCGTGGTTATGACTCAGTCCTCTGCCACTTGCTGATGTCAAGGCATCATTTCCACCAGCTTTAAAGAGCATGGGCAGCTTATGAAACACCCCTCCTTCCTACTTCCCCAGGAATAAACATCACTAATCACATAACTCCTGTTCTTTTGTGCCTTCTCATGGCTGAGCTAATTGAAGAGGTCAAGTTGAACATAGTAACTCTGTAGGCACCTTCCTTGAGTTGTGGACATGAATCCAGGAGCCAGGCATTCAAGGCTTTTTATAGACAGTGCCTCAAGAGAGGAGAGGGCAAGAGGCTTGTTTTGAAGGAAAACAGGCAGGGGCAATCAGAAATATTTGGGAGATGTCTGCTTCCTTTAAATTCCAACCAACACCAGGATGAATTTTTTTCACTGGAGAAAGCGGTTACCAAAGAGGAGGCCTTCTTTTTAAGGCCTCTATCACACCTACCTCCCAAAAACTGTGGAGAGGTAAAATGGGGGAAATACATCCTGATAATTTGTTTGTGAAGTATCTTAGGTTGACACAAATTTCTCCCTGGAGCCTAATGTTCCCAGAGCTTATTATACAGCTGCCTGGCTATAAAATAATCAGGAGAGGCAATGAGAAGAATTTTGGCTTCTGACATGAGAACAAAAAACAGAGTTTAGTATCCCACTTCATGGGAAGATGAGAGGAGCAATTTGTTTGAACATAGAGAAAGCAGGGCTTGTGAAAACCCTCCCAGTAATGCAGAGGAATTCTCACTTTAGATTTGAGGGGTTTTTTCCCACATATACAAATTGGCAGCAGAGGCAGTGCCTGATGAGAGGACAATCCATGTGGGAAGCAGCACAGAAAGGATTTGAAAGAGCAGAGGTGAGTTACAAGTGAAGGGAGAGGGCTTGAGAGAGAACATGTTGGTGAGCAGGAGAGAGTATCATCCAGGAAAAGGACTATAAAGAACAGTGTGAAAGACGGGAAGGAGCAGAGCCAGGACCAGATGCTAAATGTTCTCAATGGAAGGGTGGAAGATCAAGAGCCAAGGAAGGAATAGCTTGGGAGAACACAGAGGGAGAAATGAGTCATCTAACATGGAGTCCCCTTGGACACTGCCACAACCAACAAGGATTTAATGGGAATGGCAGCATCCAAAAGATGCAAAATGCAGCAGGCTCCATTTGAGTGAGTTGACTGCAGTAAAGAGCAGCCTAGGGATCCACATTCCCAGGGTTGGAGCGGAGGGTATGCAGGCTGATGTGAAACCTGCAGGGTGAAGGACACTGCACTGCCTTGCAGGAAGACGCCAGGCAACCCACCAACAGCACAAAAGGAAACACGCCTTTTGCAAAAACAAAGTCATTGGGATTCGTGACTTCAAAGCTCCATGTTACGCCCAGTCTATTTGTTGCTGTTTGTGGCCGGGAGCCAGGTTTGAGAATTAAGAGGGGAAAAACTACATTACCTTGTTCTGTTGAAAACCCATGTCAGTGCTGCAAAGTGAGCACCAGAGAAACTGCAGTCTGGAGAGAGGAGAAAGACTCTGAGTTGTGTCTTCAAATGCACCAACATCTCCTAGGGACATGAGTCCACTTTAAAAGTTAACATACAGAGCACTTTGTTTTCTACATTACTGTCCAAAAAGTAGCAGAAGTCAACTATATGTCAGCATTTAGCACCCAAATCTATTAAATTTCTGATCTGTGAGCTCCCAGACTACAGATGCATCTCAGAAAATGGTACCTTACAGCCATTCTGTGGTGTCACCGGAGCTGAGTGCAGGGAAGGATAGTTTGGAAAACAGTTGAAAAGTTGCACTTACAGAATATATGTTTGTCAGGAGAGAAACTAAGAATCCAGAGTTGGTTAAATAATTTTTTTAAAAGTGTGACTTATGTTCACAAATGAATAAAATTAAACTGCTGACACTTTCCCAGGAGTCTCAAAGGAAGTCACATGGAAACTGCTGTGAAAAGTTTATTAATGGTGGAATAAAATAGTAATTTTCTCAAATGTGTACCTACAGAGTGGCACTCAGGAACTGCTGCCTGCAATGTTTTAAGAGGCTTTGACCAGCTTGATCTGGTGGAAGGTGTTTTTGCCCATGGCAGGGGGTTTGAATGAAATGGTCCTTAAGGTCCATTCCAACTCAAACTATTATGTGATTCTATGATTCTACAAATCAACCAGTAGAGAAGCACAGCACAGGTGAAGCCAAGATTTTTTGCCATGGCCATGCAGTTTGACACATGTGCCTTCACAGCAGCCTATCAACACCCAGCTAATGTGCAGTAACTTGCTGAGATGCCCCCACACCCCAGGATTCCCAAATCCTCAGTTTGGGCTGTGCACATGGGAGCAGTGAAAGATGTAACTATTCTCAGCTACCTGTACACCCCTTTTTGGTCTGGGGCTGTGGAACCTCCTCTTTCAGCCATGATTCATCACCTGGGCTTCAACTGCAGCTCAGCTAGTGCAGGAACTGCAGCTCAGACAGTGTGGGGCCGGCTCTGCCTCTCCACTGTGAGCAGTTTTTGGCACTACAATATAAAAAATATTCAAAGCTATTAGAGAGCATCTAAAGCAGGGCTACAAAGATGGTGAAAGCCCAAGTGGTCCAGCCTCGAGCTCAGCCAAGGCTGGCAGCCTTCTCTGCCCACCCTTGCCCAAGAGGGATGTTTAAGTGGGGTTCAAGGAAGTCTCAGCTGGGGCCTCTGGCTCTCAGCTCTGCCATTTTTAGTTCAAGAGGTTTAAATGTCTCTACGAGGTGTTCACACCTGCAAGTTCTCCAGGGAAGGTAGCAAATGCTGAAATCAGCACTTCAAGCATAAACACTTGGAGAGCTTGTGAGTCAGAGGTGTGAGTAAATGTGAGAACACTGTGTGAGTGGAGCTCCTTTAATGGAAATACTCCCTCTTTCACATGCTTAGGAGGCGATACTGTTTTTTAATAAAATTTAAATGAGGAGAATATGGTATGAAGAACAGCCAAGGAATTTATTTGCCCCTGTGCTTCCTACCTCTCTCTCACACCTTTGTTCTTCTGCAGCTTTGCCTGTGGTACAGATCTGGTGAACTGGAGTGAGTATATGCAATCTTCTTAATGGGAATATGTGCTTTTTTGCATAGTGTGGCTGCACTTGAACACTTTGCTCAGCAAGTGAGGAAGGAAGGAAGAGCTCGGTGGGGAGTTGCAAAAAGAAAACTAGGTGAATGTGCCTGAAGTAAAAATGGCATGATCTGCTTCAGAGGGAAAAGCTGTATAGATCTCAGATAAATATTGAGGTTTCTGTGCCCAGATCTGTTCCCCTAGTTCTTAGCTCTCCTGCTGGAGAGGGAAGAAGACTGGATGCTCAGAGCAGGCAGCTGTGCTGTCTGTGCCATCAGCCTGCAACTGGCATCTGTCACTGTGTCATGCCAGACCCCACATCACCACTGGCCCTGGGTGGAGGGGACATTTATTTGCACCATGAGAAAATCTGATAAGGACATATCTTTAAATGGTGCTGGACTTTGGAGGCAGACTATGTCGCATCAAGGGAGAACACTGCAAAAGAGGAATGGAGTGGGTGCAAGAGGCGATGCAAAAGAGCATGGGAAATGACATCCCTGGAAAAACCCTGTCGGTGGCACCACATCAGCCACAGGCTCTGGAACATCCCAGGTTAAAAACCAACTCAAAAATGTGTTTGGGTTCCTAATGTCCCCATAAGAAAGGCTGTCTGTGTCTGGTGCCCAGTCTGGCCTTGGATTCATATTTATGCAGCAGTGCAAATCCCCACAGGATTTGCCAGTTTCCAGACTGTAATTCTTATATTATGAACTCCTCCTGTGTGAAACTGTTCAAAATCAAGCCCAAACACTCTCCATGCTAAATCCAGCCTAACAGAAACCAGTCAATGGTGTGAGAACAGTAAGAAAGGCTGTGCTTTGGTATCTGGGTGTAGCTGGGTTTAGGGATTAGCTGAGATCAGCTCCAACAGCTAACTCCAGGGCATCAGGGTGCTGCTTCTGTGAATGGTACCTGTGAGAACTGCCTGGGAGTGACTCAGCCAGACAGATTCACCATCCTTTTGGAAACCATCACACTTCATTTCTCTGCCCAGGTGCAATGCTGCGCTGAAAGCAAAGTCGTCCAGTCGAGAAGAAGCACAGCTGCACTGCCAGCCCCAGGCACATGGGATCATCCCTGGCTTGCATCAATTAGACCAACTGCTCTTATTTTTAACCCAAAATAGGGCATGGACATGGCCTTGGGAGCACCTGTGATGTCTTTATCCATGGTTGTGAGAGAGCACCACAGGCTGGAGAAAAAGAAGCTCAGGGGAGACCTTCTCACTCTCTCCAACTCCCTGATAGAAGAGGGAAGCCAAGTGGGAGCCAGGCTCTGCTCCCAGGTAACAAGGGACAGGACAAGAGGAAATGACCTCAAGCTGTCCCTGAGGAGGTTCAGGTTGGACATCAGGAAGACTTTCTTCATGGAAAGGGTTGTCAGGCATGGGAAGGGGTTGCCCAGGGAGGTGGTGGAGACCCCAGCCCTGGGAGGTGGTCAACGAACGACTGGATGTGGCACTCAGTGCTCTGGTCTGGCTGACAGGGTGGTGATTCTGTGATCTTGGAGGTCTTTTCCAACCTAAATGATTCAGTGTGATTCTGGGATTGTGGGAAGTGCCACTTCTGGGTGTCGCTGAGCAAATCAAGTAGGGGTATAGCTAAGATAAATAAAATGTCTGATTGAAGGAAAGTGTAAGCTGAATGCCAGGAAATAATTCCTAACTGGGATCTGCACAGGGCTGTGGAACAAACTTGTAAGAGGAATGGAAATGTGATTTCCTGAGCTGTTCAACCCTGAATCAAACACTCACAATCTGAACCCACCATTGACCTGACAACAGACCAGTCCCTATTTCATCTGAGCCTCTGGTCTTGTCATGGTTGTTTTAAAAGCAAATAATATGTTAATGCCCATAAAACACTGTTAAACTTCCTCTCAGCCTTCACCACAGGAATCCTTCATTTCTTGAAACTCCTGTTAAGATACAGACCTTTGGTTTCATAAAACAGCAACAGAAAGATCTCTAACGCTGATTGAATGTGTTTGCCTTGAACCCTTCCTCTTCTTGAAGTTCAACAAAAAGCTAAACAACCCCAAACCATGATTTTATCTTCGTTGTCCGCCTGGGAAGGCATTGATTCATTTTCTGATTAATTTTCTGATTTATTTAGCCCTGTGACCACTGCCAACCTGAGCTCTGAAATTGCTGCTCTAGGAAGCTATTGCCTGTCTGGGATGAGGGGGTTGGAGTTTTCCAGCTCTGACATTCCTGGCCTCCACTTGCCATTCCTTTCTCAATGTTCCCTGTGGTGTTGGGAGTTCCACCCACCCTCAGTGACCACAGTGTGACATAGGAATAGTAACGAAAAAGAGGTGGCCTCTCAACAAACTTGCTCTTGTGAAATTCCAAGGCTGGTTTCTGAAGCTTGTCAATAGTACCCACTGCAGAGCACACTGGGAGGAAGCTTCCCGGAAAATTCACCCCATCCTGGTCCTTACTTTCCTTGCTGTGCAGCCTGTGTCCTACATCACAGCTTCTTTGTGTTCAAGAAATGTCTGGATGAGACACTTGGTGCTCTGGTACAGTTGACAAGGTGGTGATGAGACAAAGGTTGGACTGGATGATCTTGTAGGTCTTTTCCAGCCTCAATGATTTTGTGATTCTGAGAGCTTTCTTCTTTTCAGATCTTGGGATGGAAAGGAGAAGATGGACTGTTTCCCTGAATGGAAATTCCTTCCCAGCCTGCTGAATACAGATGTCCATGGGATGTTTAAATTTCTGTGGTGGCTTCAGAGCAGTGGTTAAATTTGACTGAGAAGTGTCCGAGAGGCACATGCAGAGGTGTCACTGTTTGTAGGACTGATTTACACAACACTGTGGATTTCCCAATGCTGCCAAAGTGGAAATACAAATCAGCAGTGATGAGGGAGGCTCTCTGGGGAGGGTGTGTGTGAGCACAGACACACACATGGGCCTTCAACAATCACCCAGGGAGAATTCCCACCATACTTTGGTGAACTTTGCTCTGCTCACCACATGTCATATAAAGAGGCAATTAATATTACTTAACATTTGGCTGTTTTTCCCAGATTAGATGTTGTTGACTCATTTGGTAGCTGCTTTGGAAAGGTTAAAGGTATCCATTCAGGCAGTGCAGAAACAGAAAAAGATCACTGACCCAGTGCTGGACGTAGACCTTCCTCTGACCTTCAACTGTAGCTCCTGCCAGGCCCCTCAAACTGCTTTTCTGTTATTAGTCTCATTTTTAATGCAGAGTTACTTTTTTATAACCTCAGAGTTTAAATTCATTGTTTCTGATGTCACTGATTTATGGCATAATGTTGTAAAATTTAAATCTGATTTTGAACAGAAAAGGTATAACATGGGTGTATAGATGAGTCAGAGATCTTGTAGGTTACAAACGAGATATATTACACTGGTGGAGCAAGAGATCCTTGACTGAGACAGGGAGGATGGGACAATGACATCCTTTTTCACATGCTACTAATGCAATGGCACAGGTAAGACAACTTCAAAGACTTCAGGTAAAAGGAAGTCACATTAGTAGAAAGCAGAGCATTAAAAAACATATCTGTGTTTCTTGGGTTACCCTCTCAAAAATGAGCCTCTGCCTGTGGCAAATCAGTAGGGAGTGGCACGTGACAAATGTCTGTTCAACATCTTGTGTCCTGGGTGCTAAAAATATTCTTGGCACTCAACACCAGTGCTCAACAGTTTACCCACCTCTGCCCATGTCTCAGTGCCATGTCACCCTCCATCTGGGCATGTTTTTTTCACTGCAGTGGGTGAGGGCTATGCTGAGCTCACCAAAGAACTGAGCCCTTGATAAATGACAGGTTGTTATGCTTAAGTGGCCTTGAACTTTCTGTCCTCTTGGAATCTGTAGTGCTTCCCATCTTGATAGCCCAGAATAAACCTAAAGCCCTTCACAAACACACTTGCAGAGCAAACAGCCCTTCAGCAGGAAGCAGGTTATCTCTCCAACCGATCTTTCAACAGGCTTTTCTGCCTAACCCGTCAACTCTTCAGGTTTCCCCTTGGGACCCACCACAGTTCCATGGCCAAGGACAGCACACCTTTCTCTCCTGGTGTCACAGGAATGGCACTTCCAGACAGGATCCCAGGTGATGAACTGTGGCCTGCTCTTCCCTCTTGTCCTAAATTCAACTGTTACAGAAGTATAACTGTATCTGTTGACTCATTAGTTTAGGGACATCTGGGGAGAAGGGCTGTGTACCCTGCAACAGGTTCCCAGAGGATGAGGCCAAGGCTGTGGGACAGTGCTGGCTTTGTACACCACTGACTCGGGACTTCTGCTAAGCTGTTTCTTCAGTTTGCACCTTGCCTGGAGCTTGGTATCCACATTTCACCTGCAGCAGGAGAAGCTGCTCCGCAGGAAAACAGCCCAAAATTGCTGCAGGTGTGGGCACATATGCCTCTGCACAGAGCCAGGTTCTGCACAGACTTGTCTCTGGTCTCTCCTCAGAAATCCTCACTTCCTCTCTCTGAAACACAGTGGTTATTTCAAATTCCTCTTCCCTCCTTTCTTTCCAAGCTGCAGCCTTCCTGGTATTATATCTGTGCCTGGAAATACTGTTCCTGGAAAGGCCTTGTTGGAGTCATCGAGGGACTGATTTCCAGGTCTCATGTGGGCACCAGTACCAGAGACTCTGCTGGCTGGACTATCTGTCCAGCTGCTCTATTACCATATCACGCATATCTTGTTTAAAAAGCACATGCCTCGATCTGCTGGCACTCAGTCACGAAAAGAAAAATAAATGCTAAATTTTCAGTCTGCTATTTTTGCTTTCGAAAGCTTTTAGGTTTTAGTTCTGTGTCCTCAGCAAGATGTGTGTTCTTTTCTTTCACAGCTGAGGGTCAGTACAGTGTGTGCATGATCCTCAAGAAAGCATGGAGAGGGATTCCTGGAACTCTTGCCCTGGGCAGCCCATGGTGGTGTGGCCATTACCCACCACCTCAGTGTGATGCTGAGCTTGGAGCAGGACCAGGCTGTGTCCAAGTGTGCTGCTGAACTACCCAGAGCATAAAACACAGCATTTGTGCCAGCTGAGGGCAAACAGATGATAACTGATAGAGCAGAATTCACCAGAATAAACATCGCCCCATTTCTCAGGGCTGGGAATAAACTTAAGTTGGCATGGATCTGTGATGGTTCCAGGATCTGCAGCGGGAGGCTGTAGGGTCCCTAACCTGATCAAGCATCCTAAAATTTCATTTAGCTCTTGAAACTGGACTGTCATTTTAGTTTGGCCTTATCTAGAAGTTCCCTTTGGGCTCTCACCGGTGGTCTCTGACAGTATCTTAAGAAGCAATCCCTTACCATGTCTCAGCCAAGCCATGATTACATGACAGAGCAGCAGCAAAAGTAGCTCAGGGTATCCCTGTTTCTGATCCTCCAACTCACAGAGACAAGGGTCAAAGTGCCTGAAGGGCTGCAGGTTGCCTCCAAATTTCTGAGTATTCCAGCATCCCTGAACTTGCAATGAAGTTCAGGTGAATTCTGCAGCCTATACTAAGCTATGGTCTGTTCCTCAGTTTTCACCTGTTTCTATCAGGAAAATCAACACTTATGCTACAGTTTGATGAGCTCCTGCAGCCCATCCTGGGAACTACATAAACATTTAGTTGCTTTGTCTCCTTCCTTCCTCTAAAAATGAATTAAAGTCAGTGATGAACCTACTTTACCAGTTCTGGACTCTGGCCAGAGCTTGAATATGTAGCTGCTCAGTTATTTTCAGCTTGGAATCCCCTGTCATTTTCTATCATGATTGCCCAGCCAAAACACTGTGTTTCAAGAGCAAGAGAAACACAAACATGAACTTGAAAAGGTCTACCTAATCTTGTCATCATCTGTTAACAGAGCGATGTGAATGGCTTGACATATGATACTTGTACACAGTATTTTATCCAAACTGTGGATTCCTGTGCTCCCAGATGCTGTTTATCAACTTCTCTGGGGAGTCCTCTGTGAGTACAGGGACACTTTCTGCTCTGAGCCACACCAGGATGTGTCTGAAATACTTCAGTTGTCAGTAGTAGCATAACCGGATTTTTATCAATGTAACTGAGATGAGATTCTGTCCAAGATGTTCTAATAAAAACAAAAGTCTGCCCTGGGAACAAAAAGCCTTGGAGTTGTTTTTTTCAACTCATTCAGCACTGAGGAACTGAAAACAAGAGGGTGCTGCTTACATGGAGGTGCTGGCATTCCTTATGCCTTTCACACTGCACCTACAGGGCTCCGTGAGGCTCCTGAAGTCTTTAGCGATGGAAGCTTTGCCTACAGATGAACTTTGGTACTGATGGACTCAGTAACTGCCTCATGAAAAATGTAGCAGGGACAGGTTGTCGGTGAATAGCAGGGAAATGTGGATTTGTTGTCTGTACTGACACTCATAGCACTGCAATAACCAAGTGCCTGTGTATCGTATGCTACAATTTCTAGCATGTTTCAGTGTTGTCAATGCCAGTTATATTTTCTTTTATGACCCTGGGATGAGAGATTATGCAAATATTGGCTGCACAGCACTTTATGGCTGATGGTGAATACATTGCTTGTGAACTACTCATGCTCTGATGAAGTCTTCTGCCATGGCTTCCTGAGCTGAAATGAGCCTACAGGAGGCCACCAAGTAGATTAGAGGGATGGAGCACGTCTCCTGCAAGGAAAGGCTGGGAGAATTGGGATTGTACAGCCTGGAAAAGACAAGGCTTCAGGCTGACTTAATTGTTGTCTTCCAGCACCTGAAGGGAGCCTGCAGGAAAGATGGAGATTGTTTAGGAGAACCTGGAGTGACAGGACAAGGGGGAATGGCTTCAAACTGACAGAGAGTAGGTTTAGATTGGATGTTAGGAAGAAATTCCTCCCTGTGAGTGTGGTGAGGCCCTGGAACACCTTCCCCAGAGAAGTTGTGGCTGCCCTACCACTAGAATTGTTCAAGGCCAGGTTGGACAAAGCATGGAGCAAACTCATCTAGTGAAAGATGTCCCTGTCCAAGACAGGAGGGTCAGAACAAGATGATCTTTAAGATCCCTTCCAATCCAACCCATTCTATTATTCTGTGATGGTATTTTGTAACCACGTGAGCAGTAATAACCAGTTCAACAAAAATGAACCTTCAATAAACCTGTAAAACGTGGCAGGATAGGCGGTTTCTGGCAGGACCAAATCTGAACCACGTGAAAACAAAGTACGCTGAAATGCGAAGCAAAACACCCAACAGCACAGAGACCTTGTGAATGTGTTTCCTCCTTCTAGAAACAGATTGTGGGAGCAAGTGCCTCCACAACATGTAGAGGGAGACATGAAATATCAGGTTCTCATGCCCCTGCGAATGGGCTGTCCAGAGAGGTCTTTGCTTCCATTGAGAACAGATAGTTCTCTGCAATTATACTACATTAAAAGTGGAATTTCAAGATTTTGTTATTTCTGGTGTGTTCCTTTGCTCATGTCTGTGATTGGATGCAATCTTTGGCTCAGAAAGACCTGCTGCTGACTGCCAGAACTGGGAGTGCCTCTGAGGGAAGGGTTCGTGCAAGTTTTGTTCTGCTACTCCTATTATCTCTCCCTGATCATCCTCAGTTGGTCACAGCTGGAACCAGAACACTGGTCAAGCTGGACTTTTTCTCTGAGCAGTTCAGTCATTCTTGTGTTTTCCTAAGAGATGTTGAATCTCCCACAGGAGAAAATTTCTCTCTTATTGAGACCATATGGAGGCTGTTGGACAAGGCAGAGCCTGGGATTCTTTTCTTTTGGAACAGACAATGTGCTGGGAACAAGAGGACACCATGCAGTTAGGCAGTGAGGAAGCAGAGGGGACCTCAAGGATGAAAGGTCCATTTCTGAAGGTGAGGAGCTTTCCAAAGGTCCAATGGCTTGCCCAGCTATTACTCTTTTACCAACTAATGTTGAGCTTCAGCACCATGTTCCACACTGACACACTTGTCCAGCCCTCTTGAATTCCTGCTCCAAGAGCTGGTAATTTTCACCTTAGGGATGAAGAAGATCAAGAGGATCATGAAGAGGCTGCAAGAGCAACAGCTTGTTTGCAGAGGGTCTGTGGCCCAGCTATTCTCCCACTGCTGAGTGTCCATGAGGCAGGAAGGACAAAAACTTCTGGGGTTTGCCATCCAGTGTGTCAACAATCAGGGATTCACTTCTGCTGAAGTCAAATCTGCTGAGTGGAAATTATATCCCCATGTTACTGTGCTTTCCATCACATCAGAGAAGCTCAGACCCCTCTCACTTGGCAGGTTGTCTTTAGCCCTTCATTTGACATATTACAAAGGGTTTTTTCGGTAGTGAGGTGGAGACACACTAAGAGCTCCCCTGTACAAATCCTTTGGGAGATTTTCCTTTAAAGGGAAGTCAACCAAGCTCAGAGGGAAGGAAAAAAGGATCCAGCATTGCAGTTACTGAGCTCCAGGCATGACCTTTATCCTGTTCTACAGATCTAAGGAAATTTAGTGGTCAACCCTTGGTAACTACTGCTGTGGAAAGACTGTGGGGTGACAACTGAATAAAACATCCCAAGGGGTAGTTTGGTGATTCTGGCCAACTAATGTTGGACTGAAATGGTCCATCCCTGTTCTCTGTGACTGTCCTAACATCACCCACTGGTCTTCCACTTCTTGGAAAGCAAGTACCTTGTTATGGGAGCAGGGCAGGGGAGATGACAGCTTTATTGCTTGTAATGTTGAATATTGCATCCTGCTTCACATAGTAAAAACGAGTTTGTCCTTTTCCAGAGCTGCTCTGTGTGCTTTTGGGTTCATGGCAGTTCAGCCTTGCCAGGTCAAAAGCAGCCAAGTGCTTACATGAAAAACGCAGTGAGAACACCAGCAGAAATTCACGGGAATGGATTGACAGCAGTGGAGATCAATATGAACTATTCTGCCTGAGTGGGGAAAACTGCAAGGACTGAGTTAATGTCACATGGGAGGTGATGAACAGAGAGGCTGGAAGGCTTGTGAGCTGGGAGAAAGGGTGTCGCAGCAATGGGGAAGAGAGTAGTGGGACCACCTATACTCCAGGCCTCCAGTTACAGGTGTGTTGCAATGTTGGTGATGCTGATCTTGTGGATATTGGCTGATGTGGGAAAACACAAAGCAAATGATCAGAACTTGTAGGGTTGGGCTAGACTGGGCTGTGAATCCAGACCTTTCTGGTGAGACTGTCTAGGTGATATGGTCATGAATATGAATCTGAGTGCATGTCTATCCACTGCTGACAACACACCCATGTTGATATTGCCTTGATATCATTTAATGCCAGTGCACAAATACACACCATATTCTGATTCTAACTGGTGAGTTCAAATTCAGATCTAAACCAAAAAACTTTACCAGGGCAAATTTTATTTGCATGGTCTTTCTGCTCATTTTCCTTTTAATGCCAAAATCCACTGGATACTGCCCAATCCATTTAAAATTAGAAAAAAATATTAAAATAAAGTTCTGCTCCATCACTGCATTATTTGGTCCCCAGGATCTACAGAAGTTTCTGCTTTAAAGATGTGAAAGAAGGTCTTCCAAAGTATTTTATCCACTGCTGCACCAGAAATACAAGTGGTAACGTGGCAATGAAGTGTTCTGGTTCTGTTTCCAGTAGTGACACTACTCTTAAGCAATCTATTCCAAACTATTCTCCTGATCTATGTGGATCAGGAGACAATGTGTTGAGAAAGCAGGAGGCTGTGATGATGAACTGACTCTCTTCAGAAGTTTCCCTGTGGAATCAGATCATTACATGATGGATTCCTGACATCAGGAGGCTGTGAAAAAGCCTGGAATATCATAAAACAAGGCCAGCATCACTGACAAATGGCCAGATCCCACTGTCCTGCTCTGATACAAGAAAACAAGCAAAAATGCACAGGCTAATGCCTGGGTGAGCGTGTTACCCTGGGTATGGAGCAGTGCTCTCCCTTTTCCTGCTGGGACTGGAATGGTGCCGAGTTGGCAGAACTTCGCTGCCTGGTTCAGCAGCTTCAAAGCCTGATGGTATTTCCTTTGAGTCATCTGGGTGAAGAGGCTGATAAGGCTGGGCCAAGGCTCAGAGCAGTGTCAGAGCCTCTCTGTGCCTGGAAATGCAGATCCCTCCAGGGCACTGTCACTGGGAGCCCACCTGGGCATGAGTCAGGGCTGGAGCTTCAGCTCTCATTCCTTCTGGGTACAAACATGCTCCTATGTGTGATGCTGCTGTTGGAAAAACTATGTCGGGAAAAGATCTGTAGAAAAGGTCATGCCAACAGGAACCACCTGAAGAACAGACCTCATGCAGTGGATGGGGCTGAGGATATTCCAAGCATCATATCCCAAAGTTTTGCAAACTTTCTCAAGTCCCTCTGTGATGTTTCATGCTTCAATACTAGGTCTGATGATCATTTCTGTTCCTTTGAAGATGCAGGAGCCCTTTAAGGACTTTTTAAAACACTTCAGCTGTCTCTGTCTGAACAAGTCGATGTAGGTGTGCAAAACACATGCATAAAGCTATTCAGTTGCATCCCTGTGCCTAATTGTGCTATGGTTTCAATGGAATTTCAAGTTTTCTTTCAGCAGGAAACATGCTTTGTGCTCTGATAAATGTAGCAAGGTTAGAAACAGGACTTTGTGTTTCAGCAAAGGTTTGGTTAGAAGAGATACAGGAAAGCGAGAAGAGTGACCGCCTCCAAAGGGCTCATGAAAAGCTGGATGGGGTCATTTCCACCAGTTACTTCCAACTTTCCCTATGATTCCCCAAAGTCCTTCCAAGACAAACAAAACTCTGTTTGCCGAGGCTTTCCCAATCCTCGCTCTGACACCAGAACTCTTCAGTAGAGACAAATTCCCTGAAGCTGTTTGCAGCAACTGCTGCCTAATGACTATCATGCTGCTGGTTCTTTACAGATTACTTCAAGATGCTGAGAGATCCTGCCTGTCTAGTCCAATTGGCTTCACTTTGGATGCCTATGAGAGATGAGGTAGAACAAAATAAACGTAAATCAAAGCAAACCTCTAGTGTGCTGCTCAGGAGCCCTGCTTGTCATGTAAAGGTCAACTGCTGTCAGACCACAGCTAAATTACAGCATTTTCTTTCTTCTCCAGTCTGGGAGAGCTACTGAACCAACAGGGCAGAGCTGTAGTCTAAAGAAGTGCAGGTTTGATACGGGTCCGAAGTGGGATGTAAATTCCTCACTGCTGCAGGCCATGTGGAAGTGGGAGAAAAACCTTCCTTAAGGGCACACACAGAGCATCTGGAAAATGGGATTTGAAGGTTCTGCTCTGCTACTGATGTCCTGCGTGTCTCTGAGCAACTCACTTAATCTTTACCCTGTTTCATCTTCTCTTGCATTAAAAAATAGTATTGGTACTGTTTCTCTGCTTCTGCAGGGAGCAGTATGGACAAGGACCTCGAGGAGGGGCTCTTATGCTTTGGCCCACGGGGTCTTCTAAGTCCTGTAGATAGACAGAAATTCAAATTCATATGTCAAACATTTAACATGGTGCCAAGCAAAGAGATAGAGCTTGGAGAGATCATCACAAAATTATGTATCACACGGAATTGTGCCAGAAATTCCCTTTAGTTTTATTTCCACAGCGAGAGGCTCTGTTTACGTCAGCATGTACAAACTTTAAAGAAACTTCTAACTTTCTGCACCAGGCTGGGAAGCTTGCAACAAAAACCTGGGATGAGGCTAATATTGTCCAGTGGCTTGGCCAAATGTACTGTACAAATCCCGGAGTTTTCCACACGTTCAAAGCATACACAGACTAGTTTAAACTATTCCAAATTGAGCAGATGAGGAAACGGGCACTACACCAGGGATGATCTCCTACCATATCAGTGGAACCTCCTTTCTGCATGAGGAGTTCATAATGTATTCCCAAAAGTCACCACCAAATAACAGAGGAGAAAACCTCCAGAAGCTCCTTGTTTGTGGTTTCAGTCTTAATAACCCAGTTGCAGCTGCTGTCATAAGCACTGATCCCTGTTCTCACCCTTCCTTAGTCTGGAAGAAGAAAAAATGAAATATGATGTGTAAAGAACCTTGACACTGAACTGACACTTTAATTTATTTTCTTATAATCTGGATAGTTATAAAGATTTATGTAGCTATTCTTCTAATCTTCCTTCAGTTGAAAAGAAAAAGCAAAATTCCAGAAAGAATCTCTCAGCATAAATCGTATTCCCTAGAGGCACATAAAGAAGGATGTCAAAGTGGCATTCATGTAGGTGAATAAACTTTCACCTCCACAGATAGTATGGAAACCTTTTTCATGTGCACTGCACACCTGAGACAGGAGGAAACAATCTTTTTTATCTGTGCTTTGCTCAGGAAGTTGTTTCCATCTCCTTTAAAATGGGCTTTGGGTACTTTCATCTACTTGTTAGTCAGATACGGTCTTATCAGAAACAGGCATCAGTAAAAGCCTCTTAATCTTGGCTTTACATGGAAAACAAACCTATTCTTGCCATATAGAATACATGTATCTTAGTGCTCCAGTTTTACCCTTCCTCTGGTTTGTGTCTAAAGTAGGAAGTACCCAGTTTTTATGGATTTACCTTTCAGATGATGAAATATTACTCCTGGCCCTTAGAAACCCATTCAGTTTTGCTTTTCTTGCTGCAAACATGAAGTGATATAATCTCTGCCATAACTGAGGGTTTTATTCTTTTACGTGAAATCCTTTATCTTCTGGAAGAGCAGAGACACATCTGAAAGGTCCTCTCTATGCATTTCTCAATGCACAGCTGTCCTCATTACCTGTAACTGCAGAGGCCAGTTAGTGTTTCCATGAGTTACTCCAAGCTGTAACTCTCAAATGTTGTAAGATTTAAAATGCAAGGAGCAATTTCTCAGTACAATGCGCAGCCACAAGCTCATTTCAGTGCTTGCAAATGCACTTCACTGGGTGCAGAATATAGATTTCATGTTGTTTTCTTATTAAAGCAGTTTTGGATTCTCGACCTTAATACCCTATATGGTCAGATATGAAGACAATTCACGACTAGGAGCACTGCCAGCTAATGTCCTAATCATTCCTGTGTTGCAGTCTATTCCATCCCTTGAAGATGGAGTACAGTATGGAAATCCAAAAAGATGAGTTGAATTTCAGTACCTCTATGCTGAAGAGTTTCAAAATCCAGCTCTGAATTACTCTGAGTGTGGAGCCAAGTAGAGGTCCACTGCGATGTGGGATTTAAGCATATCCCTCAGAGACTAACTAGAAAGACATCTTTTCATGTTGTATGACAGGAAGCTATAATAGGGTCTGATATGAATAACCTTTACCAAGTCAGAGAGAACACAACATACATCTGTAAGAAATACTAAGAACATGAACTGTGGACCAGGCAAACAGAAGTTGAATGGTTTATAATTTTAGGTGCTGACTGGGCACTAAGAATTTAATCTAATTATTAGACAATCCTGGCTTGTCAACAATGCAAAAATTCCCCCTAATTTAACATTTCTTCTTTGCTCTCATTCCTTTCCTCTCATTCCACTTTTCTGTCTGCCTGTATCCACGGGAACATTTACTCCTCCAATTCCATCTCTGCATGCTCATGCTCCCTCCATTCCACTCCATCACAGTGTGCAGGAAAAAGAATCTTTAATTTGAGAAGAAGAAACTCCTTCCAAAACAATAAGGAAAGAGGTGTTCCTATCCTAGAAGTAGGTGAAAATATTTCTTCAGCAGCCATTTAGTTTTTTTCCTCTTCCTTTGACTACTCCATTAGCATTTTTTAAAGTCAATCACAAGATTTGCCTGTTGACAGCATGTCAGCAAGACTCCAGAAGGGACTCAGTAGAGAGTCTTTGGTCCATACTAAGGCTAATTTTATAAGTGCTTCCCTTCTCTCCTGAAGCATTGCAGGGATAATAAAAGATCTTTCCTCCCTACACTATTACTAGAGATAGTGCATTAAAGTTTTACTCCACATCAGCAGTTCTGAGTCATCTCTGCACACAGAGTTGCTTGTTGAATATAGGAGGTTCATTAACACACACAGCAGCTACTCCTGTCCAGCCACCCAGGCTGTGGTGCTTAACACCCTCAACCATTCAATTTGCCTCTTCAGACCAAATTACTGGAGCTCTACATTAATAAAACTAATGGTCACCCTTCCCCATTTCCCTAAACCTTGTCTCTTTACACTCCAGATCCTGGCTACTCCAAAAGCCATTACTTCTAAAAAAGGCCCTTTATGGTACCTGACTACCTTTTTTAGTTCTTTGATGTCCTGAACTATGAAAGCAAAAGGGATTTTAATCAATATCCCACAGCATGGGGCAGAAAGAAGTGCAGGGACCAGATGCAGTGGTGTGGCATGTTAATTTGAGTGCAGGTAGATTTGTATTTGCTTACATTAAGGCACTGAGATGTGAAGAAGTGGATGAAAGAACTGGGGAAGTCCAGAATATGCAGGGAACCTGCTGCCTAGAAGGCAGCTTTTGAGACAACTAGGATTTTACCCCTTCCTCTGCTGCATAAAGGATGGCAGAGGTGTCTTTCAGACCTTTTTCTGCCCCTGCCCCACAGCTCTTCCAGCTCCTTGGGTGTGTTAGCCTGTGCATTCATACCATCTCTAAAGTCACCACTGGTGACATAGGAGCAGGAAACTGGGGATTAATGGAACATTTCCTGTAAAGGGCACCACCAAGCGCACATGGCACAGATCAGAGAGCCCTCCTGCAGCCAGAGCTGCTAATGAGATGTTTCCCCTGTGGTTGTTGATGTGCTCATAACCAAGTTCCTGTCCTATTCCATTTCCCAGCACTCGTTATGATGGCTGTCTCACAGAGGGAATTGCTTACATAAAGGCCTTGAGATGTGAAGCGGTGGATGAATGAACTGGAAAAGTCCAGAACAGGAAGGGAACCCACTGCCTACAAGGCAGCTTCTGAGACCACCAGGATTTTACCCATTCCTCTTCTGCATAAATGATGGCAGAGGTGCCAGGAATATCCTTTACACCAGGAATGGTTTCTTTCTTGCCCTTCTCTGTGGCTGCCCCTCTTCACCCTGGGTACTGACAGTGTATTGAGCCCCCCAGCTCCAGACCCTGCACAAATTCTGAAGGATTTCAGCTTCAGAGAAGCAGTGACCAGGCATGAAAGAGCCGAGAGCTGGATCTCACAGGACTGGGCCAGACATCTTCATTCTTCCTGGCACAGCAAAGTTCCTGTGAATTGGGGTCTCCCACATCTCCCACAAAAACTGCTGACTTCATTCATAATGACAATAATAACATGGACTGTGATGATTGTTTAATTAATGAGCTTTAAATCTTTGCGGGGGAAGAAAGTATTGTTGACTTGGCTGGTGACAGGAGTGATGGATTCAGGGCCCACAGCCTCCTGGTCCCACACTCAGTCTGAAGGAGGAAATTGTTACTCTTGGCACCAGAGACAAGCAAGACATGGCTGCTCTGTGTGCTTTGAGCTGCTTCACCTGCTCCAATAAACCATCCAAATCCACCCTGGCTGGGACATGCAACTGCTGAACTCAAGTTGCTAGCAGGTAAAGGACAGGAGTGCTGTTTGTTTAGTATAACTTAATTAAAGCCTTAAAATTGCTTTTGATATGGCTATACTCATTATTATTTATTTTGGACTTCAAGCAGGATTTTCCCTTTTAAAACTGCACCCACTTGAACTCAGCAGCTGCCTTAACTCACGCAATAGGAATGAACTGAGATTTACAAGGAAAGGCGATGCATACCTTCCTCTGAAATGTTTCTTTTTACTAGTGTCTATCAGCTACAGTGTATCAGCCACACTAAACCTCCAAATCTGGAAAGGAACAAGGACTTTTTCCAGTTAAAAAGTCTGGGATACACTGCACAGCACAATTAGAGCTGGTGCCATGACATCAGACATGACCAGACACCCAGATCTTTTAACCTTAGCCAGTCTTTTGGAAGCTATTTAAGTTGTTATGGAAACTAAAGGACTGAGTTAATCTCAAAAGAAAGCCTTCACCTCAGTCACCTCTTGCTTTTTTTTTGTGGGAGAAAGTCTGATTCAGTTGGTGGTGCCAACAACTCCTGACCCACCTCAGTCTGCAGCCACCCACAAGCACTGTACCCCCGGCCCTAATGAGGACATTGTGCTTGGGTTGCTGTGACCTCCTCAGTCCCTTTCTTCCAGCTGTGCAAGAGCAGTTTAGGAGATGAAACTAAGCATCTGTGGCAAATACCTGGGGAGAAACAAGGGGTTTCTAAACAGGTGACAGTCAGAAGTTCCTGTTTCCTATTCCCTGATGTGCACAGCCCTGTGTTGTCAGCTCTGGGATGGAGATGTTGCTGCTCTACCACATGTCAGTCTTGAGAAGCTGAAGCAGATGCTGTAAAGGCAGTGAAGGGATACACACCTTCCCATGTGCCCTCAGCAGGCAGGGACTGCAAACCCACAGAGACCTGGGAAGTCCCTGGGGTCCTTCCCTACCATCCTCCTGGCTAATCCTTCATGGAGGCAGCCTCTGGTACACACAGGGATGCACACAGGTCTCTCTCCCTGTGAGTGCTGTACCCACAGAGCACATGCATCCCACTGGTTTGCTGTGGTTACACTACAAATGAAACTGTGATGACTAACGAATTCATCACTGACAGGGACAACAGGGAAAATGGGGAGATGAGGTGACTCACAGAGAGGTTAAAAACTAGAATAAAAGTCCCTTGTGCTCCTGCTGGGAAACAGATGGGTTCCTCCTGAGTTAAGGAGATGGGACAAGGCCAACACAGCACACTAGCTCTCTGCTGGAGTTGGGGTAAGCTGAACGAAAGCACACAGGCCTTTTAGATGCCACATCCCCAAGACTGATTTATTTTAATGATGAAGTAAATTTGTTTGCATTTGCATTTATAGAATTTTTTAAAAAAATGCATTTTCACAAGCTTCATGAGTGCTGCTCTTTTCTGGCTGGGCAGCAGAGCTGCCAGACACAGGCCTTAACTTTTGGCAAGAGCCTTCAACCCCTGACTCAAAGTGACCTGGCAGAGGTGGGGAGAAGAGCTCAAAGTTATTTTCAGGGTAACGAACACCTTGGGAGAGTAGCCAGGTGCGCTACTAGAAACTCCATGGATGAAATTGAGGTGGCCTGCAGTGAGGAATTCTGCTCCATACCAGGACAATGGCATTTTTGTCTCCTCCCCTCCCTAATTCTCAACCTATGTTTACATCTAGGTTTGCATCTTGGAAATGCAGGATCTCCCTTACTCCTCCAAGTCTCTGGGACACCTTTCCCTATTTTCCACTTCCATCAGAGGGTTGGTTACACAAGTGATTATGAAACCAAATGGCTTTAACCTTTGAAGTGGGAAATCAATGCCTGGGCAGGGCTCAATTCACGGCAGAAATATTTATAGGCACACCAGGAACGTTGTATTCATTTCTTTCATTACAGGGAGAAGGTAGGGAGCCAGTACGTGTTATACTTAACCCATACATTAAGATCTTCATTATGACTCTTGATTTACCTGCCCTGGCCTTCTGCCATCCCCTGAGGAGCAGCTCAGCTGGGTACAAAAGTCAGAGAATTTTTCAGGAAAAATGCTTCTGGAACTGAAAACTCACGTGCAGAAAACTCCTCCTGGGGGCTTCTCGAGGCCCCACGGGCTCGAATAGATGGACACAGGTGACTGTGTAAGAGAAGTGCAGGCATGGAAGTTGGTTTACTGGACAATTTCTTTGCTTTCTGTGCTGACTGCAAGGGCTGGACCATCACTGCACCAGCATCTCCAGGGATGCAATTAAAAGGTCCTCAGACATCACGCACAAAGGGCTGGAGCAGGGGAGGCAGGTTGAGGCAAAAAGCTGAGCCTTTGATACTTTTCTGGTGAACTGAAGGGAGACAGTTCATGTTTTGTGGGGATCGGGGAGGAATTCTAGAGGATACAAGGCTCCCAAAACGCTGAACCTGTGCCTCCATTGAAAGGTTACTAGCGAAAGTAGGGTAGAAAAGCCGGACTTGCAGGTTCTCTGTTTAGTTGGTCAGACTTGCAAACGTTTTTTATCCCAAGTGTTCTGCCCTGAGCTGGCAGAAGGGGTGAATTTGAGCTTGCCAAGGCTAATTTTAGCAAGAGACAGCCTTACATCGTTTCCCTCAGGGCTAGCAACATAAAAAAATTAAAATAAAATCAACCACAGATTAAAATCACCCAATTACCATACTATGGCAAATAAAAACACCAGCCAGAGATGTAATCGCATGTGCTATTAAAACCCAGGAACATACAAAGCACCATTCACAGATACCATCTCCGAGGTGAATGCCACACACAATAGCCTATCTAAAAGCAATTACTGACATTGTTTAAGGAGTTAAACAGTGTGTGTCTGACATTCCAGGGCGGTCTGGGATGGGTGAAGAGCCTGGATGGTGAGGAAACATGGTGCCTTTCACTTTCATGGGCTTTTCTGCATTTAGCGGGAGTTCCAATGAGCAGAGAAAATGAGAAGGATGTATAGGAGGTGGGATATGCAATATGAACTAGAAATGTGTTGCAAATTTCTCCCCCAGAGAATAAGTTAAACAGGGTTCAGATCAGATGTCAGGCCCAGGCTGAGCGAGGGTAAGAGATGTGTGAATTACTGAGAGTGAGTTCTGCCTGTTGTATAGCTCACCTTGATACCTTAGTGCTTACTACCCATTTTGTGACTAGACATGGTCCTCACATCCGAAAATATGTTGGTGGTAACCAGTGAAACAAACATTTTTGCATGTTCTGGAGATGTTTGTGTCCAGGACTCTCAGTTTGATCATTTTCCTCAAACACATTCACTTCTAAAGGATCTTTCTATCCCCCCAACTACTGACTTGCTTTCAGGACATTGATTCACTTCCAGGCTAACAGCAAAATTTCCATGTTGACTCCCATTGCAACTGTCCATTTTCTGTGTAAAGTGGGAAGACATATGGCTACAGCCGGGATGAGGCATCACAAAGAACTGAGACAAGCCTGGCTTAACCTAAGCCACTTTTGATTTGTGATTGTCTTTTTCCAGCAGTGTATTTAGGGAAATGATGAGACCTTATAGGCTGTAACCACAGAGAAAACAAAACTTTTTAGCACTACCTCGTGAAGTCTGCTCAAAAAAACCTGACAGACATTACTGGATGTCATTTTAACATGCCTGGAGAAATAAGCATTTATTGATCCTGCCTCAGTAAGGGAAAACAGAAAATTAAGGGCACAGTGACTACAAAGGTCCGTGTGATCTGGGAAGCTAATGCCAAGCACTAGAGTATTTTCTCCATGTGTGACACTCCAGCTCTGGAGCCACCAATATGCTTGCCCAAGACCTTGTAGCTCGGCAGGGATTACACTGCATATGTTGGTATATCTGCTTTCCAATCATGCAAAGGCCTTGCCCAGTAGAAAGGAAGATTAAACAGAATTAACCCCGCCTCCCTTGGTATGCTCCAGATGAAGAACATCCTGCAGCACCCCAATCCGCCTAGCAACATTGCAGTAAATCCTCCTCCAGCTCTCAAACCATCCCTTGGAGCTGAGGGAAAGCTTGCTCTAAGCTGCAGTCACATAAGCTATTTTGGGTTTGATATGCAGCAGATTTGATAAGAAAGCTCTCAGGAAAAAACATATTTCCTCTTGGATTCAGTAGAACTGGGCACATATTCCAGCACATAGAGTTCCTTTTCCTATAAGCTTATGAAGTAGCCTTCTAAAATTAGGAATGAGGTGGAGGACTGTCCCCACTGCAAAGAGGGACCTGTATCCTCAAGACCAGGACTCACCCTAGGGGTACAGTAGACCCTCACTGATGGACAGGTGGAGAGGACAGAGTGCCCTGTGCTTCCCGTGTTGCTTCCCTGGTGTGCCGCCTTTATCCATGCCTGTTATTTACATGAGTCGGAGCCTTACACCAGATTGGTCACAATTTGACTCCTACTTAATGATACTGAGCATTATCTGAGTAGCTCAAGACATCTTGCAAGAACAAAGGCAGGGAAGAGATTATAAATTAAAAGGCACTTTAAGTTTGGCCACAATTTGGTGCATTTGTCTTTGAATCAGACTTCACCTTACACTATGAGTATGCAATTCAGTGTGGCTCCAGCCCAGGGTCCTGTGAAATTATGGCTACATTTATGCCTCATCTGCTCTGTGGCACCAGGTACCCATTGCACCTCACTAGTGTTCCCTTTGACCTGCTGGGTGGGGGTAATGGAGCAGAAGCCACCTCGCTGCTGATGCCTTGAACACCTAAAAATCCTCCACTGTGTGGCAAACTCCCCTGCTGCAGCCTCACACCTTGGCTCTGCACCATATGAGGAAACAAGATCCTGGAGGGAGGACAAGAAAAGACTGCTGGGCTCAGAGGTCATTGCCAGGGACAAGCCAAGAGGGAGGTGTGGGTTAGAGACAGTGATCTCTGTTTGTGAAAATCATGTTCAGTTATGGGAAAAAATAGAAAAGAGAAGAAAAAGGTCTTGATAACAATCTTTTATCTCTGGCTTTTATTCCAATGCTCTCTTCTGTTTCCTCTGCTGCCCTCATGTTGTGTCATTTTGTAACCTGTATTCACCATCAGTGTTGATTTACAGGAGAGCAGTTTGGTATTTGGCCCAGAGACAATAATTCTCTGGTGTTCAGCTGTTCTAGCTAGTGTCATGTTCCATATAAAGTGCCTCAGTTTTCAGTGGGATCACTGCTCATGTTCAGCAGTTTCCCTTTTCCTTAGTCTAGTCTAAAAAAACTCCACCATAACAGTCTCCCTGCAAGTGCTGATGCTCCAGAGGTTAATAGCTGTGATCTTCCACACTCAGCACATGCTCTGGGAGAGGCACAGAGAGAACCAGAGCATTCTCCTGCCTTCATGCAAGAGGTCCTCCCTTGCTCAGTTTCCCTTCCCACTTCCCCAGCACCCTCAGATGGGATGATGTGGGGACAGGCACTCCAACAGCAGTGGCACCTGTGGAAGTGTTAGGGATACTCCTGTGTCAGACAGGTGTTGTCTCAGGCATTTCATACCATCCTGCAGACCTCAGAGCAGAGGAGACCCTCTTCACTGTTCTTTCCCCTGCAGTGCATAGCAAGTGCACAGTCCGTGGGAGTGGCTGCCTGAGGGTAAAAGTGGCAGCATCTCCCCTTCAAAAGAATCAGGAGTGTTTCTGTCCCTTCTGCTGCCTCTCCTGATGCAAGTGAGTGTCAAAGAGAGCTCTAGGCTGCTTCTTACTGCTGCGGGCTCCTGGAGCAAGGAGACACCACAAGGCTCCCACTTGACCATGCAAGGAGCCCTAGGAGAGAAATAAGCAAACAAATAAACCCCACTTTATCACTTCAATCCTAATTTCTGATTGTGCCATTGCTCCAAACAAGCATAAAGGAGAGACTAATGAAGAGCTGTGAGTCAGAGGTGGCTCCCTCTCATGGCTTAGAGAGTAAGAGAGGAAATCAGGAGCCAGGAGGTTGCACTCTGCTCCCACAGCTAACGTCCCAGAGCCCCCTGATCCCTACCAGGCCTCTTTAAAGCAGCATGAGGAAGCCAAAAAAATCACAGAGCCACAGAACAGTGTGGAAAGCATATTAAAGATCATCCCTTTCCACCCCCACCACCACCAGGTTGCTCCAAAACCCATCCAACCTGACCTTGAACAATTCCAGGGATGGGGTAGCCGTAGCTTCCCTGGGCAACTATGTCAGTGCCTCATCACCCTCACAGTGAAGAATTTTTTCCTAATATCTCATCTAAACCTTCTGTCTTTCAGTTGAAGCTGTTCCCCCTTGTCCTGTCATTCCAGGCCCTTGTAAATAGTCTCTCTCCATCTTTTTTGCAGGCTCCCCTCAGTTCCTGGAAGGCTGCAATTAGGTTCCCAAAAGAAGGCAGAAGTGACCCACAGAAAGTGTCCCTGTCCCTTCTCCTGTGGGCTGGTGAGCTGCCCCAGCAATGTCCCAGCACTGCTCAGTGCTGGCACATGTGAAGAAATGCAGCAGCAAAAGCGGGGAAAGCAGAGTGAATTCACTCTGAGCAGGAGTGTCAGGTTGTCTGAAAGGCGTATAATGTGTCTCAAGCCAAGGTGGGCAGTAGCCCACCTGCAGCAGGGACTGATGTGAGTCAGCAGCTGCAGGATAAGGGATCCTTCCCTCCTATCTCCGTGCTGCTGCTGCCGCCTTACAACCATCTCCGCAGTGACACATCAGACAAACACTGTGAGTTATCAGTTCTCTGCAAGGAATTTTACAAATTCCTCTCCAGCCAAACACTGTGTTGGAGACTGTCACTTCCAAGTGCTTGCCAAGAGCTTGATCTGGCCAGCTGCTTAATATCAGAATGCTTCATGCTTTCCAGCTTGTGATAAGCATCTGGGCAGGCGGGGTTAAAGGCGGCATCCTGCTAGTCACAGTCCTCAGGAAGGTCTTCCATGCCCAAAAGCCTGGCTGTTTTTTCCAATTATGTCAGTTGGGCTAATAAAAGTGATTATCTCTCTCCCAACCCTGCTTTCTCATTGATCCCACAGGCCGTTCTTCAAATGTCACTCAGCGAGGAGGGAGCACACATCCAATTATATAAAGCAAAAAGATCAGTGTGATGACAAAGCAGCAGGGTCAGGGGTGCAGATGTGCTGCATGAAACAAATGAGGTATGTCTTTGGTTTTGACACCATCCAAGCTGAAGCAACCCACAAGGAGGCATTTTGGGGTGTGCTGGGACTCTCCTCAGCACTTCAGGCAGCATAAAAAGTGCAAACTGCACTGTGTGCATAACATTTCCTCTGAGGTTGGGTGTTGTGATGTTTAAATAAGGAGCATTAAAAATGCTGGAAAGATGAGAACTGCTCAAAAGCACAGATAGACATGCAAACCTCAAAAGCAACTTGGACTTCTGGTGGTCAAATTTATTTTTATGTGGGACAAATCCCTGCCTTTATTTTGAATCTGTGATCACTTCTCCCACTTGTTGAGGGCAGAAATCAGTTCAAGTCATGGGCCCACCCCAACACACCTCAAATAGGTGAGAAAGAATTGCCAACACAAGCAAGAGCTGCAGAATCAAGGAAGAAAAATCAATCTTTCTCTGCTTACTCCACCACAGCCTGTCAACCAGAGGTTCAGGTTTCTTTTAATACATTACAGCAAAGACAATATATTTAGCTGTAAACTGGGCTAGCTGATTTCTGCACCTTGGGCCACAAAAACTGCCACAGTCCTTAAGAGCCTCTGGAGAGAGACACAGGACTGTTACCAGAGACCTGTAGGAAATAGAGATGCCTTTGGTAAAGCACTTGTTACAAAGCAGAGAACTCACCTTTGACTCTCCCAGAGCTGGTGTTTCCCACCAAGTCCCCAGACCTGATTCTCCTCCTGTCAGGACTCAGAGCTTCATGCAAGGATGAACAACTGTATATCTATCAGAACAGGAGACCCAATGGTTTTTGAATGCTTTGATTTGGCATCTAAATATTCCCAGATATTAATCTAACCACAGAAACTGCACAGCAAATTCACTGGGTCACTACCAGACACGTACTTTGAGTGCTTTCTAGAGCTTTCAGATAAGCTCTTAAAATAGAAGCGGGAACAGAGACCTGAGGGTGATGTCTAATTCCCACACCTTCTGCTTTTCCTACTCCATTCTGCTCCACACTCTCACTATTGCATCTTATCTGTGTCTGTCTCTGCTTTCCAATAGTTTCTTGTTGTGCTTCCCCTAACAGGTGAGTGCTGTGAGTCCCGGGCAGAGAGTGTGTAAGGACCTGTGTTCACCAGAGCTGGGAATGGATATTGCACCTAGCAAGTGCTCTCTGAGCCTGTGTGTGCCTCTGGGCCCCACACTCTGCTGGTGTGAGACCTGTGAAAGCCAGTGGAGTGTTACACTAACACCAGTGGGTTACAATTGTACAGTTGTACAGTTGTTGGTGTGTGTGTGTGAAATAGATATCCCATTTATCTCATTTATCCTATGGACAGGAGAAGTGCCTGGTAATTAGCTGAGGTCATTATCACCAAACCAGTGGCTCCTTCCAATGTTTTGCAAAAGGCTGCAGATGTCTGCAGTGGGAAGGGGTGCCCTGTGGACTTCTGTTCATGTCTCTTCATTTCTAAAACCTCTAAATTTGTCCATGCAGAAGTGGAGTGTGGAAAGAGAAGGGAAACCACTAGTTCAGGAAGGGCCCTGCCTAGACAGACATCTCATACCACTGAAACTGCCTTTCGTTTCCTGATTCCAGTACCTTATTTGCCCCTCTGTTTTAAATCATAAAACTTCCTCTCTGTACATCCAGCTCTTCTCTATAAATATCCCCAGTGCAGCCAGGCCTGGCAGGGTGAAGGCTGCTCCCCACTGCAGCCCCACTGCCACAGCTGGTACCTGGCCCTTGAACCATGGTACCACCTTACCATGTGGGAAAAATGAGGCAGAATCATGAAAACCCATCAGATTCCAGCAGCTGATGGGTTTCAAATAGGGTTCTACATCACTCAGTGTTAAACTGCTATTGCAGGTAGGACTGCCGCTGCCTGTGCCTGTGCTCTGCACCCAGTGAGGCCCTGACCTGCAGCTGCTGCTGGTGGCATTGGAGTGGATCTGGACAAAAGCAACTCTTTCTTTTCTACCTTTCCATGGCATGGGGCAGTTTTAGAACCACAGCTTTCAGGCTTTGCTGTCACCTCCACAAGAACCCCAGGGAGAGCTGTATGAAGCTGAGCGGCTTCGGTACAAAGTGATGGGCAGAAACAAAACTCCAGTGGGGCAGCATTACCTCCTATCAGGCTAAAAGGAAGTTTTCAGGATTCC
Source organism: Sakesphorus luctuosus (assembly GCA_013396695.1). Lineage (NCBI taxonomy): Eukaryota > Metazoa > Chordata > Aves > Passeriformes > Thamnophilidae > Sakesphorus > Sakesphorus luctuosus. The sequence goes on along the minus strand of VWZD01000569.1, from coordinate 1,725,135 downwards.
TTAGTCCTTATTTAGCAAATTTGTTTGTTTTGGAGGGAAATACTTGTGATAGATTCTGGGTCTGACCACATGCCTGGCTGCAGCAGTCACACAGCTCCTTGCCTGGTCAGTGCCCCCTGGATGGCTGAGGGGTGTCTGTGCCTTTGGCTAGCTCTGGGATTTTGGGGGCTGGGCGGTGACTCCTGCACTTGGATACCCCCCACCACCCTGGGTGCTGAGTTGTGGTGCTGAGCTTGGGGTGAAGCTGCAGTAACGTGCTGTGCTGGGGGCTAGCAGGAATGGGGACATGAGTGACACCTTAGCACAAGGTGTCACCAGTGAGGATGGGGGTTCTTGGGAAAGCCAAACTGCAGTGCCCAGCCAGGGACAAAACCTCTTGAGCTCCAGCATCCTCAGGATTTACCTGGTGCTCTGTGTCCTGGTGGCACCCCAGGAGTACACAGGGTCTGTGGGAGGGATGGAAGGTGTGTGGACACTTTGGGGCAGGGATTGTGGGGGTGTTTGTGGGGCAGGGGGTGCAGAGACACTGTTGAGGTAGGTAGTGCCTCTGTGACACTGTAGGTGGGAGCCACAGAAGCAGTGCACAGCGGGCTGCACACGGGGCTGCGTGGAAACCACAGGGTCACCCTGGGAGGAAGGGACACGCGTGGGCAAGGACCGGTGTGGGGACACTGCAAAGTGGGGGGAGCACACATGGAGCAGGGAGAGCCAACGGTGCGGGCTGCACGGGAGAGGTGCAGGGACAAGGCAGGAACACGGCGGGGTCGCAGCACGCGTGGTCGACGGGAGCGATGACACGCGTGGGGCAGCCGGAGGGAGAACTCC
>VWZD01000569.1:1554880-1724253 GCA_013396695.1 Sakesphorus luctuosus | reverse complement strand
GGCTGCGGCGGGCTGATGTCACGGGCGGGTGTCACTTTATAAGCTCCGCGGCGCCGAAGGGGCTGAGAGACGGACGGGAGAGTGGTCGCCGCGCTCGGGACGGGGCGGACGGGACGGGAAGAGACGGTACGGGACGGGACGGGACGGGAGCGGTGCGGTGCGGTGCGGAGCGGAGCGGAGCGGAGCGGAGCGGAGCGGTTCGGTCCCAGGTTCGCACGGCGGGAGCGTCCCCGCACCTGGTATCCCGTATGCGCGGCGCCCTGAGCAGCACTGCTGCCGCAGAGTCCTAAGCAAAGCCGAGCCCCCTCGCGCCGCCCCTGGGGGGCTGCTGGCGGGCCATGGCGGTGGCAGGCACCGAGCTGCCCGGCGGCAACGTCAGCGCCAACCAGAGCGCCGCCGACCCCATGGTGTCGCGGGACGTGTGGATGGTGGGCATGGGGATCCTCATGTCGGTGATCGTGCTGGCCATCGTCTTCGGCAACGTTCTGGTGATCACTGCCATCGCCCGGTTCCAGCGCCTGCAGACTGTCACCAACTACTTCATCACCTCGCTGGCCTGTGCTGACCTAGTGATGGGGCTGGCCGTGGTGCCCTTTGGCGCCTGCCACATCATCATGGAGATGTGGCAGTTTGGGAACTTCTGGTGTGAGTTCTGGACCTCCTTGGATGTGCTCTGTGTCACGGCCAGCATTGAGACCCTCTGTGTCATTGCCGTGGACCGGTACTTTGCCATCACCTCCCCTTTCAAATACCAGAGCCTGCTGACTAAGAGCAAGGCACGTGTGGTCATCCTCATCGTGTGGGTGGTCTCAGCCCTCACCTCCTTCTTGCCCATCCAAATGCACTGGTACCGGGCAGACAGTGAGGAGGCCATCATGTGCTATGAGAAGGACACATGTTGTGACTTTTTCACCAATCAAGCTTATGCCATTGCCTCCTCCATCATCTCCTTCTACCTGCCACTTGTTGTCATGGTATTTGTGTATGCCAGGGTCTTCCAGGTGGCCAAGAAGCAGTTGCAAAAGATAGACAGGAGTGAGGGGAGGTTTCACACCCAGAACAAGGAGCAGGAGCAGAAAGCTGGAGCTGGACACCGCCGTGTGTCCAAGTTCTTCTTGAAGGAGCACAAGGCCCTCAAGACCCTTGGCATCATCATGGGCACCTTCACATTGTGCTGGCTGCCCTTCTTCATCGTCAACATTGTGCACGTCATCCAGGACAACATCATTCCCAAGTATGTGTACATCCTCTTGAACTGGCTGGGCTATGTCAACTCTGCCTTCAACCCTTTGATCTACTGCCGGAGCCCGGACTTCAGGTACGCCTTCCAGGAGCTCCTGTGCTTCCGCAGGTCTGCCCTGAAGATGTACGCCAATGGCTACTCCAACAGCAATGGCAGGAGTGACTACAATGAGGAGGACAATGGCTACCCCCTGGCACCAGATAAAACCTGCGACTTGCTCTGTGAAGAGGGTTCCTTCCCTCACCCTGAGGACTTTTTGCACTGCAAAGGTACTGTGCCTAGTGGGTAGGGTACTGTGGGCTCTCGTGTGGCTCACAGTGGTTGTACAGAGGAGTCCTTCTAAGGTAAATCAGCTCCACCCTTAATAATAATACTGATCCTCTTCTAGAGCACACCTAAAACCTAATGGCTGTGACAAACCCCATATTCAAACCTTCTGCAAATGGGGGCTGCTCCCAGCCAGGGTGGGTGGGCTGCTGGCAGCATCCCTGATTAGGGGCATGACCGGGGGTCCCTTGAGCAGGATTGGGGGGATTTGAGGCTGTGCAGAATCCATGTTCCTGGAGGGACTTTTGGCCATGACCTGTGTTGAACTACCTCATGACATTGCTGTGAGTAGCCAGTGGCTGCTGCGGAAGAGACGTGCGGGGCAGCAGGAGCAGGGCTGGGGCTGGACCCCCCTTGCCCCAGCGGCAACCCTGCCGCAGAGCTGAGGGCCCTTCGGGACTCTTCCCAGTCCCCTTCTCATAGCAGTGCCGGTGGATGTGGGAGCCCTCCCCGGTCAGGTGGGCACCTCAGAAGAGGATGCCAGTGTTGTCCAGCCCGGGGGACTGCGAGGAGGTGGCACTCGGCGACAAAATCGCGGAGAAGGGATGCTTGGAGCGGGGCTGAGCGCGGCTTAGCAGGGCTGGGTCACGGCTGCGGCTGTGGCCGGCAGTGGGACAGTTTCATGAACGCCCAGAAACCGCGAGAGCATTTCCTGCTAAGTGCTATAGGACTTTTCGCTGAAATAATAATATTAGAAATAAATGCACTATTTGCCTAGAATGTGAACCTGTGACTGTGGGACTCAGGAATGTTGTACTGGGAAGCCGGATGACATGCTGCTACAACCACAGACCATCGTTTTGCATCCAACCAAAAGCTTTTAAAGCGCCCAGTTTGTTTAACTATAAGTCTCAAATGACAGTGAGCCCGAGGAGGTGGGAGGGGAGGAGGGTTTGTGTTTTCCATGGCATCCTGGAAGCGCAGCTCCGACAGGCGGGTTGGTTGTGGAGGTTTTTTTCCCCGTGTAACAGGCGCTGCCTGGCGTCCTCGGGCTGCGGAGCTGGCGGCAGGCGGGCAGCGCTGGCGAGGGGCGCAGGCACGGTCAGGGAGGTGTGGGCTGCGGGATAGCACCGCACTGCTATCGAGGACTGGCTCTCTGGGAGTCCCTAGCTGGAGGGAGGCAGCGATTTGGGCTGCGGAGGGGAGAATGGAGCTCCCCTACTGCCTGCACACGCGGCGCTGTGTGACAGGCTGGACCCGCGTGCCGGGAGGTTGTGGAAGTGCGGGGTCCTTTCAGAAACACTCGGGAGAGCTGCGGGGAAATGGTGCTCACGGGACCTACGGTCGCTCCGTGGGGCCATGGTGTCCCGCGGGGGAATGCTCGGGCACCGCCCGCTGTGAATCCCCCGCATTTCCACCTCCTTTCGCCACACTGCGATGGTGTTTGTTGCCCTGGTGCCTGGGCCGTGCCGTGGTCACTGGGTGGGTCTGAACGTTGCTGGGTCCATGGCAGAACTATCTTTGCAACGCAGTGGTGTGACCAGCCCGGAGCTGGGTCCTCCCGGGCTGGTACTCCCCGTTGCAGGAGGCAGAGAGGCTTCGGGGCAGCGCTACGCGCTGTCCTGGGGAGGCCGGAGGCTGGGAGCGGGGTGGAGCAAGGTTTCTGGTTACTGACACCTCCTGCAGTCCCCGTGTGGCCTCGGCTCTCTTGGCTACTCTGAGAAGGACTTGCCCCAAGTGCTAGTGCCGACAGGGGCAACCCCGGGGAATGCTGGAGGGGAATCCACCCCCCTCAGAACGGCAGGGAGCAGGGGAGGTTGTCATTGCTTCTGGTCTCTGCTGCTGCTGCTGCTGCAAGGTGTGGGGACAAGCTCCTCGAGCTCTTGCACCCCTCATGTAAAACTGCACCTGGCTTGTGCAGGGCTGGGGGCTGGAAATTCCTAGTGCTTCCTCCTTTTTTTTTCCCAAGGTGGTACTAATCGTGCCTGAAAAAGGTCCCTGGGAAGGAGGAACTGACTAAGCTCCACTTGCAGTGTTTATAGCTCAGCACTGCAGCAGAGGCAGGGAACGTGGCAGAGTGTCCTTCCCTCCTGCCTCTCTACCTTGATGTTTACACCTATCTGTGCCCTCACCTGCGGCTTTGTGGGGGATGTCAGCGCTGCTCCAAGTCCTTTGAGTGTGAGCCACTCGGGCAAAGGAAGGGTGTGATCTAACAGTGGCGTGTGAGGGCCCAGGTCAGCTCCTCAGATAAACATTAACAGGCTGCCTAAGCAGGGGAGATCCAGTGCAGGACCAGGACTGCTAGTCAGGTGCTATTTGCTTCATATTGCACAAGGACTGAGAGGTGACAGTCTGGTGTGATGTGGAGTTGGTGTAGGTACACACAGTGCAGGTACTTGCATCAGGACTGGAGATGTACTTTAGATTGGTTTGGGCCATTATTATTACGTAGCATTCGGGGCAGTGACAATTAACTTCTTGATTGCAGAGATCAGTATCTCCTGCATTGTTCTATCTCCTACATTTTGAATCTTGCCAGTCACTTTTATTTTGCAGTGCCTAGAGGCAGTGTGGGTTGGCACGGGGCAAGGGCACAGAGGGAAGAGGTGTCCCACAGTGTTGGGGGGTCAGCCAGGCTCAGCAGTCAAACTCTCACCAGCTTTGGGGCAGGTCCCTCTGGCACAAAGAAATCCCATGTCCACATGTTGGGGTTTGTATTTTTGCCACTATTATGTGCATTTCAGTAACACATGTTGTGGACCAGGACTTTGTTGTCCAAATAATCGCTCTATTTCTTTTTACTTCAGATATTGTGCTTCTGTGTAGCCAAAGCTGAGAGATGAGCAAGTGACTGAATGTAGAACTGCTCCCGCATCCAGAACACGTGGATGTGGAGGGGACAGGGGATATTGGGCTGTTTGCACTGAGCAGTTGACCTTAGTACTGCAAAGCTCAGCTACAGTGTTAGGAAACCTCAGGCTTGCAAGTGGAGTCTGAGTGTTGAAGAACTGATTTCTTTCCCCTAAACATTATTAAAACTAGTAAAATATAAACTGCAGTTCTGCAGGCAGCTGGAATTGAAAGAGAGAAATACTGGAGGAAAAAATACTATGGCAACACTAAAACCCAACCTGACAAACTTTTCCTATTCTATGGTTGGAAAAGAAAAACTTTGGCCTGTTAAAATATTTTTCATTAAAAAGATAGTTTTAGAGATACATGCTAGGCATTAAAAAATGGAGCATTAAATTCAATAGTAACTGTTAAATTGGATTTTATAGCACTTAGGATTTTCACTAGCAGAGAGTTGGCTCAGGTTAAATACATCTGATAAAATACACAGTGACAAACACCAAATCGCTATTGCAAACAGAGCAGGTTATCTGCTGTGCTGCTGGCTTGTACCTCATGCCACTGCCACAAAGGTGGGTAGAGCATGGGTTGGATACTGGCCAACCATGTTGTGGGTCCATGGGCAGGATATGGCCCCCAGGTGTTGATGCGTGCATTGACTAGATTTGGCAATATGTTCACTGCTTTTAGGCCAGATTGTTATGGTTCTTTAAAGTGTTGGCTGAGATGAGCATTACAAACACAGTTTTTGTGTTGTTCCAAAATACTGCCCTTGCTGTAGATCCTGCATGTGGTTCGGGCAGCTGCAGTTTTCACATCAGGACCTGTCCTTGCTTCATCCTCCAAAACAACCAGAGCACTGAAAGCTGCTGAGTTATGCTAGTCCTTTGCCTCTTGGGAGGATTCCTGGAGAACTTTTGCTTTCTGGGTAGCCAGGCCTGGAAATGCAACCTGCAGCTTGCTCTTATGCGGGGTAGATGTGAAAGTGCATGAGGAGCTGGCAGAGGGAATGGAGTTTGAGTGCAGATCCCCACCTGGAAGTGCAATTCGAGCATCTTTTGAGGACTTGCTGTTCCCAAAGTGCCTCATATCCCAAATTGTTCAGCAATTCCCACTGGGCAGCATTGCCCATGGGTGCATCACGTTGCTGTGGGGTGTCAAGGCTGTGCCTGGCCCAGCCTTGCCTGTGGAATTGGTTCCAGGCCTTGCAGCCTCCCCTGGGGTTCAGGTGAAGTTGAGGCCCTTGCTGAGGGAGAGTGGGAGCAGCGGAGAGGGAGGGAAGAGACTTAAGTTATTAAATGCACCAACATGTTTGAAAATAGGCCAGGGATTAATAGTGTAGAAAGGAGAGTTTGGCTGCTCCAGAGGGGGAGCGGATGTGTGAGCAGGCACAAAACGTGCTCTTCATCCCTCCCACGTCATCACTGCTGGGTTTTGCAAAGGCCTTATTTAAGCGTTTATTTACTATAAGGGACATGTTTTTGTCATCGAGGGAAGGGTAATGCCAGGGCTGGCTGGCAGTAAACAGTAGGCTGCAGTCTATCTCCTGGCATCTTCTGTCTTTCTGGTATAGAATCATGGAATCTTTTAGATTGGAAAAGGCCTTTAAGGTGGAGTACAACTGTTAACCCAGAACTGCCATTGAGCCAGCCTGTCCAGATCCCTCTGCAGAGTCTTCCTACTGTCCAACAAACCAACGCTCCCCCCAGCTTAGTGTCATCCATGAACGTGCTGGGGGTGCACTCAATCCCCTCATCCAGATCGTCAATAAAAATATTAAACAGGACTGGCCTCAGAACTGAGCTCTGAGAAATACCACTGGTAAACTCACCACCAGCTGTGTTTAACTCCATTCCTTACCACTCTCTGGGCTCAGCTATCCAATCATTTTTTTACCCATCAACCAGTGCACCCATCCAAGCCTGGGAAGTCAGTTTCTGCAGGAGAATGCTGCAGGAAACAGGTGTTAAAGGTTTAACTAAAGTCCAGGTAGACATAATCCACAGCCTTTCCCTCACCTACTAAGCAGATCACCTTGACACAGAGATCAGGTCCCTGTTTTCCAGCTCAGCAGACTGGGTGCTTGGAGGACAACTGGTTTGACTAATAAAGACTGAGAGCAAGAAGGCATTAAGTACCTCAGCCTTTTCCTCATGTTTTGTCACTGTGTTTTGCCAGTAAAGTATGGAGAGGCTCCTTATTCCTCCTTCTGCTGATGTATTATACAAATGTATTTTGATTGTCTTTTATGGCAGCAGCCAGATTAAGCTCTAGTTGGGCTTTGGTCCTTCTAACTTTTCTCCCTGCATCACTTTACAACATCCTTGTTGTTGCCTGAGTTTCCTACCCCTTTTTCAAGAGGTCCTAAAGTCTCCCTTTTTTCCCTGAGTTTCAGCCAAAACTCTCTGTTCTGCCAGGCTTGATCTCTTCCCTGCTGGCTAGTCCGGCACATGGGGACAGCCCACTCCTGCACCTTTAATTACAGCTTCTGCTGCCAGGAGTCTCAAACACCCACACTGTCTGAGGGAAGGGTTTTGTCCCTCCCTCTGCCAGTCCTCTGCCTCCAAGTGTTTATTTTCACTGTATGATGAATCCATTTCCCAAGGAGATGGGTTTATGAGCACATTCATTCCTCTGGCAAGAGGGAGGATGGCCTGTCTTGCATGTTCCCTTCTCTGCTCTCTGTCGGCAGATAAAAAGTGCCATCCTAAAAGCAGCAGGGAAACAGGTTTCCTGACCTACTGTGGCAGCGCTGGCTGTATCTCTGAGCTGTGAGTATGGAAGAAGGAGACAGGGAAGGTGCCTACTGGTCTTCTCACTAGCATTACCCCAGTCTTCCCCTCCCAAGCTGTCTGTGCAAGGGCATCCAGTGCTGGTAAAGCATGTGGTACCTTGGCTGACCCAAATCCTTTACTAAGCTTCTGCCTGCACTTCAGCTCTGCAATATGTATGGTACCCAGAGTGGTTCTGCAGGTTCAGATGAGCAAGAGATATTGTGAAAAACCATTCTGGGCTTGGATGTTTTTCTCAGCAGAGAGGCAATGTGACTCCAGGCTCCATGGGATTAGTGTTTTGCAAGATTAAGGTTCCTTTCATCACTGGTTTTCCACTTTGCTTGGTCTCTGAGGCCCACAGTAGGACCACAGCCACTTTGGCATCTCCTCCCTGTGCAGCAGTCTCTTCCAGTGTGAAAGCTTGGCACCTTCTGAGACTTGAATCCACCAGCCCCAGCACTTCTTCCCCTTGTTATACTTTTATTTGAGCTATTTTGAAAGCAAACATTAGTACTAATCTTTCTTCCTAGGGGCAAAGAGACCATTTTGCAATGAACACACATCCTGGGCTGTGAGAATGCTGACATTTGGCAGCTGGAATGGCTACATGCTCTTATCAAGACATTTCTGTGGGTCACCAACTGCACGGGTCACCCAGGAGAACCTGTAGGTGCTTTTTGTCACATTCTAGAGTTGGGCAGCAATATTCCACCCAGCAGTGACTCTTGGGAGAGGCACTACAGCAGCTGCCTAAAGGCTCCAGTGCAGCTGGTATCACGGGCAGAGCCTGCGGCACCACCACTCCCTCTTGCACCCTTGGCCAAAGGACTGAGGCTCATGCTTGCCTGGCACAGAACAAAGCACAGCCAGCTGGGCTGGGAGCACAGTCGCTTCCCCAGTCACACAGCCTGGGTCTAGACAGAGTAGTGCATGCTGGAAACTAGAGTTTACACAACTTGGAAGTAGGTTCTCTCTCCTGTAAGTGTTGTAAGAGCAGGACACAACCCAGACTCCCCTGGATTTGGCAGTGGGTACGTGCTGCAATTGCTGTGTGTAAGGGTGGTGAATCTAGCAGAGTATTTAAGGGGGCATGAAGCTTTTATAAACTTTATTCATCTTGGAAAAAGTAGATTTGCTGCTTCTCTGTGCATTCAATTTCAGTTTTTCCTGTTTTCACACCTTCCCAATGGCAGAAGCATATAACTGATTTTCTGTGCAATATTGCCAGTGTCCATGAGAGTGGATTGGGAAATATTTACTTGTTTACTGTCCTTGGTAAGGTCATTTTTGCACAAGTGCATATATAGATATATGTATATGTGTGTGTATATATATCCATTATCTATATACAGCAGTATATAGATCTGTATATAAAGAAGGAAATGTAAAGATGTTTTGCTGTGCTAGATATATACATGGATGAAGATCTGTATATTCAAAACTTTGAGTATTTATTGCAGGTCCTATTGATTGACATTGTGTTTAAATAAAGGGTATTTACGGTATACTTGTAGTCAAGTGTCCTTGCTTAAAGCTATTTTGTTGGCTGTATTTTCCCTGTACTCTGCAAGACTCTTCCAATGACTCCTTCAGGGCTCATTAAAGAAAACCAACACCTCAAGAGATGGTTGCTGGAGAAGCAAACACAGTGTGGACAAGAGTTTCAGTAATTTATCCAGTGCTTTGAGCTCTGGAAATGGTGAGGGAGTTCTGATTGCTCAGCACTTTGCTGTAAAAGAGCTTCTCTGGTTTTTACATCTTATGTCAGGATCTGCAGGCAGGGTTTTAAAAATCCACTTGCTTTGCTGCCTGTTTGGACTGGAAACAGTGGCAGTCTGGGATGGCTCCAGTGCTCCCATGGCAGCACTTCCCGTGCTGCTGCAGAAACACAGACCAGTACAGCTGGGGGCTTTAATCCTCTGTTGCTGGTCACCAGTGCCAGTGCTCCCTGGGACTAGGAGAAAACACAGATGTCCAGTGCTGAGATTGTTGGGATGGGAAACATGAAACACTGCAAAATGTAGCTGGCACTGATCTGTAGAGCCCAATGCTGCCCTGCTCTGCTCCATCCCAGAACCCCCATGCTGGCACACAGCAGGAGGGAATGATGACTCTGCTCCCTCTTGGGTGTCTGAGAAAGGTCTTATCTCACACCTCACACCTTCCTGGGCTTCTGAGTGTTGACTCAGCACCAAGCACTGTGCTGCAGCTTCTCCAGCTATGCTGGTTGGGAACTTGGGCTGGAAGCAGGTAATGGACCCCTACAGGAATGGGATAACAGAAGCACAGTGTGGGACACTGCTGTCTGTCCCAGGTTGCTTTATCTTGCTAGTTAGGGTTAGAAAAGCTCATGGGGAGAAGCTCTTTGGAAAACAGTCTCCTGGCCTGTTCTCTGTTACCGATTTTCCTGATGTTCCTATTGCCTCAGGTCAGGGTGAAGAAAGAACATGGATAACGTAAAGTAGGATCCCAGCCCAGCATGTTGCAATGACAAGTATTTTGCATCCTTTATGCCACTTAAGACCATGGTGAAAGTCTTGGCAGCAGAGGCCAGTGTACCCTGAACATTTTGAGGCTTCTCCTTTCCAGAGACAGCAGCAGGGAGCTGTTGTGCAGCTTGGACAGGGAGGGATTACACCAGGTGCTTCCAGAACATAGAAGATGCCCAAATTATAATAATTTGTGAGTTTGTGCTTTCAAGACACAGAAAGCCCTAGCTAGAAGTACAAGCCATTGCTGACTGCAGGGGTCCTGAGGAAAGAATCAGTCAGACCTTCGGTCTCTGTGGTGGGAGCCTCAGCTGCCATCCAGCTCTCCCTAGCCCTGCTAAAACAGGACATTCCAATCAGAGAATATTTCACATCCCATCCTGGAAAGGTTGTTGGCCTTAACAGATTCTTAGAGCCCAGTCCCTGCTTCCCTGCACATGTGATTATTACCCTGTGGCTCCGAGCAGCTTCTCCTGTCTCTGGTCCCCCAGGGATGCCAAAGGAAAAGCATTAGGAAACCACAGTGGCCAGTGTCAGAGCTACCTGCGGTCTCACAGACACGACTTCTCTGCAGGTGGTGGCACAGCAGGAGCACTGGTAGGATCTCCAGCCCTAAAGATAGTCCCCTTGGCAGCTGAGTGAGGTTCAGGCTCCACCACCAAGCTCTGCGGCCTCAGCCCAGTCCTGAGAAATTCATAAACAGCAAATGGCCTCTGGGAAGCCTCTGCCAAGTCCTTTTTCCCTCATGTAAATATTTTTTCCTCTTAAGTGTATGCAAGTGTGAAAAACCTCTCCTTAATATTTTTTTTTATTTTTTTCCTCTCTGGCTGAAGGAAAATGCTTCTTCATCCCTGGGTGGGAACTGCCCTCATCTTGATATTTTGTAGCTGAAGCAAGAACCTATGTTTCTTACCACCCCCAAAGCCATACTGCTCTTCCTGCTTCCCAAACCCACTGGATTAAATGGTGCCTCCTGTAATGGTACCTGTCTGGATACGACACCTATCAGTGGCTGTTGGATGAAGGTCCCATGGCTACAGTGTGTGGACAGGACTTCAAAAATAATGTAAAATATGCCTGGGGTTAAGTGTCCTTGCTCCAAAGCCTGAAAATCCCATTCTGTTGTACTGAACTTGAGCCTGGAAATGCAGGGCAGTTTTTCCTGAGAGAAACTGGACCTTATATAAGTTTCTTTCTGCCTGTCCCTGAAAGCAAATGGCTCAATGGTAGATATGCTGATTTTCTGATACACACTTGTTATAGAAAGGAAGTGTGCTGGGAACCTCAAAATATATCTGTTAAGAGTTAGGGGGGTGGGGAGGGTGAGGAGCTGGGTTGGTATCTGTTCACTGCGAAATCTGTTCTAACTGTTCAGATGTTTTCTCACTCTCCATTGACCTCATCTGGTAGTCCTGCTCGGGAATAGGTGAGCTCAAACATATGTTGTCACTCTTCTTTTCCAGTCTCTGCCAGGGCCACAGCTCAAGCCTGTATCTCATAAGAATAAGAAGCTGTTGCTGCTGGGGCTTTCTGAGAGGAAGAGTGTCATAACTGTGGCCAGAGAGAGAACGATGCTGAGATAAACCTATATCAGCCTTGACTGATTGGGACCTTCCTATAACCCAAATACTAATGCGATACTCTGCCTCGACATGAGTCTGGCTGAGCACGGGACCTTCTCTACATGAGTCAGACTCAGCAACTCGAGTGCAGAGTTCCTGGGTGTGAAATTGAGTCAGAATCAGAACCGTAGAATATTCTGAGTTGGAAGGGATCCACAAAGACCATCGAGTCCAACTCTTAAGTGAATGGCCCATACAGGTATCAAACCCACATATGGGATGCACCAACAGCTTTGTAGACAAAATCACTTTGGCACAGTAGATGGGGCAAAGGGGAGCTGCAGAGGGGAGAGCCATGGGAGGAAACAGGAAGAGCAGAACCACCGAAAGACATTTTGTGACTCAGAACAAGAAGGCCATTCCTCAGTAGCTGCATAGCATGCTTTGTACAGCTTGTTTAAAGCTGACTATGTGGTTCCCTGTCCCTCCAGGGCTCCCTGCTGCAGAGATAGACCCTTCTTAAAAGGGGATCCTCGAGGTACCTATTTATAGGATGGAAACTGCTCCAGGAGAGTCATCCAGCCTTGAATGAATACCTCCCTGTCCCAGGCAGCAGAGCCATGTACAGGCTGTTCTCCTGCAGTCCCAGCCCCTCCTTCTGACATTTGTTATCAGACTGTAAGGGACAGTTGCCAGCATCTCTCCCTGGTGCTGGAGGTGATGATAACCAGCTGCTGCCACACTGGGCTGACAGAGACAGGGAGAGGGACAGGGTGGTCCTGCTGGGTTGCCCCTTCCATGGAGGTGATGGGAGGTGAGGGGCATGTGCTGTTCCCGGAAAGGAAAGGTCAGGGTGCAGAGCTGTGTGTGATGAGCCTCCAAGGCAGACCCAGTGGCAGCAGGGGTGGCTAGGGGAGGGAGCTGTGATTTCTAGGCATGACTTGTGGACGTTGGCCAGGATAGACAGAAATTAAGTTGGGATAGGGGAATAGGATTGTTGACTTGAAGTGAAGTGCAGGCCTCTGCAGAAGTGATGGCCTGGGCCATGATGAGTGATCCCTACCAGTCTGCAAAGTCCCCCTGCATCTTAGAGAGACCCAGGATGGGGTGCTGGCATTGCATCTGCTCAGGTTTGGTCTCAGCCTGGGCTGGCCCCAACCCTCTGTGCCATGGGCAAACCACTGCTGAGCTTAGATTCTCTTCTCAAACCGCAGGGTAAGATTTCAGTTTGCTACCGTTACAGGACACAGCTTTCTTGATTTTCCTTTCTGATATGATATGCAAAACCAAAGGCTTGTAGCAAAGTCAGAATGAATTCAGGGATGTTTTCTTTTTCTGCCTGAGAATTCTGTTTAATGCTCGTAACTCAGGAGGAGAAAGATGGTGATAAAACTGGACAGGACCAATGCTTTTAGCATAGTTTTGAACAGCTGCACCTTTCTGAGGGCATGTGTCTAAGGAGGCTCCCATCAGCTCTGCCATTAAAGTCATAAATACAGCACACGCTGGTGATGGAAAGAGAAGGACTCTGAGGAGAACAACTGAAGGGATAGATGGAGGCAACCAGATAAGAGAGGCTATATGCCTAAGGAGAGTGTAAAAAGATGAAGAAACAATTGGAGATGAAATATTGGCCCTAGGAGGGACAATAACTCAACCATCAACAGGAAACTCAAGTTGTAAAACAAGATACTGGATCCCACGGAAAAGGAGGGAGAAGGTAGAAACTGACTGCAGAAGAGGAAACAGGGCTAGAAAATGCCTTGAGAGCAGGATCTGCATTTCAGTGCAGGCAGCCCCACTGGTGCCTCTTCCCTCGTACTTAAGCAGTTCCTTTGTCTGCTCTCAGGCAGTGTGAGTTTGATGTAGCAGATGTGGCAGGGGAAGGCAACAGGACACAGGGAGAGTGGGCAGGGCAGTCTCCCAGTGACACAGTATTGCTGGGGACCCATGGGTGAGCAGGGATGGCCATTAGAGAGGCAATGCAGGCACAGTTTGTTCCCAGTGTCAGGAGAGTTGTCCAAGACAACTGGCCAGCCTAATTTACACTCCCAGAGCAAGGAAGGGGAATGTTGCCTTATTTTTAATGACAATCTCCTCTGCCTTGTACCATGTGACCTCCTGCAGTGGGGTTCCAGTTTTGGGAAAAGCAACGTCAACAGAATTAAAGCATTATGCTTTTATCTTTAAATGTCATCCAATATGGTGATTTCCACAGTGGGAGGAGAGCAGGAGCAGGGATGTCCCTCATACTGAGTTCTTCACTCCAGCGTCACCCACAGGATCAGACTGTCCTGTGCATTAGTTTTGGATGGAGATGTCCCATCTGTAATGCATATTACAGCCTTGATTCCAATATTTCTCTCTCCTGTCTCTTCTTCCAGTCACTGTAACTGGAGTAATGAGAGTAATGACGTGGCCTAAAGCTGACCTCGGGTCAGTCACCCAACCCTGGTAAAGCACTGGGGGGGGGTTTGTGATGGAGAAAGAGGGAGATGACTGTATAAGCCAAATAGCTGCAGATAATTTTGGGACCTCACTGTTATTTTAACTGAAACTGGAATGGGGCTGGGTCAGTTGCCAGCAAAGCACCTTGTCTGGAGAGTGATGGAGGGAAAAAGGGCTTCACTGGTCAGGCAGGGGGACTGGAAGGGGCTGTGTCACACCAACACACAGGGTAACTAGAGTTTCCCAGCAGACTCTTGTGGAGTAGGGGTAACAAATGTATTTTTAAAGAAAGAGCTCCTTTGGATGGGACAAAATGATTGTGAGTATCCCCCAAAGTGCCAGAGATCAAATGGCCAACCAGAGTCTTTGCCAAATGTATAACTTGAATAAAAGCCATGGATGAGGAGAGCAGTGCCTCGATTTGGAAACTAGGACAGACATGCTTGCATAGTGCCTGCTTGTTCTCTGGCTGGCACCAGTGGGGTTCCTAACTTCCAATGTCCATCAATGCTGAAAGAATTAGAAGGTGGCTTAAAAAATGCATTTTTAATGTGTTTTCTATTAGGAGCCTTCACATGTTGATAGAGGTGCCCAGAGATGAACAACAGATGAAAAAAGCCTGGTACCCATTTCCAAAAATGTACTATCTACCTTAACATGTCATCTTTGTTTTCCTTATCCCCTTCTTGAGCTGGGGTATTTGAGTCATACAGCCTGGAGCATCTTTTTCCTCCTCTTTCTTATAGAAGCCACAAAGGCGAGCCAATTATTTTGGGAAATCCCCTCCCAGCCCTTGGCACAGGACAGGATTATATAAAGCAATAATTCATTATTTCCTCTGAGCCCCCCCAGGTTCCTTCCTTTTGTGTAGAGGATGATTGCCTCTAGAATGAGCAGCAAGCTCTCTTCCTTCTCAAAGGCCACTCTGATGCCTGCCAAGGCACAACTGGGAGGGTGTGGAACAGGGTTCCTGTCATTCTTTAGGCATGAATGCCTTTGCAGTGAGTGTCCGACAGGTATGGAGACAAATCAGGACAGCCATCCTGCTGCCCCAGTGCAGTGATGGCCCTGGTGATAAGCAGGTATGAGTGGTGTGTCACAGAATGTAAGAATCATTTAGGCTGGAAAAGACCTGTAGGATCATCGAGTCCAACCTGTGACTGATCACCACCTTATCAACTAGAAAAGTTGAAGGGGAGATGGGGTTTTCCCAAGAGAAAGCCATGGGAAGTGGTTGGGTACTGGATGGAACCAGGGATGCTGTTTGGGCTTTCACATCAGCATTGCTGCAAGAAGTTTTGCTGCTCTCAGTTTGCTCTTTACTTATAATCTTGGGGTGTCTCAACTATGCCAGCCATGCCAGCCAGCAGTGGTTTGTTTGGAAGGAACATGTCAGTGTAGCTCACCTCTCCTGGCATGTCCATCGTGCACCCTTGTCCATGTGATGAATGGAGCTGTGGCCATGCTATTTCCAGTACCTGTGAAAACATGCAAGCCTGGCATGTGTCTGGTGTCAGTGCTGCTTTGCTGAGGTGGTTTTGACATAAGCAGCCCCAGAAGATGTGCAGAGGGATCAGCAACTGCACTGTGCCCCAAGGAAAGCCAGAGCTCTTACATGGAGGTGAGAGCCCACAAGATGGGGACCTGGGCAAGACCCTGACTGTATTAGGGATGTAAGCCTATCCGTGGTCAAATTTGGACAGGAGTTGTCTTGCTGTGTTTTGTGCTCTTAGAATAATATGAAGATACCCATAGTCTCCAGTGTTTGCAGCCATTCCTGTAAAACAGCAACCTGGGTTTTTAATCGTCAGGTAGAGATTGTGCTGTTACTGAAACACGTGGAACTTGGTAGAGCCAAAATGTTCATTCAGGCTTTGTGTGTAATTCCTCAAGATCTCAATCCTCTCTGAAGCACAAAGGTTTTATTATGAGGTGCTTGTTAAGTCGCAGGAAGAAATACGATGTGAAGATATCACCCTGTTCTGGAGTGACAAACATCTACAATGCAGGGCCCAGATTAGAAAGGGAGTATGCTGAGTCTGCACGCCACTGAGGTGACTCATCTCATATCCTGGTGCCGCCTGTGACATGGAGCCTGCCAGGCACATGGTGCCTAGAAGGGCAGTGTCCCTGCACACCATGTCCAGGAATTTGGAGAGAAGATGCTTCACAACTACTAGATATTGTCCTTTCTTGACTTCCACAACAGGAATCTGAACCTCAGACTGATATAGATTCATCTAATGATGAACCCCTTTTATTACTTTGCCAGAGGTGTGAGTATGTCTGTAAGAAAACTATCACTGGGTCATTCAGCCTCATCACAGAGAATATGAGACACTAGGGCTAGACCCTGAAAAGATAAGATGCAACCCTTTGCACCAGGAGGTCAACGCTTGCCTAGCAGTAAAAAGCCATTTTGTGTCATATTTGTTAGTCTTGAGTAATCCTGAAGATCTAAATCTGAGTGACTGCATCCCTGCAAGCTTCCCATTTTCATTAACCTTAAGTTCCTGTTAATTTTCTTTCCTTCAGCTGCAGGTAAAAAAGGTTGAGTTTGAAGCACTTTCGTCCTTTCCCCTCCCATCTTGTGTGATTCATTCACAGATGCCTTATTTCTCGGTCGAGTAATACAAGAAACCAGGCTAAGGAGGCAATTCCATCATGAACATCAAAGAAAATTGGGCCAGAGAAGTCCCAGGATGATAATGGTACTTTTCTGTACACATGCTAATTATAGCAATAGCAGAGCCAGGTCAATGCTGCGGTTTTGCATCAGGAAATCCCCTGTGGTTTTAGACAGGAGTTCCAACTACTGTTTATTGTAATTACTAAGAGAAACTAGACCTGTTAGGTCATGTGCATTTCTGAAAGATTTATCTGCTGTAGTGCAAACATAGGGATGGGTATATCCTGATCAGAAGTTGCCCCTAAGTTTTTGAGGCTGTATTTGCCCTTGGCAGAATGAAGGCATATCCACCTCTTTCCTGGATAGAAGAGTCTCACATTCTTGTACATCCCTGATTTGCCCTTTCTCACAGTTGCTCTGTTCTGATCAATCTTGAGCTGGCACTCCAGGGCCCTGCCTGCACTGCTCATCCTGTGTCTGTGCTGTGCCGTATTTCTCACCACAGGCATCCTCACCTCCATCCACGGCTTCTTCAAAGGATGGCAATGGAAATAACAAGCACTTTGTTGTTAATAATAGAGACAATTAAAAGATGAGCTGCTGAGTGATTAAAGGGCTGCTGGACTGGTTTTCGAGGTGAGAATAATGGAGCTGAAAAAATGTGTGCATACCACTCACTCTGCCTTTCATCTCCCTTATATGGAAATTGTTAGCATTTGACTTCCAGTAATTTATGAAAAGCTCAGTTATAATTTCCACACCCCTGTGCCACAGAAACCACTCTTTCATTGCACATCACGCGTTCTTTATTGGCAATTTTAGCCTGCAGCTGGAAACTCCCATGATCCTGAGCCCTGCTCTGTCCTCCTGCCATCCCAGTGAGTCCCTGTGTGACAGAGCCAAATGTGGAGGAATCAGACAATGTCCTACATCTGCTGGTCACTCTGATGTGTAAAGTGTGTCCTTCATATTTACAGTGCTGTCTTAACAATGCAACTGATTTAAAATAAAATAAAATAAAATAAAATAAAATAAAATAAAATAAAATAAAATAAAATACTCCCTGACATATCAGACTATCAGAATGCTGCAGTTGAGCTACTTGAACCCCTCATAGATCTCAGGGCCCTCACTCCTGCAGAAGTGTTGGGATCATTCATTTTTAAATAGGGTTTCAGGCTATGGCAGGGCTTCACAGCAGGGTCAAGATGCTGTTAGGTAAGATTTGGATCTTCCTAAACAGGAGGGAAATTACAGTAAATAAGTGACTGAAATGAGAACCTTGTATCCTGTTATTCTACGTCTGCAATTTCTGCAAGTTCCTGGGCTTTTCCTTCCACAAGAGTTGTCTCACTTCCAGCCCAGAGCGGATCAGGAGGACAGGGCTTGCTGTTGTGTTGTGTGCAACTGTGATTTGCCCTGGAAAGGGTGGGTAAGGCCGTCCCAGCCTCCTTGGCTGAAAACTCAGCTGAAGACAGAAGTAGCTGGTGTTGATGGAGGGCAAGGGCAGGGGCACTAGAGGAAGGGATGCATCCATCAAGTGCAGCAGGTCACTGTGACTGAAACCATGAGATCATCAACAAGTTGAGCTCCACCCCGCAGGGAAATATTTTTATATCTTCATGGCAGATGCCAACCATTTGCTCACTTACTGAAGAAGGTGCTTGCCAGAGAGTGAAGCAGAAAAGCCCCTGCGGGCTGAGCCGCCATGGTGCAGTCACCAGCTTGAAGCTTGGCTCTGGGAGAACAGGTTGTGTTTACCCAGGTGTGATGCCCACTCCACCTGTGGAATCCTGGCCTTGTCTTCATGCTGTGCCTGCTGCAGGTCTGTGTTCTGTCTGCCAGTGATACCATCGGCATCGCTCCATGCCAGCCCCTGCTCAGCTGCCTTCCTTTCACTTTGATGAAGTGAACCAAAGAACAGTGTGAAGTTGGCTGTGGAGAGGCTGAGCATTTTCCACATAGGTTTAGCCCTGTAAACCCTGGGATTATTTATCAGCCTTGGCACAAACCACTGTGCTCCACCCTTTGATGTGGGTGAGCAGGATAAGGTAAAGAGAATTGGACGTACTCTCATCAAGTAGCAGCTACTCCTGAGTGAACGATTACCCAAGGCAATTTTGGAAATGAAACTTAAGCTCTGGAGCTGCTTTTGAAACTCCTACTGGTGATGTGTTGCACAAGAGAGAACTGAGGGACAGCTAAGGTTCCATCTTTCTCTCTGCCCTTGCAATTATGTGTTGATAATATGGTTGTCACTGATTTAATAGGATGATAGATTCATGGGACTCCTGAAGAGCAGTGTCCTCCAAACACACATGGATAGAACCATGAGTGCAGATAATTGCCACTTAGACTCTCCTTCAGATTGTTTGTGTGACTCCAGCACACAGAGGCTAAAATGAATGTGTTTGCTATTAGGTTACTTCTGTATGAGGTGAAAAATAGGTTCATTTTTAATAAATGAAGTACTGAGGAGAAGATGGGAAGGACTGCTGATAGACACGCTAAAGCCATGCATGTGGGCAGAGAATGTCTGAGTGGCATAATATGCTGCTCAGTCTTTGAAAGATTTTCCTCTTGTCCTTAGATGGGAGACAGCACCATGTGGGGACCCACTGTCTCGGGTCTGGTCTCAGTGTTATGCTGTGCAGCCCTGCATGGCTCTGCCATGTTCATATCCTTTTTTGATGCCTCAATGCTCTCTGGCTGGTTG
The DNA here is from genome assembly GCA_013396695.1 of Sakesphorus luctuosus. Classification (NCBI taxonomy): domain Eukaryota; kingdom Metazoa; phylum Chordata; class Aves; order Passeriformes; family Thamnophilidae; genus Sakesphorus; species Sakesphorus luctuosus. The sequence continues at coordinate 1,705,272 of VWZD01000569.1, read as the reverse complement.
GGAGCAGACCATTGGCATTGCAGCTCAGGATTCTCCAGGCTCTTTTTCATCTTAGGAAGCAGAGATGAGAAACTGCTGCTGTGCAGAAAACAGGATAGGAGCCCCCCCAGAATGGAGGGGAGCTGCTGCATGTTATGCTGTATACAGGTCAGGGCTGTGTGTGAGGGTGATCATAGAATCACAGAATGTTAAGGGATTGGAATGGACCTTAAAGATCATCTAGTCCCAACACCCCATTCCACAATGCCACCTCCACCTCCCCAGAGCAACATCTGTCCTGCAGGACACTGTGTGGCCAGGCTATGGAGAAAGGGCTGCCATGGGGATGGCCATGCTGTTTATACTGCTTTTTTGTTATTTCTGTACTTACAGACGCTGTTGCCACTTGAGGGGCAGGACTTGCAATCTCCAGATGGTTTCTTTGTATTGAATCACTTACGCCACTGCTTTTCCCCAAGCAATGGCAAACCGTATGGGACCCCAAAGTCTGTCTTATGAAAACTTCAGAAACCTGTGGCTTTTCTTCTCTCTTTTTCCTTTGCTTCCTTTGTTCTCTACCTGCTCCCTTCTGAGCTGTTAACCTTTGTGCCAGTGACAAGTTTTTGAGCTTCCATCAACTATCCCAAAGGGCACCAATGTATTTCTTACTTCCCAGTGGCAGCAGCAATACCTTACCAGGTCAAACACTGTCAAAATTTGAGGCTCTTAGAAAGAAACCCTGATCTTTATGAGCCTTAACCTCTCCTGAGAAGAGGGAGAACTTTCTACCCTGCCGGAGAATTAACATTTCACCAGTTTTTCTTTCTCCTTCAATTCCTGTTAATCAGAGCAACTTCCCTTTCACCCCAAGCACCTGCTGCAATCTGGCTGAAAGGCACCTGAGCCTCTGAACAAATCTAGTCCATCCTGGGCAGCCCCTGAGATCTTTAACCTCTCTGGGTGCAGATTCCTGCAGCAGCAGGATGGGAGTGGAACAGAAACTGGTGATTTCCTCCTTTCTTCCCAAGCCGTGATGCTTAAAAATATATCACGAAAGTCACATTTGGAACAGCTACTTTTGAGCTGTCCCATGGCCTGGATTCTCCTGCCAGACATGAATCTGTGATGGAGTCATTTGAAATCACAAGAAATTAATTTCTCCCATAATCACCTCTAAAGGGCATGTGCTGCCCTGTCCCTTGTCCTCTTTGCCCCATCCCAATTCCAAGAAGTCAAGGAGGTGGATAATATACAGTTTTGGAGAATAAATTCTTCTAAGGGTAAGAAAGGAATTTATTTCAATAAACATTTTCATTTGTGGGTGAAATGGCATCTGAGATGTCTCTGAGTCTAAATTAGTATCCACATTACCTCATTAGACACATTAGTCATAAACTAGCATCAATGTTAGCTCACACATTCATCAGGAGATGTCACAGCTCTGCAGAGTTGGCTATGAGGATTGGAGATTTTTCAAAGGCAATTTATGTGACTAGAGGTGCTGGCTCACTAATTGCCCTGGGTCAGATCCTAACCCCTTATCTGCAGGGAGGGAGAGATAATGCTTCTTTCCCAACTGTTTCAAGATCAGCAGCTGAAATGCACCATTTTGAAAATGAGGGAAATACTTTTGTGTTATGTAAACAGAGAAATGCTTTTCCTTCCTCCTTCCTCCCAGCCACCAGTGGGACCGCGCTCCAACGCCAGCCACCAGCCAGACACCACAGTGGTGGGGCTGCAGGCAGGAGAACCTCCTTCCTTCTCAGGGAAGGTCACAGGAGCCATTTCCTCTCTCTGACCTCACTTCAGACCATTTCTGGCATCACATGAGGCCACGACTGATGCATATCACCCTCTGGCTTTAAGAGAGGAAGGAGGAGAGCAGTGCACACTCGGGCTGGGCAGCAGGAGTGTCTGAGGTGGATGGACACAAACCCATGTCTTTCCCTGGAGGGGCTCTGTTCCTTTCCATCAAGAAAGGAAAACCCAGCAGCCACCAGCTTTGGGCTTATGGAGGGGGCTGTGGTGGCTCAGAAGGGCACAGCAATTAGTGACTGAGGTGTAAGCAGCTTGTTCAGCCTCCCTGGGATCTGTGTGGGGCTCTTAGGCTGCCTGAGGATAGGAGACTCAGTCATAAACCATTTCCCACATCCAATGCAGTTCCACTTGTGCCCTTGGGATCAGAGATCATCCGCACTGGAGGCTTGCATGGGAACGTTGCCTGTGAGGAGAGGCAGACTCAGAGCTGCATGTGAGAGACAGAGCGAGGACATTCTCTGCACTCTCACTGCCTCTGTCTCCCAGGAAGAGTCTCGAGGGAACCACAGCAGCATCACAAAAGCTCACAGCAAAGCACGAACAGGGATGTTAAGTCTCTGTGTTTCCAGAGGGAGGGATGGTAGTGCTTGATTTCTCCTGTCCCTGCCCCTTGTTCAAGACTGACAGCCATGCCGGAAATTCTCAGTTCAGGAAACAGAATTTAGGTTAGAACAATCTGGGGATCTGTGTCTCTCTTTATGGTTGTATGCATGTAGAAAATGCACCATATTCCTCTCAAAAGAGAGATTCTGAGCTCTGGTCAGCTATGAGACAGGTGTTTTGGATGTGTGCTGATGAATCAGAAGCAGAGATCTGGACTTTTCTTCCCCATTCCCTGATCAGCAGCTGGCTCACTGGTTTGGCGTTGGATCTCTGAATCTGGCTCAGTCTTTCTTTACTAGCAATATGCTGGGCATTGGAAAAGCTCTCTCTTCTCACTTTATTCAGTAAAATGAAGGCATTTATAGGGAAAAGGAGTATATTTGCTTTTGCCTGTTACCTTTGGGATCCTTGCTCCAGCAGAGCATGGACATAGCCCTGAGAGACCCTCTGATGGGATGTACACCTTTGAGGGACATGATGGCTTCTGCTAAGCCTTGACAGCTTTACTCCTAATTTTTTGTATTTGCTCTTTCAAATGAAACCTTTAAGAACAATTCCTTACTGGAGCATTGTTGTGACTGCTCCCAACTCATGGAATCCTTCAAAATAGCTGAGAGGGATCCTGTCATGTAGGCATCTTCCCACGCCACAGGATATCCCTGCTTTTTGTAGTAGGAAACAAAACCCTGGCTGAGCACTCAGTGTGTTACCAGACAGCTGTCCTGTGACACTATTAGAATGTCTAAAAGAAAAATTCTTTTAGCTTTTTCCCCTGACCCCAAGTTATTTTGCATAAAACAATTAAGCAGACCACCCGGAATCAATTTACAAGTTTTCCAAGAAATCCTTGGATCAGTTGGAGATCAGACTTCAGACCTGGATTCCACAAGTGATGACACTAAGTCTGGGGAAGGATTTTCATTGCTTGAAGCCAAATGTCCACAAATATATCTTTCTTAAAATGTAGGATCTTTTTAGTGTGAATCCCCTCCAGGCATTCACAGGCACCAGCTGATACTCCAGTTCTGTCAGATCCCTGTCCCTTTCTAATCTAGAGGACCATTGTTCACTATTTTCATGTAAGGATTTGCACCTAAAAGCAGGGCAGTGAAGGTACCTGGGCATAATCTCTGTTATAATGGCCCTTAAATTTGTTTCAAAGTTACTGTGTTCCATGAAGGCTTCAGAAAATATCTTCTGTTCCTACAGTGCTCCCACTTGTGCTGATAGTTAAAGTTGCTCCATTTGAGTGAATTCAATCAACTCCAAAGAGCTGAGCAACACACGTCCTAAGGCATTGCACTTTTGACAGGAAAACGCAGTGAGGAAAATCACTATTTGCCAAAAAAACCCCAAGCATAAAACCCCAGGAAAGCATTTCACCAGTCTCCTGATACTCCAACAGTCAAGAGTTCCTGCTGAAGATTGCAGGATTTTACAGTTTTAATAGTTTCAAAGAGAGCTGTTGCTCAGTTGGTAGCAACGTTCTATCTGTCCAACGATTAAAAAGCCCAAAGCAAACAATATCCTTCCCACTTCCCTAAAATTCAACAAAATAAACAAACAATCTCCTTAGAAAACCTGGGGCAAGCAGATGACAGAGAAATAGGATAACACAGCCTGTTGCTTTGCAGCTGTTTCACATTCTGGCTGCTTTCCAGAGATACTTTGGTGATCGTCTGCCAGGAAAAAAAAAAAAGAGTCCTTCAAACCCAGAATTTGATAAAACCTTTATTTCTTAGTAAAGTAAGTGAAGATCCAGGTTTGGGATTTAGCAATGGAACTTCCATCTGCACCAGTGTAGGTGATCTTTGCCAAAAGCCTGGCAGAATTGAGTGATATCCTAGTGTTGAGAGATCTGTGTTCCTCGAGTGGTTATAAAGGACACAGAGGACTTGGGTCTTCAGATGGGTTTGATACCACAACCAACAAGTGGAGATGTTGAGTTAATTTAGTGCCTGGCTGGTGGGGAGCAAGCTGGACACATGCTACAAATGGACATTAACTGGCAAGTTGTGTCCAAGTTTGGCTTTATGGCATTGGCTGCTGGATCTGTGTCCCATAGGAGGTTGTGGGGAAGGAGTACAAAGTAAGTACAAACTGTTTCAGGGGAAAATTACAGGGAAGAAATGCTACCCCTGAGCCGATGCATTACAGAGTGTCCAGGGGCACTGCCAGGCATTCCTGAGGCTGTGACCTAGGAGTCATAGATGAACTCCATTGAGGAAAGATGCTTTGTCAGAGCCCTGTAACAAAAAAGGGAGAATTATCATGTGTCATTTGGAACATCATCTCATACAGACAAGTACAGAGATGCCCTAAACCACAGGTTTGGGTTACAGCAAACTGAAAGGGATGAGATGGAATTTTTTCCTCTCCTAAGTAAATGTGGTCATAAAGAAACCTAAGTCTGGGATTGGTACACTCTGGGGTTCCTTGTGCCCTTATGCTACATCTTGGCTTCTTATCATGCATTAACAGGTTCTTCTTTTACCTTGATCTGTGAAGAAGCAACTGATGCTTCATTTCCTGTTGCTCTGCCCTAGGATTCTTTTCACACCCTGCACTTTTAACATATGCTGTTTAAAGGTTATAGGAGGAATTGTTGGCAAATGTTAGATGACAGGTTGCTGAAACATGATAAAATAGCAAGAGCTTCCAAGGAGAGAAGAAAAAGGCAGGAAAGAAGGGAGAGTCTGTAGAAATTCTGTGCCAGACTTGACTAAGTTGTGAGCTGTTTAGATGCAGAGATTGTGCATTGCAAGCCCGGCAGACTGTCCTGGTTTCTGGAGTGCAGGAGGGCTATAGGATGAAATTCCATCTTCTTTTGCCCTCACTCCACCCTGAATCTGATGGATGCTTATGGAAGAGCTGTTCAGTTGCCTTGAACACACCTGAAATTAGTCTGAAGACTGGACTCCAGTGCTCTGGAAATCTAACTCTCATAGAGATTTTCACAGTGTACATGTTCCAAATGGAGTGAAACAAATATCATATTTATGGAATCATAGAATCACTGAATGGTTTGGGTTGGAAGTGACCTTAAAGATCATCCAGTTCCAAACTCCCTGCCATGGACAGGGACACCTTCCACTAGACCAGATATCTCCAACATGGTCTTGATGGGGCAGTCACACCTCTCTGGGAAACCTGTTCCAGGGCTTCAGCACCCTCACAGGGGAGAATTTCTTCCTAATATCTAATCTAAATCTATTGTCATTGAGTTTATTCCCCCTTCTCCTATCACTAAAGTTCCTGATTTACATAGCCACTTAGCGAAGCACAATCTACTGCTAATCCACAGCCTAGAGCTAGGAAAAGAATTTATTCCCTCTTCATTCTTTCCTTGACCCCTTGGGAAATGTCACATGGGAGGCATTTCAAATTCCCAATGTGACTACGTGGGCAATAGTCCATTCCCATTGACTGAAAATGTCATTTTCACTTTCTCATCGGATCTTCACCCTGAGGAATGGCTGTCCTTGAGCCTGGGATATGTTGTGACTGATGACCAAAAATAATTTCATCATCAGGCTTCCACTTCTTCTACGGCTGTAATGAAACAAAAGAAGGGAATGTAAATTAGTGACATCCAGCCGGGTAAGACAGAATAAGACAGAAGCATTCAGCCTGACTCTGTGGGATGTGGGTCGTCCTTCTCCTGTGCTTCTCTGGTGAGCAAATCAAAGATTCCCACAGGTGGCCAGGCACTGGTCAAGAACAGAGGCTGCAAGGTTTCTTCAGCCAACTTCTGTTTTGAATATTATGTTTTTACTTGTGAACCCTGAGGGATTCAGATCGTAAGGCAGAGAAAACGTTGGAAGAGGTCAAGAGAGCTGTGCTCTCTCCATGTAACGGAGCAGCAAACAGCCTGCATTCCAGGGCAACATCTGATTTTCTGCTTTTACAAGGCAGATGTTTAGGATAAATGATGTGCTGTTTATTTTAATTGCCATCTTCGAAACCTCCTTCCTACGTGCGCACACGCATTTGGAGACCATAAATAAAGATTCTTCAGATTATGCCGCTGTTTGGGTAGCTGGCCCTGTCTTCCATCAGTGCCTGGACAGCGCTGTGTGTTACAAACCCTGTTCCCCCTGCACGTCAGTTTTACTGTGGTATAAATCAATTAGGTTTAAATCCTTTCTCAATGACATGAGCATAAATCTGACATTGCTTTCTTGACATCAGCTGATGACAGTCTAAAGGAGAGTTAGGCTCCTTGACTTCAGAATGTTGCTGATTTACACCCAGAAAAGTGCAAAAGAGGTTGGGCTCAGGATGTTCTAGCACTGTGTTACTGAACAACAGGCCAGGATTTGCTCTGGGATACAGTGGTGATGACAGAGATCAGTTCCATGGATTTCACTGGCATTAAGTTGGTGGAAATGAGTTGTAACTTGGCCACAGTTTGGGCCTCAAAGAGCTCCATGTAGTAGGTCGTTAATGAAAAGAAAGAATAAAGCAATGCTCCTGTGTAAAGTGATTAGTCCCATTGCCTGACACTATTTCTGGAGAGTCACACAGGGATGATTCCAGCCGTTTGGCTTGTGTTGTGATAGTGGTGGAGAGCAAGGCAGTGGTACTCTCATATCTTGATGAACACTGGGCAGATGTTCTTGGAGGAACTGCTGGTCCTAGCTGAAGGCAGAGGGGCATGTGGAGGAACTGCCCTTGCAACTGGTGCCAAAAGCTAGTCTGGAGGGGTGGGAATGCTGCCTGCACTTTTCACCTCCAAGAGGACATGAGCAGTTGTAGGCATCCTGTGCTGGCAGCATTCAGGGTGTTAATCCTTACTCATTTGTTTCTCTAGATTTTCATACCTTTTTTCAAAATGAATAGAAGTGAAATCTATGAAAGAGGTGCTGGTCCCTCTCTCTGCAGTGGCTTCACCCTGCAGATGACTCTGGATTTAAGCAGAAGGAGACAAGAAGTAGATACTTCTTATTGAAGCTGTAAGGGCTCCCCAAACAACCTTGCTGCTTAAAGAGACTTCGGCAAAGATTGCCTGGATTTCTGGTGGCTGCTCTTACAGAAGTGGTCCAGTAGTCACCTCAGAGTCCATCAACCTTGCTCTGTGAATGGCACTGGAGACAAGCTGATTAACACCCCTTTTCTGTTGGCATCTGGCCAATCTCTTAATTGTTCATAAGTGACTTTTTTAACAGCATAGGTTTGCTCTGGGTGGCTTTGTTTGCCCACAGTGAAATGCAGTCATGTGTGGCATAGCTGCTTTAAAGCCAGCAGATCAAAACAAGGTCCATGTGAACCACCAGGTAACCTGGAGTTACCACAGAGCAGGACATGGTTTTCAGCAGCCCAGTCTGATTGTGTGACCTTGCTGACAGTGGCCTCCTTGTCCCACTCTCAGAACGTCGCCCCATGGAGATGGAGTGAGAGCTAACTGAGCATGGCCCCACTTCTCCCACCCATTTTGTTCTCACTGGTGGTGAATGACTAGACTGATGCCTTTACTGGTGGGGAGTGGTTTGGTTTTCCAGAAATGAAACAAAACTGTGATTATTGTCATGGAAACTGAAGCTTGAATGTGAAGTTCGTCCAATGGGGCAGCAGGAAGAGGACTTCTGTCTCCTATCAAGCTGTGTGTGGCTTGGATTTGGAATACCAGACAGTCAATACTATGATGATCTTGTCATAAGATATCAAGAAGCATCGACTTCTTTGTATTCCTGGGAAGAGCTAAGCCAGGCTTTCAGAGAGTGGCCTGTGAGGGATGGGGTTTCTTAGGAGCACCACTATAAAGTGCAAATCTCTTTCCAATTGTGTCAGGCAGCAATTAAACCACAGTGGCTGAGGGATGAAGAGTTGGAAACATAATCTTGTTGTGCCTCGTGACTCTATTTCCTGAATGCAGACATGCAATTATTTTAGACTATTCCCTCTTCCTTTCCATTTCAACTCTACAAGTGGCTTTGCCCTGAGAGCTCACTGCATGGTTCCAGTTTCCTTGCAAGCTTACAAGCTCCATCTATAGGATTGTCGAAGAAGAGCCCTCTGGCTTCAAGCTGATGAAAAAGGGCAGAGAAATTTCCCTCAGTGTTTCCAGATTTGTTCTGGAAAAACTCCAGCATTCTTAGCATACCACACTGCAGAAAGACAGTGATTTCATCATCTCTCCTTCATATTCGGGTAGGGCTTTCCACCCTGGTTAAACTGCCAGTCCTTGGTCCCTTGCTGCATGACTGTGGGGCTGTTTCCTGTGGAAGTTGCTGAAATTGTGGAGCTAGCATTATTTCACACAGGAAATCTCAGCGAATTTCTACAGAGATCATGGTCTGAAAGATTTCTGGGCAACAGTTCTCATAAGGAATTGCAGTGACAGGACAAGGGGGAATGGCTTCAAACTGTGAGAGAGTAGGATTCAGATTGGATATTCGGAAGAATTCTTCCCTATGAAGGTGGTGAGGCCCCAGTGCAGACTGCCCAGAGAAGCTATTGCTGCCCTCTGGAAGTGGTAAAGGCCAGCCTGGACAGAGCTTGGAGCAACCTATTCTAGAGGAGGTTTCCCTGCCCGTGGCAGGGGTGTGGAGTGAGGTGAGCTTTAACGTTCCTTTTAACCCAAACCATTCCATGTTTCTGTGATGCAGTTGTGATCCCTTTAGGTTCTGATAGTCCACATTGCCCCATGAAGAAACTTAAACAGCAGTGATCAACATGTTCAAATCATCTAAATCCAGTTGATATAGCAAATCACTTTCTCCTCAGCTTGACGTTTAATGGCTGCCAACCCTAGCCCACACTTCCCTTCACAGGCTGCACTTGCAGAGGTACTTGCAGATCGCAGGGGCTGTTTTTTAGGAGGAGAAAACACAAAAGGAAGGAAGGATGGACTTTGCAGGGCAGATGGAGTTTTAGTAGTCCTTTTAAAGAGATGCTGGCAACTAACACCATTGCAAATCATCTCTGTCATCTCATCTTCGATTTGCACAAGAAATGCAGCTTCATTTTGGATACCCAGAATTCTTCTGAGAGAAACATTTTGTTCCCAAAGAACAGATACATTTTGTTCCTTTCTGCAGATCCATTCTGGCTTTAAACCTGCTTTCTTCTCACACGCACTGATAATAATCTTTTACATATACTTATTAAAAAATATCACTTTCAAAAAATACACAGGCATATTCTGTACCTGTTCCTTTCTCTATCTCAAGATTAATTTCCCATTTTTCTATCTGACATGTCTGTCACTTGGGTATCTCCAGAGTAAAGAAAAAACTCTGTTTTTTCCCTTTTGTAGATTCACTTGTATTTAAAGCAGAATGAAATGCGTTCTCATCTCCTGGGCGGCTGACCTGTATGTGGAGATGCATCTATTTATCTTTATTGTGAAGGTGGTGAGGCACTGATACAGATTGCCCAGAGAAGCTATGGCTGCCTCATGCCTGGAAGTGTTTGTCGCCAACCTTTACTGTGCTAATCTAACGTGTTTTGTTTTTCCTTTCTTGTCTGTCCCACAGAGATCCCCGGGTGTCCAGGAATGGTCAAGAGCTGAATGGACCAACCTTTCTTCCTCACCATCCTGAGTTCATGAGGGCTCTGAAGAGATTGAGTGGGAGCATAGCCTTGCTTCCCGGAGCCTGGGAATGCTGTGGGAAGTGATTGCCTTGGCAGATATATTCATCCCAACCCATAGCCCATCGTGCATCACCTGAAGGAGAAGCTGGTGAAAGATAACCAGGGGACCAAGAAAGGCTCTGCTAGCCTTGGAGGACACCAATGGGGGACTGGCACTACGAGAAGCACTTTGCAGGAGTCACTGCTTTGGAACCAGCTCTGGAAAGAAGCTACAGGAGCCCTGTGAACTGAAGGAGGGGAATGTCCAAACCATAACAAAAGGCGCAGAGAGGTTTCCCAGGCACAGCAACCTTGGAAAGCACTTTCAAATGGGAGTACCAGGACCACCTGTTTGTCTCCAGTGGCTGATTTGGAAGAGGCATAGCAAGGTCACTACCTTATGGTCAAGTCAGGAGACAGCAGGATACCTGTCCATGTACTGGTTGGGAATCCAGACGAAAACAAGAACCTGTCCAAGATCAAGAAAGAAGGAGTGTGGAAGATTGCTTTGACTTATTCTGTGCTTGGTTGTCCTTCTAGTGTCTGTCTACCTCTTCTGCTCTGTAGGCCCATGTATATGTCATGTGGGGCCCAGACTCTCACAAACGAGCTGAAGGATTGGCACAGGGCAAATTCTGTCCAGTGCAGATGCAACGTGGCTTTTGTTTGCTCCTTGTGCCAACAAATCTGGAACTATCATGCCTGGACTTCAGGAAGGAGAAAGGCTTGAACCTGGCAATTGTTTCACTTGCAAGCCAGTCACATTCTAGCAAGACCAGCCACACTTGGGAGCCAAACTGTAACACCTGAGCCTCAAAACATCATAGAGCATCTGTCCCTCTCCTGCAGCTGTGGGAAGGAGCATATGGCCAGGCTGCACACTCAGCTGCTGCTTCTTGGACTGGATAAAACTCATTAAGCAGAGAAAGAGACAGAGGTAGAGGAGGAGGCAGGATCTCAGGCAGAAAATACTAGGAAAAACAGACTCAAAACCACAGAAAAATGTGCGCCTTTGATTTGCAGGTGGTGTCCCAGCTGTGGACTGTCATGCCCAGCTGGGCAGCTGCAGATCTCTGGTCACTGAGCTGCTCCCAGAGTCCTGGGCAAAACATGCTGGTACCAAACAGTGCCAGGAGCCTCATCTCAGACCTTCTCTCTTGGGCTTCCAGTTACAAACCCCTTCCCTCATGTGCAGTTGTATTTATTTATTTATTTTCTTGCTGCTTGATATGAAGCTGCTAAATGAGCCACCTCCCCACAAAAACCCACAGCCAAGAGAGGACAGATGGAGTGGGTGTGTGGTGTGTCTGTGCAAGGGGAGTGGGCAAAGGGGCAGGAGAGAGGCACATCTCCGAGAGCAACCTTCTAGTAGAGAAGGAGGGGTTGAACTAGATGAACTCTGTTCCAATGCAAACCATTCTGTGATTTTATGATAAGCCTTGAATGAGATGGCCCAGCCCTGGAGGTGTTCAAGACCAGGTTGGATGAAGCTCTGAGCAACCTGGGGCAGTGCAAGGTGTCCATTCTATGATTCTATGATCTGGACATGCCTACAGAGTGGGCACAAGGCTTCAGTGAAACCCCAGTCTTCCTGGGGTGCAGGTGCAATTTTGTTGTGTCAAGTACTAAGATCAAGCTGGGCAGAGCTTTGTCAGGAAAGACAGCAAGACAGCTGCAGCCTGCATAAGCTTAGCAATGTCTCTGTAGCCAGATCTTCTCTGTGAAGCTGTGCTTGTGCAGGATATGTCTCTGTGCAAGTTGCTCACTGAGGTCATGCCCTCCCAGCACTCCCTGAAGCAAACTTGCAGTGTGTACACTCGCAGGAGGACATATCCCCAGCCAGGCAAGTTCCCACCAGTGTGTTCACTGAGGTTATTAAACCAGGTATTAGTCTGGCAGCTTTTTTTGCTCTATCCAAAAGACACGTCCATCACAGACCCATTTGACACAGCGGGTTTGAGACCAGCCTCTCTAGGTAAGGCTGTAGCTGTGCTGTAGCAGTTTAAGCTCAGCCTTGCTGTTCCTACCCTTTTTGCTAGAAAACTGGTGCACCAACAGCATCCACTCATGATCAGGTATCCCATTTTATGGAAAGCCTGTATGTTCAAGTGCAGAGGGGAATAATTTCTCTGGGAGAGGGAGTCTCTCCAGTGCCCTGCTACTCTCCCACAGCTCCTGTGCTCAGGAGGGGGAACCAGACTACCCTGACATCCCTTGGCTCAGCTCCCAGCTGCTCCAGGAAAGCATGAATTCTCCCATACACCTCCCTCTGAGATGCCCCAGCAAGGCTTTGTCTAAACCTGTGTAGCTGCTGGCTGGAAATATTTCCCAACAAAGTCTTTTCCTCAGAAGATTCCTGGCTGGCTCTGTTATGTACTGGAAACACTGTCCTTGGGATTAGTTTTCAGGTTAGAGACATGCATGGGATGGTTGTAGTTCTTTTTCTCACAAATCCCCTGATGTGCAGGAGCAGGTTGTAGGTGGAATGGATGCACTTGCTCTGATCATTTGCCAGCATGGCCCAAAAGCAGTGACCTGCTTATTGCTGATTGCTGCCTTGAAGAGTTGTATGAATTGGAGATAGAAGAGGTGTATTACAAATCCATCTGCCTTGACCCTTCAGGCTTGTTCCATGTATTACATTTATTGGTGGTGTGCTGGGTCTATTTTTAAATGCCCTAACATCAGGGTTATTGTGCTGTCCTTTGGGAGATTGCTCTGTGTTCCAAGTCAGGACCTGCTATTAGTTTTCCACCTGCATTTTCTCCTGAAAACTTGATTCCATTATTCCTAGTGATGCTCTTCAACTACCTGCTGTTCATTATGTTCTGCCACTTGACCTGCACTCTTCTTTTGCTTCCAAGAACCTCTCTGGCTCCCTGATCACTGCTGCTCCCTGTCCTTCCCGTGGCTCAGCACAGAATGAACCTGTTCATTAATGCAGTTGTGCTGAGTTTGTCAGGGATCCATACCCACCACTATAGCTGCCAGGAGCTCTGGCAATGCCCAGCATCCCTGGCAGCTGTGGAGCTTCTCTCTCCTTCATTGTGGGGTGCACGGAAGGAGCAGACACAGAGATGTGTTTGAAAGCAGACCAGTTTTGGCAATGGGAAATGTTCCCCAAGATATTAGGAAGAAATCCTTCCCTGTGAGGGTGATGAGGTGCTAGCAGAGGTTGCCCAGAGAACCTGTGGATGCTCCATCCCTGGAAGTGTTCAAGATCAGGTTAGATGGGGATCTAGCAGCCTGGTCAAGTGGAGGGTGTCCCTGCCCATGGCAGGGGGCTGGAGCAAAATGATCTTTAAGGTCCCTCCCAACCCAAACCATTCTGTGACTCTATGATCCCATGGGACGTGATCCCTGTTAGGGGCAGTGCACAGCCAAGCCTCCATCTCAGCAAAGCCCAAGCTGAGTGGTGCTGCTGGTCATGCTCTCCAGTACTGCATGTGCAGCTCTCCTGGGAAGAGGTCCTTACCATGGCAGGGAACTGTGGTCTGTCCTGCCTGGAAATCACATCCATGAGCTGGAGCTGCATCTCTGTATGGAGGGAGCCCCACACCACGTGAGCAGGGAGAGCTTGGAAGGCTCAGCACATGTGAAGAGCTTGAGTGGGGAGCCGGTGTGTGCAGAACTCAGCTGGAACACCATCATCATTGTAAGAGCTCTGTTCTTCTCACCGAACAAATTGTTCTGACAAATAAAGTATGAAAATCCTGCTTTTCCCACTCTTTTTTTTTCACACTATTCATCAAGTGGTGCCAGGGGAAGGGACTGCACCTGGATGGTGGGAACAGAAGGAAGCCAGGGCAGCTTGGGAGGTGCTAGGGCTTCCGGGAGGAGAGGTCAGATGCATACAGGATAGCCAGGGGAACTCAAAACCCAAAATAAATCAGAGCAGGTGGCAGGGCTTTTCCATCAAACTTCCTAGTGCTGATGCAATTTCTCCAGGCACTGTGGGAATGGGCTGTAGGACCAAGCTAGGGAGGAGCCGAGCAACAGCAAGGTAGTGGGTGTGGGGCTGCAGATGCTATGGGGCTGAACAGGAGGGAGACAGGTCAAAGAAGCCAAGGAGGGTGAAACAAGACAGACGAAAGAGGGTGGTGAGTCTCCCAAGGGTTTCAGAGGATGGCAACAGTCTCCTACATGGCAGTGTGTTGTCCATGGGCTGGTTCTTTACCCATACTTCAGGTTAGTGATAGAGCAGAAGGCTCCTTAATTCCTCCTCCCAGTCCCCACCTGTTCTCCTTGGTGCCCCAGGGCAGGGTGGCAGTGACAGCATTGCAGCTTTTTGGAATCGTTTGTCAGGGGGAAATTTTGGTCCCCAAACAATGGAAGAATCAGAATGATACATATTCAGCTGAATCCATGATGAGACAATTAATCATCCCCATTTAAAACAGTGGAGATCCTGGAGTGCCCTAATACATAAAGATGCTTCAGGCAGTGGTTGTGTTATGTGTCAGCCACCCATTCTCTGGTGGCCAGTGTGCACGAGGCTCTGGGTAGCAGCACATTGTGGGTCCACAGTGTTCCAGTGGGACCTATATGCAGCAGTGCCAGGGGAATTTTGGAATTTGATGTCTTCTGTCACAGAACAGCCTGGAAAAGATGCATAACTCTGCACAGATCCTGTGGTGCCTTTTTACTGTGACTGGGAATGACAGAAACTCAGCAGCTCTTCCCTGCTCTCTAAGGATATTTCCAAAGTCTCTTATGGCTTACACACTTTTGTGCCAGCCACAAGTACTCACCCATCCCCATTAGAGAGGCTTGTCTAACTAATAGGATAGATTTTCTCCATATCCCAGACTTTGTATCTGGATTTACAGAGCTCTGGGGTCAGCCCTGGGTTTTGGGACTGGATAAACCATGAGGCTTATTTGCCAAAGGTACACAAAACCCCAGTGCCTCCAGACATCCTAGGATGTGTCCAAATACCTTTCCAAAGTTCCTAAAGCTTTAAAGCAATCCAGAGAAAAGAGTTGTGAGGAGATTATTGCAGCACATAACTGCAATAAAGTTTTTCTTCATCCTTTCATGGTTAGAGGTATGAACATGAATTATGGCAATTTAAACCTCTTGAGAGCAACGTGTAAAATTGCTTTCTCAAATGGCTGGTAAAGAGCATTGTTAAGCCAAGATGTCAGCACTCAAAATGCTGCTGTCTGAATGAGGCTGTTTTACAAGTCAGTTTAATCCTTCCAGGAATCCAACAACCCCTTTCCACCCCCATCAAGCAGCAGATTCACTTTTTGCTCCTTGTTTTCTGACCTGTTTCTTCATTCAAGGTGTCATCTCTTGCAGCAGATAAGATGCCTCATAATTTGCAACTATAAACAGGTTAACAAACCCCCCGCATCTGGTCAGGTTTCAGGCTACCTAGCACATAGCAGAGGCTGCAGAGAAGTCAGGGCCTTCTCATGTCCAGCCAACAGTGACTGCTGCAACTTTAGGGTCTTTTTGTCATCTCTCATACAAGCAGGGCTGCCAGTCCCCAGCAAGTAGAATGCCTTCATAGGGTGCCCTGTTGCTTCTGGGCATAGATTTTCCTGAAGGATGGAGGATGATCAAGGGGACTGGGCCCTCAGGACTCAACCCAACAACAATAGTCTGCCCAGCCACAGCCACATCCCCTCATTCAATGATCCTCCATCTCTCAGTACCTTTTTAAAAACCACACAGCTGGGCATAAGCAGCAGGTACTTTCCCTGCTTTCCTTATATGCCTTCTGGTGGATGTGTCCCTAACCCTGCCCTGACACCATCCCAAAGGGTGCTGCTGCTACCATGGCATTTGTATTATTCCTAAGCATCTTCCTCCAGCCCCAGCTGGTGCCTGCCTGGGGCTCAAGCTCATTTCTGGGTGTCACAGACACATTTACTTCCAATCTATAAGCCCAAAGCCCAGTAAATTTTGAGTTAAAAAACTCCAAGGTAGTAATTTACCATAATTTTGATTACAATGGTAGAATGTTTAATTCCCAGATGTTCTGCTTTGGTCCTTACAGAAATTGGTAGAAAAGGTCACCTTTGGGTTGCAGAATCCTGATGCTGAGGGGATGGTTTTGCCTTATCAATTGAGGAAGTGATGAGGGCTGAGTTATTTGCCTTCTTTTCCTTGTATACATGTCAGTGAAATTCATAACAAAAACGTGAATCTGCCCAGAGCAGGCTGTCATCTGACAGACGGAAAGGAAAAACAGGAAGAAGAGGTGTTACATAAATGGAAATTATGGTCATTAAAGAACAAAAAATAACACAAAATACGTCTGGGCATTACAAACACCAGGGTGGTTTATCCTTGTTTCTTCTCTAAAGCTTGTTGTGACTGGAACCTGGGAAAGAAGAGAGATCTGTAATGCTGTTGTTAACCATTAACTATTTTGCTGTAAGTCTTCACCACAGCCTGCATGGGGAGCCCATGTTTTTGAGTTAATCTTCGCCAAAACCCATCCAGGCCAATGGAGAGGCTGTTTGGGTGTCCAGGGATGCAGATGACTATTAGCTGTGTTGGCAATAGCAACCAGGCAATTGGAACAGAAGCTCCATGACTCCAGGAGTCACACCAGCCATGTGGGAAAGGGTGTAGTCCTGCAAAGCTCAGGGTCTAAAGAGGTGAGAGGGATTAAACAGGAGAATAAAGACAGGCAGAGGAGCTATCCCAGGGGTAGCAAACAGGATCCATATGAACTCCCTGGTTAAGCAGAGGTTGGCAAAACATCAGGAAATGATGACCAAAGGAAATGATGACTCCTACCAAGAACTGTAGTGGTAGACAAGGAGTAATGAGTTCAAACTGAAAGAGGGAAAATTTATGTTAAAGATTAGGAAGAAATTCCTCCTTGTGAGGTTAGTGAGGCCCTGGCACAGGTTTCCCAGAGAAACTGTGTCTGTCTCATCCCTGTGAGTGTTCAAGGGCAGAGGTTGGAACAAGAAGAGCTTTAAGGGCCCTCCCAGCCCAAAGGATTCTATGATTCTGTGACTGTCCTATGGTAGGACAAACTACCTCCCTAGACCAGCTATTTTCCTAAAAGGTTACAAAATTGCTGTGGAGTAGCTAAGCTGGAGACATCTGCCTTCAGCCAGGGAAATCCTATCCACTCTGCTGTCTGCACCACTTTCTGTGGTCATGCCTTGGTGCAGACACAGGGACCTGGCTCTCTGGCAGAGGTGTGTTTTGCCCCTGGTGCCAGCCTTCCTGGGACTGGGGACAGCAGCGCCCTGCACTGGGGAGTGGCACATTCCTGTTCCCATCCCTGCACGTGCCTGATGGCTGCACAAGCCCAGCAGGAGCACCAGCTTCTGTTTGTTGCAAGAAACATGTGCAAAAATTGTAGCACCAGGAAAAAATTGCACAACGAGCGCCAAAGCAGATTTTGGGAAAGGTTCTGTGTTTGTTTAAAGCCTACAATTTTTTTCTTTGAAAAATAATTTCAAATGTTTCTTTATAGAAAACAAATTAGTCACATCTTCATCATCATTTTTCTCCTTTCTAATGCCGAGTGGAGTGCACTGACCCAGGGACTGTTCCACTTCCTTCTGCACTCCTTCAGCTGGAGAAGGTTTGTGATTTTTTATATTTTTTAAACAACAATGTAGGGGAATGAGGAAATAAATTAACACCCTCAGCATGATCTGGACAAGTGCATTCAGGGACAAAGCAAACAAGGAGGAAATTAAATTTTTCAGTTTTCTTTTTTAGTCAAAACCAAAGCAAAGTGAATGCATGAATGCATCAATGCAAAATGAAGTTTCCCATGTTTCAGAGACCACCACAATGCAAATGTAATCAGAAACAATAAATTCTTTGAGGAAAAGATGGTTTTGATTGATGGAATCTGATTATTTTATCCCCAAACTATGGCTGACCAGAGTTGCATGGCACTTCCAAATCTCCATCCTGTGGCTGTAGTTCAGGACTTCCTGCTGGTCCTTATACAAACTCTGGATAGTTTTGGTAAACAACCTGAGGATCCCACTCAGCAATTCAGCCCTTGTGCCATGCAGGAATCCCATGCCCTGTGGGAAGATGGGCACAGCATGAATTTTATCAGGACAGATGAAAGAGGGGGAGCCCTTGCTTGATATTCCTTCCTGCCTGCCACCTGCACCCTGGCCTCTGATACATCCCAGGTCCTCCTGGCAGCGAGTCATGGGATAGTGGCATGAGAAATTACATGGCATTTGCCAGCAGCTCAGTGGGCTCTGAGCAGCCCAGTCAGCTGTGTCGGCTCCAGGATGGCACCTGTTGCTGTTGAGGCTGCATTTGGTGGGGGCACGGTGCTATTTTTGGAAAATGTTTGCAGGCAGGAAGGATTAGCATGCCCCAAATGCATCAGAGAGGGCTCTGATTTGCTCAGCAACAAGCTGTGCCCCAGCTGGGGAAAGAAAGGGCTAACCTGGACTCCTTGGCCATGAATAGAATAGGTCCAGAGCAAGATGCTCAGAACTCAGCACTGACTGCAACGGGGGCAATAAGGAGAGGTTTGCAGCAATCGTGGGATGGTTGGAAGGTGCTGAACAGAAGCCAAAGCTTCTCTACTAAAATTATTCAGAGCATAGCGTCCTGTGTCTACACTGGGTGGGATACAACAGAGAGACATAGCCCCCAGAAGGAGGCTTGGAGGAGGGGAGCAGAAGGAAAAGATGTTTCTTCTAGGATCAGGGAGGTTGATTGAAAAGGGTCAATCATTGCACAGAACAGAATAAATAACAGAGGAACTTCACAGGGTAGGATTTTCTTGCTAATAGGAGCCAGATCATGTGGTGGCACCCACAGATGCCAGAGAAGTTCCAAAGCTGACACCCTACATAAAGATATACCAGCAGGGCAAGTCCCTGGAAAACTTTCAAAGGTGTTGTTTTCATCCTTATGCAAACAAACACCCAACTTCTTCTGCCACCAGGAGCCCTGAATTTGCTTGCAGCCTCCCCTGCAGGGAGAGGGGACCTTTAGCCCACAGGATGCTCTTGCCAAGTCACAAAGCCTCATCAGTGCAGCTCTTGGCCCTGTAGCAGCTGAAGTGTGTCTCTCCCAGTCAAAACAACCAATAAAAGATGTGGTGACTCCATGATCTCTCCTGCCCAGGGAGATGTTAGAGTCACCATCCCTAGAGGTGTTCAAAGAATGACTGAGCATGGCACTCAGTGCTCTGTTATAGTTAACAAGGTGGGGATCAGTCACAGGTTGGACTCAATGATCTTGGAGATGTTCTCCAACCTAAATGATTCTGTGATTCTGTTAAAAGGGTTGCTTAAAAAGCAAGATTTATCTGCAAGATGACACTGCAAATGTGTCACAGGGAAAATTCCAGCAGATGCAGAGGTGTGGAGTCACAACTACCACACTTCAACGTCAGCACATGAAGAAATGCAAGATACTTCTCAGGAAGAAGGGAACAAGCATGTCCCCAAAATAGAAATATACTCCTAGTTCATTAGCTAAGACTTCCCTGTGCTTATTTAGGCATTGATTCTTGGGGTGGTTGTGTGCTGTAAGGCACTGATTAGCAATTACAGAATGTACTGGAGCAGCATCGCCACAGCACAGCTGGGATTGTGGAGCTGCGGGGGAAATTCTGTGTCAACCTGGCAGCTGCATTTCCAAGGTTGCTATTAATGAGGAACCACTTGCTGGATAACTCCGAAGAAAGGAAACACATTTTTAAAGCCCAGTTTTTTTCTTTGCTGTGAATTACTCTTAGCTCAGCACTGATGAAACAACTTCCTGAGAAGTCCCTTACTATCTAAGATTGTTTCATCTTCTTGATCTTCTTCTAGTGTGGACTGTATTTCCTCAAAGACCATCCACACCTCTGTTTCTGCAGCAGGAGCCTTCAAGCTCAGTGTCGATCCCTGCAGCCTTCTACACGTCTGGCTAGAAGGAATAGAGTCTCCATCTATCCACAGGCACATCTCCCAGGACATTTCATGTCCTCTCCTGCCCATTAAACAATAGCTTAGGCACTCCTGATCCCAAATTCCACATATTTGCCCTAAAAGCTGTTGAGGACCCATTTGGGGCTGGTTTGTCCTGTCCATAGGGAAGTTGAGCTTCCAGGTTCAGCTCTTCTCCAGCAGTGTGGAGCTTTCTGCAGCTTTCCCACCTTTCTGTGGCCAAGAACCAGCCTGTTTGTGTGCAGCCTAATGGCTCCCCCAGAATGAACTGGGATCAATTTAAAACACAGTATGTCCCTCTGGGTTTGAATCCTGCTCTATTACTTGACTGAGGAGTAGGAAAACCCTGTGCAGTTGGCCAGGTTTCCTTGCTTTGTGTGTTCCTCATCTTTCACTGACACATCACAATCTTGGCCTCAATGAAAGGCGGCGTCAAGTCCTCTCCCACAAGCCATCCTTGTTCCATGAGAAGTCTCCATGTAGTACCACAGCAGGAAATCAGAGTGGGTTTGTACCTCCCATCACACAGGGATTCAGACTGTAGAAGCTTTTATCCACAGAGGCTGGATGCTTGGATATCCCAGCATTCCACTGACTTCCTGGCCTGCCTGCAGCACTGCTGCTGGCTATGCTAATACTGCCTGGAAAATGTTGGCTCTTCCAGAAACTCCAATAAAATAACGGCCTCATCACTATTCATTCCTTCAGTACAGGCTCACTTGTGCCCACATGAATCCTAATGTGCTGATAGGCCATTGATGTGCGTGCCCTGGGTGTCCCTGTGGAGGTGGCACTGCTGCAGTGTTAACAGCTCATCTTCATTTCCACTGAGAAGTTGTTCCACGTGGTGTCCCCTGACTTCACCTCACTCTGAAAATCTTTCAGGGTGGTTTCTTTCTGCTGATGGTTGTGACTGGCTGCTGTGGTCCCACAGGGAGCCTGGCACAGAGAGGGCCATGTGCATGCTGGAACCACTCACTCTTGGGGCAGCAGTTGCCTGATTGAGATAATAGAATCATTGAGATTGGAAAAGACCTCCAGGGTCTTGAGTCCTACCTGTGATCAATCACCACCTTGTCAACCAGATCAGAGCACCGAGTGCCACACCTACTTCTTTGAACACGTTGAGGAATGGTGTCTCCACCACCTCCCCAGGCAGTCCAGCCCATTCCAATGCTTGACAACCCTTTCAGTGAAGAAATTCTTTCTGATGTCCAACCTGAACCTGCCCTGGCACAGCTTGAGACTATTTCCTCTTGTCCTTCCCCTTGTTGCCTGGGAGAAGAGGCCAACCCTCACCTGGCTCCAACCTCCTGTCAGGGAGTTGTAGAGAGTAATAAAGTCTCCACTGAGCCTCCTTTTACCCAAGGAGATGGGGAAGAGATCTTGCAGATGGTGTCTATACAGCCTCCTGGATACATCCAGCATTTTCCCATCTCTTCCCAGATTCCCCAGTGCTAATCCTCTGCTTAGCTTAAATTCACAATCAGGCAAAACTCTGTTCTCCCACCTGCATGGCCAGCAGCACGGGTCCCAATTCCCAGGCAGAGGAAGGGAAGTTCACCCCTTGGTTGCTCAGTTCATGGCCTTGCCTATGGTCTGAAGCTCAGGGTTTGGGTCTTTCTTAGAGCTCAACTTGTGGAGCTTCCCCACTCTAGGCTGGGCAGGATCAGCAATGGGAGAAGAGGTAGTTTTAATTAAACTACATAAAGAAAACCCCAGTCGGTATTGGGGGAAAGAAAAAAAAATAGATAATTTACACTCTTTATTCCAGAACATTTCCTACCAGCTGAGGGATGTCTGTGACAGTGGGGAAATGGGAAAAAAACCTTGAGAAGAAAGACTTCCAGAGAGACCTGGATTTGGAGATGGAGCATTGAAGACCATGTATTTTATACATAAAATGCCTGCTACTGCAGGAACCCAGGCTGTTAATTGGATTGACAATCCCTTTGATCTTAGATATGTGTCTCCTGGCTGATTCATAGTGAGACATCCTTCTGACCTTTTGAATATTCAGCTTTTTGGGAGAAGCAAAGAGGGGGTAGGTTTCTTTTAAGAGCCTGAGTAATACAGCAGTCACTGGAGCAGTCCTTCTCATTTTCTCCAGCATGATGTGTCAATATCTGACTAATGAATGTAATCAATAGCTGAGTAACTTCACCTGCCAAGAGCATGACCCTGCCAAGAAAGATGGTCTCCCATGAACAGAAGTGCTAGGAGGGCAAGGGAGCAGGACCAACGTGATGGGACAAGTGGCAGCTGCTGATTTGGCTCGTCATCCAAGGTGACTCTATAAAGTCGATGTTGAGATGAGCTGAACTTGAAGCTGGGATCTGTCCACAAGGTGAGTAACAAGGTCAGGACAAGGCAATGCACCAGCATCAGCCCAGACCCATGGTGTGTCTGTGGATGCAGGCACAGATGGAGCCCTGGGAACATGGCTGCCCTCTCCAGCCCTCTTCCAGAGACAAGAAGGTGGGTAGGAAGCCTATGGCACCTCGAGGGAGAAGGTCTTATCTTCACTACCGGCTCTCCTGTACAGCTCCTACACAGATGGGTCTCTCAGTGGCATTGTCACAGTATCCCCTGGCATGGCATTTCCAGCATTAAGTATCCCCTCAGGTCTCTAACAGGGGAACTGGGACCTCACAGACTTGCCTGTCCTCTTGGCATGTGGCAAAGGTTTTTTTTTCGTGGGAGCTCCTAACAAGCTCTGTTAATATTCTCCTGGGAGACACTGAGACTAAAGTCTTTGGGAGATAAACAGAGCTTCTGCCAGGCAGGAGTGATTTCTTTCTGCAGCAGCAATTTATCCTTCATGGCTTTTTCCAGTAATTATAGCTTGGTTTGTCTTCTTCTGGAACAGAAAAACTCCGTTGTGGGGATTTCTATAGGAGCTCTGTGGGCTGGAAATTGTCCCTTCCAGGGAGGCTGTACCCATATGTTTATATGTGCCTGGTTTTTGGTGTGGTGTTTCTTGATAAGCCACATCCAAACTGGATCTCACCTCTCATTTACACGGTTGTAAATCCAACATCACTCCAGCCCCTGCAGGACTTGAACACAGCCAGGCCCTCCAGAGTTACTAAAGCTCTGCTTTTTCCTGGAAACCTCCCTCATGACCTCACATAACCCAGCTCCCAGGGACCCTTCTCAGGGTGGTATTATTAGAGGGGAGAAAAAAGAGCCTGACTCACCATGTCCTGCACCCGTGGCTGAGTTTCCCTCCAGACTCGCTAGCAGGGAATGCAGGTTCATGTCAGGGCTGTTTTTCCATCCCCTTTTTGGGGTTAATCTCTCCAGGGCAGTGCCTGCTGGAGGAGGCTCCCTGACTCCATCCTGCTGTGGGCAGGTGTCTATCTGATGACAGAACTGCCCTTCTCTCTGGGCCTGTAACCTTCATCTGCTGCCACCTGGACCCTCCTGCACCTGAGGAAGGTAGCGTGGAGTTCCAGGAGCTTCACCCATATAGATGACCCTGTTTTCTTCCACTTCCCACCATCCTCAACAGCTTCAAAGCAAAATCAAGGAAAATCAACAGGAGTTCTGAGTGGGAAATTTCCTTCTAGCCCAGGGTGAAGAGTTAGTTGTATCTGTATTCCCTGCTCAAGTGCAGGGATAAACCTCAGTGGAAGATGTATTTCTGTCTTTTAGTGATTAGTGCAGCCTTCAGCAACATAAAATGCTTCTGCTGATGCAAGAGAATTTATAAGCAAGAGGTTAATTTGCTGCATTGGGCCTTTCACAGGTCTTTCACGGCTCCCCATAATTAAATTAAATAGATGTAAGTGGTCATTCCTCCCATGTCGGGACCCCCCTCAGGTTCCCTCACAGCAGCTGGGATGAGGACAGGAATCTTAAAGCAGAAATTTCAGGAGAGATTCATTCCTGAAGCAACATCAGCCACAAAGACCCCCTAATGCTTAGGTTGGCATATGAAATGCAGAAGAGTCAAAAGAGAGCCACTGAATGTCTGGAGTAGGGGATGTTATGGGAATGCGCCTACTGCTGGTGTTTGTGGGGTTCATGCTGGCTGTGATGGCTGCTGTGGCATTCCTCAGTCTTTCAGAGAAGGTGTGCAGAGGCCCTGGCACAGGTTGCCCAGAGAAGCTGTGGCTGCCCCATCCCTGGAAGTGTTCAAGGCCAGGTTGGATGGGGCTCTGAGCAACCTGATCCAGTTAAAGGTGTGCTTTCTTGTGGCAGGAGCTTTGAACAAGGTGATCGTTAAGGTCCCTTCCAACCCAAACCATCCTACGATTCTATGATTTGAAAAGAGAAATTTGAGTCTCAGGAAGCCTTTGGGGGGGACATGGTGGGACAAGAACAAAAAAGAGTCTCTCTCATTAAATCATATTAATTGCAACATAATCTTGAAAATGTGTTCTTTGCTGCCAGATTTGCTCATATGATGAGCAACTGCACACCCACATCCCTTCACCAGGAGCTCATTTCACACGCAGCTCACAGCAGGGTCTTTCTTCAGCTGGAAGATTCCTCCTGCTTTTGCATACATACCACTTTGCATGTTTGCATTGTAGTCTTGGCTTTGAAACAAACTAACATGTTTTTTCCCCATGTTATACTGAATCAAGCAAAACATGCCATGTCTGTGCTGCTCCCAACAACTGCTGGCTCTGTGTGGAGACAAAGCCCAACTGCCCATGTGAAGGTACCTGTCATCAGTTTAGGTTATGCCACTCAAAGCCAGAATTGTAACCTATGACTGTAACTAAGGAGATAAAAAGTGAGGTAGTTCCAGAAATAGCTCCTGTGGAAGAGCAAAGCCAGTCATCTGGGTTTATCAATCAACCTTTATCCTGGTGCAATGAGGCAGAGCCAGGCTGGATCCCCCAGGCCATGAAGGCTTAGGGGTTTCAGCCTCTCTGTGAGTTTGATGTCAAGACCCACATCTGCAATTCACATCATTGCATTTTGGCAGGTCAGAATCCAGCTTTGCCCATTTGTATGTGACCAGCACATGAGCTTTTTCACTGTGTGAAGAGAAGTCTCCATGTGCAGACACTGAACTCACGTCCCTTCTCACACTGGCCGGCTCTCCCCATGGGAAAAGATACCAATGCAGATTCACAAGGCAGATCTCCTTCACAAGCCTCAACTCCTTTCCTGCCCCTGGGGATGGACAAAGTTTGAGGTGTGCTGTCAGGGCCAGAACCTACAGGTGGAAGTTTCATAGAAGATGCCAACACCAAACCCATAGAGTCCAGGCTGGATCTGTGTGTGACAGGGGGGCTCAGAAAGCCGCTTTCTCATCCAGTCTTTTCACTAAATCCACAATTTTCTGTGAACCTTGCTACAGCAGACCTCATGTGACATGGAACTCAATGCAGATGGGAGGGGGCACCAGGCAGGAAGCCTCTGTTTTCTAAAATAGCCCTGACAGGTGCCCTTAATATCCTGGCACCAGTGTGACACCACTGAGGAAGGGCCATTAGAGATCCCAAAATGGATTTCACCTCATTGAGTCTAACCAGATGTAACCCTGGACCTCTGGGTCACTTTTATTTGTCCATCTTCTCTCAAACACAGAGACTTGAGAGCAGAAACACACCCATGCCCACACAAACACAGCAATCATCTTCTTGCTCGTGCACGTAGCTCAAGGCTAGGCAAGCTCTGTGTCCCCATCCTGACACATCACAGAGCCAGTCCCTGCCCCCGGAAATGCCAATCTGTGCTGCTGTCTGTGATGGACCCATCTTGCTGAGTTGCACTGTCTTCCCTCTGCTCCTTCTCATGGGGTTTCTGTGCTTTGTCAGGTCAGAGTTTTCTCCTGAATTTTTGATCTCACATCTTTTTAAACTGTCATTAATTTGTAGCAACTCAGCAGTTTCACTGTGGTGTTCTGTCCTTGTTTTATTTTCTTAAGTTTGTGGTTGAGCCCTAATGGTAAGATGAGAAACTCTCATGACAACTCTCAGTAAAACTCTGCCCCAGTTCACCTACAGCTACTACCCCAGATATGTGCAGGGATTGCATCCTGCTGGTCCTACGTGCAAACACGTTCCTCCTTCAGACATTCCCTTTGGAAGCTGGGACTCTGTGATGGCTGGACATCATTTGGATGGACAGATTCCTGATGAGGCAAAGCTACACAGTACATTGCACGGGGTTTGGGGGATTTCTTCCCAGTGCTGCTAAGTGGAAATCTGGAACATCGACTAAATCACCCCCTGCATTTTGTCTTCTGATTTTTTTCTGTAAAGGCTTGAAGTTCTGTCCAGGACAAGCGCCAGGTTTTGCAAGTGTTGTACTTCCTATCCAAGGGAGTCCTAGGGGTGCCATCCACAGATGGGGACTTTGCCATCATCTGCCTTCTCTGGGACCTATTCTGTCCCTCTCCTCCAACCTGTGGCTCCTGAGCAGGGTCAGCTCATGCTGCTGGACCTGCAGGAGCAGCTCTGTCTGTGATGGCTGTGGGGACTCCAGAGATGACATTGGGACATACAGTGAATCAGTTGTCTGATTACACAGGAGGATGTGAATCCTTCAGAGATGGCAGTTTTTATTAAAGGGCAAGAGAGTAATTCTTCATTTGTAAAATGACACTATGTTCCACAAGGAAGAAAAAAGATCAACAGCGTAACTGAAAACAACCCAATCTCAAACAGCAAATCCAATCAAGCTTTCTTGTTAAACACAGGCTTTGGAGAACATTGTATTTAATCATTAACAGTGCTGAATCAATATGAATAATCTGAAGTGACTTTGAGCAGCAGGGGCAGTCTATGTTTACAAAGAGATGAATATTGATGCAGCCATTGCAGGTGGAGCTGGACGCTGCAACGCCCACTCCTGCCATGGTCCCCACATGGGAGTGGTGACAGAGGACATGGGCCACTGGGGAACGGTCCCCACAATGTGCCAGCTGAAAGCAGGATGGAAAAGTGCACTGAAAATATGTAGGAGCTGTTCACTGCCAGGTGTAGAGCCAGGCTGCTCTGCTGTGTCATAAAGCCCAATACACAGGTTTTTCATGGCTCTTCCTGCTGCTGCTCTGGCTGAGAACAGACATCACAACACCAGAGAATGATACAATGCTTTGGGTTAGAAGTAACCTTAAAGATCATATAGTTCCAACTACCTGCCAAGATCAGGGACATCTTCCATTAGATCAGGTTGTTCCAAGCCCCATCCAACCTGGCTTTGAACACTTCCAGGGATGGGGTAGCCACAACTTCTCTAAGCAACCTGTGCCAGGGCCTCCCCACTCTCACAATAAAGAATTTTTACCTGATACCTAATACCTCTGTCAGTGCGAAGCCATTCCCCCTTGTTCTGCCACTCCAGGCCCATAGTCTCTCTCCATCTTTCCTGCAGGCTCCCTTCAAGGACTGGAAGGACACAATTAGGTCACTCCTCAACCTTCTCTTCAGCAGGCTGAGCAATCCCAACTCTCTCAGCCTTTCCTCTTAGGAGAGGTGCTCCATTCCTCTAATCATCTTGGTAGTCTTCCTCATCTGGGACCAAATGATGTTCTCTCCATCCCTCTGCACCTCAGCTCCTGCTGCCCACCCCACAGTGTCAGGGCCACAACTCCAGCAGTCTTTGACTTGTGACAAGTCCTGGTGGGACTGTGCAATGAGCAAGATGACGAGCTCCATCTCACAATTTAAATTGCATTTGCAGGTTTAGAGTAACTCAACTGCCTTAAGCCCTTCCTTTCCACTGCCAAAAAAGAAAGTCCAGGGGGAAAAGAGTAATGCAATTGGCTTTGAATCATTCCATAGAGAGCAGTGGTGGGTGAGTGTTGGTGTGTGAATCACAGAACCCCTAATTGCAGCCCCCACTTCGCAGGTAAATGCTCAAGCTTTTGTCTAGTTTTGTTTGCTGCCCTGTTTTTCCATTCTGTTTGGTTATTTGACAGTGGTTATTCATTGCAGCTTTTTTTTATTTGGACATTTTGAGAGGTCTATTGCCTTTGACTCTGGGGCGCCAGTAATTTTTTAATGAATTCTCATGAATTTTCCCCAGATGGAAATGAACAAAAGAGCCAGAGGAGAGGGTTGATTTCCAGCTTCTGGGAGCACTTTGCAAACAACTCTGATGATTAAAAAGACTAGAGTGCTCTTTTAATAACAGGTTTTGTCAGGATTCAGCTAATTAATTTCAAAGAAAAATTAACCATTTTGTTAAAGCAGTCACTTGAGCTTCCTTCTCTGTTCAGCTTCTCTTTGGCTTCACAATGCCTTTTGTTTTCAGTGTCTTATTTGAAGGGATTTGGAACTAGATGATGGTTAAGGTCCATTCTAACTCAAGCCATTCTATAATTTTATGATTCTATCAATTTAACACACTAAAAAGCAGCTTTTAGAGGTGGTTTCCATCACCTGTGATTAGCTATTCTTCCTTTTCCTTTCCTCTGCCTACCTTACTGCACAGATACAGAGTCATTCCACATCAGGGCATTTGCTCATGCACCTCCTCATATCTTTCAGATGATTTCTCCTAGCCTGCATTACTCTGGTTAAGATGCTGCCTTGCTTTTTTCCTGGCTCTCCTTGCATGTTCCTTTGCATGGGCAATGTAGAAGATAAATGCATAGGAATGACTTCTTCAGTGCTAAAAGCCTCCAGAACGTTGTCTCCAGTAAGATAGTGATGTGGTAGGACACCAGGGTGGGCAGGCCCAGTGCTCCAGCTTTGTAGCTCCTGGTCTGTGCTGCCTGGGGCTCCCTGTTTCCAGCAGTTCTGGCCCAGGCATCCAGCTGGATATCTGTACATCATATGGTGTTTCGGTCTAGCCTCTTTCCTGCCAGGATGCTGGTTACCCCAACCTGTAGAGCCCCTCTCCAGCTGAGAACAGCGAGTCTCTCCTCCATGTTCAACATTTCACATGGTGTCCAGCCTGCAAAGGGTCCCTGAGGCAACATTGCTATCAAAAGTCCTCTTGTAAATCACCCACATACAGTCACCTGGCTGAGCCTCAACCTGCTGCCTGTTTCCCTGTGGGAAGTGTGAGCAGGGTGAGAATGATGAGCTCTCCATGCTGGGGCCTTGGCATTGTGCAGGGTGACACAGATGAAAAATTGCTGGCAAAAATGAAAGTAAAGTTACCACAAATGTTCTCTCCTGCCACACTGGCAATAGCACCTGGGATGTCCTTACACAGCCCTGAGGCTGGTAAGAAATCAGGCATGAGAAGGGAATGGAGAGAATGAGCACAGAGAATAGAGATTCATGTAGTGGGAAGAAGAAGCAGGGACCTCCCAGAGATAAGGGACCAAGCACACTCTCAGTTTTGCCTTGGTTTCCCTAGATTCCTGATCAAGCACCCACTCTCACCCACTCCAGTGTGTTGCACACCCAGAGGGGTGCCAGGGCTATCAAAAACCAGGACATCTCAGGCAGTGCATCTCCTGGGAGCTGGGGGTGCTGGGCTTTGGGAGCTCAGCAGTGCCCAGAACTTCTCATCTATGCACAGCAGACATCAAACAAACAGGATATTGCACTCAGTAGGTCCTGTCTGAGGATAAAACCACTGGTTCATTTGCACTGTAATCTGCACCTAGTTTAGAGGCTGTCAGCAGGCTGCCAACCAGTTCCTGTTGCCTTCCCCTTGTTATACTTGTTGGTTAAATAAATGTCTATTTTTGTGCTCAGCTTCTGCTTGTTCACCACGTACTCAATGGCGAAATGAAGAGCTGTGTTTATACCAAATGGCTTTATTGAAGTATCAGAAAGCACAAATCAATTTACAAACCAAGTTATATGGTACCCTAGGAATCAAAACTGACATACACAGAGATGTGCTGTTAAATTAATAGCAAGCCAAGATAAAAGGCAATGCAGGCCATAAAATTAGTCAGGTACAGTATAGTCCCTAAAATTTAGAGCTCACAGGCGCACTGCTTGATTTCAGAAGTAAATAACAAGCAGAGAGGTTTTAAAAATCGACATTACGAGCCACATGGAAAAGTAAATTCCAGGAAGCACTGTGTGCATTTTGCCATGGAGGGCTTACTCCAGCCTTCCCTTTCTCCCTGCAAGCCTGATACAGCACCACGTACACACTGCCCATGGCATGGGCTGCAGAAGGAAAGTGCTGGTGGAACTTCTATAGCAAGTTCTTTCACTTTTCAAATTAGTTTGGGTAGAAGGATATTCAGTGCTGCCTTCCCTTGTGCCTTGGGCAGAGGGTTGAGTCCTCCTCCAGCACTGATGGGACCAAGAGTGGATGCATCCCTGCCCAGTTGTGGTCCAGGGCTGAGCATGTGCATCATGTCAGAGCCTGGGAAATGCCATTTTCTGGGCAAAATAAATTAATAGGAGAGATCAGACTGGCAGAAAGGGCCCTTGGCAAAACAGGAGCAGAGCAGTCATCACCCATTGCATGACTAACAGGCACCTTGCCTTCCCCAGACAAGCATAACCCAGATCCGATGGTGTAAAAATGATGTAATGCTGGAAATCACCCTGGAATGCTGGAGGATAGCCCCAGGCAGCCAGGATGTGCCAGCAGGGACATTCTGGGGATGTTCCTTCACCCTGCTCTGCAGTGAGGAGGGTCCCAGATGAGGGCTGGGACTGTGCACACTGCTGACAGTCACAGAATCACAGAATCTCCTGAGTTGGGAGGGTTGGAAGGGACCCATGAGGATCACTGAGTCCAATTCCTGAGTCCAAAGTCCTATATCACTACCCTTTTTATATTATTAGTTTGCTTTATCCTGCCACACTCTGCAAACATGGTTTTGCGGCCTGACAGAAGTTTGTTTCATTAAATGTTCATATTTACTCATTTATTAGGCACAAATTAGTAATAATGACACCAGAGCTATCTTTCTGACATATTTGCTGGCTTACCCCAAGCATAAATCCTCCAGTGCGGTAAGTGTGTACTTAAGTACACGAAGATCTTTGTATTCCCATGTTGAGTGTGTCAAGAATGTGGGTACAGTATTTCTGTAATGTAAAGCAAAAATAGCCAAGCCACAATAAAATGTCACCAGCTGAACTGAAGGACATTGGTAAAATTAATACTGCAAAATATACTCTTAGTAGTAACTGAGATTGCATTAATCTTTCATTTCCTAAAAACTGTTACATTTTCACACGATCCTGCTCATTGTTTTGAGGTATGACAGTACAAAGGGCAGCCAAACAGTTGTAAGCCTTATTTGATTTTTCTACTAATAGTTTCAGGGGGGAAAAGTTCAAAAAAAAGCAAAACAAGTCACCCTTGTCCAAGAGGTGTCTGTCCTCTGTGCATGTGCAGCAGTGAGGAGCTGTGCTAAGCACATTTTTCCACTAATAGAGCTGTCCTGGCAGGGCACATGCATCCACCAGTGCACCCTGTTCATCCTCAGTGGCAGGAACAAGATGCCCAAAATGTGGCTTCCACAAAGGGCAACACTTGGGGCTTTGCTTTCTAAGCTCATTCAACATTTTCACACATTTTGTAGGGCTGCTCCAATTTTTGCCGCTTGCCTTCTGTCCTCTAACTAATGAGACATGATGACACTGTGACATGCACAAGAAATGACAGGGCCACCGAGTGCTCCAGTGTGACATTCCCCTTGGGCGTCCTGTGGAGCAGCAGGCATGTAACAGGCTTTCAGAGAGAATGTACTAATAAACACTGAAATACGAGTACTTCTGAAGTGGGAATAACACACTCTTCAAAAGATTCAAAGTTCTTTATTCCCGGGGTGCCTCTGCCTCTCCAAGTGGCCAGTGCTGCAAGACATGGGCATGAAGGAAGGGTGGGAGAAGGTCGTGGCTTTTCTGGGAGTCTGTCTCTCCTTAAGGCAGCGTGATACTTTCTCATAGCCACTGTATATGAGTGACCACTCATATCTTGAAAATCTGGGCTAAAACTCTCCTGGAATGTTCCAGACTTTGAGCTAATAAAGCTATTATATGTAAATTAAGTTATAGGTATCACATGTTAATCTCTTTGGGTTTCATTGCCTTTTGATTATGAAACTAAGTACAATGATGCATAATAATAATAATTAGAGATTAGCTGACGAGCTGGAAATCAATCCATGTCTCCTGGGAAGTCACTGAATGTTAGTAATTTTTAAAAAAATCAGTTGTTTTTCATAAACATGCAATTATTGTCTCACTAAAACTGAATTAATAAATTCAGCTGATGTGTGTCTATATGTGAAGAAGCTCTGGCTGATGGTGATGATTTCTATGGGCTCCAGCTTGGGCTGGAAGAGGTCCAGGGCTTTGGAGTGGCTGGTGCTCCTTGCCATGGTAACTCCTTTCCATCTGCCAGCCCTGGCTTGTGTTTTTCTCAGGCAGGTTCTGTGTTTTACATGGTGTTTCTCACAAATCCATCCTCTGGGCCAACCCACTGGGTGCAGCCCCAGCCTTCCATGAAAGCCTGTCTGGATCCTGAGAACATGGAGAAAATGCAGAATAGCCTCTTCAGAGCAAAGCTTTCAGTATTGATCTGGTGGAAGGGAACTAATTAGTTTAGACATTAGGAAGAAATTCTATTTTGCGAGGGTGCTGAGGCCCTGGCACTGGTTGCCCAGAGGACCTGTGGCTGTCCTTTCCCTGGAAGTGTTCAAGGTCAGACTGGATGGGCCTTTGAGAAACCTGGTCTAGTGGAAGGTGTCCCTGCCCATGGCAGGGAGGTGGAACTGGATGATCTTTAAGGTCCCTTCCAACCCAAACCATTCTATGATTCTATGATATCAGCACATAAATGTGCATAAATTACAGCACACATCCCAGCACACAATGTAATCCCATCAAGGCTGGCCCTTGCTTGCTCACAGGGTGAATTAGTGGGTGGTCCAAGGTTCAGAGCAACTCTACCAGCCTCCTGCCATCAGGACCTGCTGGATGCTCTCCAGGAGTCAGAACGCAAGTGTCTGGGCTTGGTGGGGGTAGAGGAGCTCCCTGAGCTTCACTGGATGAGCTTCTTGAGGTCCAGGGGGGTAATTTAGGTGTTTACACAATCTCAGTGTCAGAACCTGAAAATGATTATCACTTACTTCAGTCTAATTGTACAAGAAGCAATGCATAATTACCCAGGACATGTTTTGACTCGAGGTGTCTCTTAGCTGAGTAAATCCAGCTTAACTAATGCTTCTTAGAAGAGCAAGGGACAAGGCTGGCTGTGTGCCACATTCCCAAGTGAGTGTTTGCTCATCTGCATCCACAGGCCGCTGTGGACTGAGACCAGATGACTTATCTCACCACAGAAAGCCCAGGCTGATAAGCTGGTCACCAACAGCTCTGACTCCTGTCATTCACCTTGCTGCCTCTCCTAAACAGCCACCAACACTCAGACACGAGGTGACACTAAGGGTAGCTCCCAGCAGCCTTCTAGACGTGACTTATGCTGCATTTCCCCACTAGAAGCACCACTGGAGAGTGGCCAAGGGATCCTCCATACTAAAGAAGAGCTGCAAAGCATCTCCCCGCTAAGGACATTCCATGTTGCTTGTGCTTAATTCCAGGCCACCATCAGTCTCCAGACACAATCCCTTTCTCCTCTTATCCTGCTTGGGAGCAAGATGGGGCAGAGCAGGAACAGGAGTGAGAATGGGCTCCCAGTGAGCTGAGCAGCTTAGCACACATCTCCCAGGCAGCCCCCTGAGTTGACAGGTGGGAGACAGATGGGTTGCTCCTAGGATGTCCAGCAGGGCTGGAGTGGCAGGTGGAGGCCAGAGCAATGCTTCACGTCCCCTCAGCTCCCAGGAGTCAAGAGTGACTCCAGTCCCCCTTCTCTGCTGCCGTCAAGTGCTTCTTCTCACACAGATACTGGACAGCACTGCTCTGCATGTCAGCCCTACTGTGAGATTTTTGGAAAGTGACACCAAAACAAGGCAGGGAGCCAGATTTTGGGAGAAGAGTCGGTCTGCCAGGGAATGGAGCGGACCTCCAGGAAAGCCTGATGCCTGAGAAGGGGAGGAAAGGCACCATTTGCAATAGCAGTTGGCCCAGCGACTTGCCTTTGTCCTGATCATGGTTTGTGTTTATTTTCTGTATCAGCCAAGGCCTCTCACCCTTGTTTGAAGACAAGGAAGAGGAAAGGGCTCATTTCCCTAAATCCCACAGGAATGGCAGCTGTGGTTTGGCAGGGAAGAGTTCAGAATGCCTTCGAGAGCAGAGCTGTCTGTGAGGCTGCTTTAGCCTGGAGAACAGGAACTATTAATGAGCTGTTAATTATTCCTGAGTTTCTCTCTCACTCACATGCACAGCCTGCACATGTGCACTCACACAGGTTTGGGCAAGGGGGTATTAGCAACTTTGCAGCCACCCAAAAAGGTGTGAAGGGAGGCAGGAGTAGTTTTCATGGGCAAAATTTTGTGACATTTTTAGCCACTGTGGCACCACTGGAGGGACACCTGTTTACTTCCACCGGCAACAGCTTTCCCTCCAAAAGACAAATCACTAGATGTCTGCTAGGATTTGCAGAGTATCTAACAGAGACTCTTTCCTAAGTGTCTCTTTAGCTGTTGTATCCTTACACAGGAAAATACAACAGATAAGCAAGATCAAGAGATTTCCAATCTGAGATGAACATAGAGAGTGCAAAGGGACACATCATCACAAAAGTAGTTATGTGGCAGTTTTCAAGACAGGTTTAGAAAGAATCTGAGAACAAACTATGTTCATGCCTGCTAGTCTATCAAGGCAGCATCAAGATGCTTTAAGAAGAAAATATGTCAATCCCAGACAAAGATACTTTAAGGAGGAGTTCAGCAAACACAGGAGGAAGAGAATGACAGAAAGCAGAACAGGTTCAAAGCAGATTCTGTCATCCCCAAATACTGGAGCTTCTGGGGTAACAAATAGCTACCAAAATAGACACGATACAGACACAGAAGACAGATAGATGACTCAGAAGGCAATGACACTCCTGCCAAGTTTGACTTCCCAGGTATATGTCCATATAGGTGCCTTGCAGCTTAGATGCTCTGTTCCAAGTGTAGCCATCACCAGAGCACTCAGTGTATTCTTCTGTCAGATCATGAGAGACAAGACGGGAAAGCACAGCTCATGGGTTAAGGAAGTCTGGGAGAGACTTCAGAACATAAGCCTGATACTCTGATGTCATATGGGAACTAATGAAAATCCTTCCCAAAGCACTGGAGTGATGCCTTAAGGTTTTTTTGTTTCTAGGCAACAAGGGCAAGGGTTTTTTTAACCTGATAAATACTGTACTAATACTTTGGGATCAAGCATGGCTTAAATCTTGGTCAGCAGCAGGAAAAAGTCATGCTGCAATTAAACAACCAGCTGCAAGGTGTCCCAGGGAGAATTAAATCTTAGAAACAGGACATAAATGCTGCAGTTGCTCCCTACACATCAGTGCATGTTTATGTTCTTGTGTGGCCCAAATGCCACTGTCAGAGCAGGTGCAAAAGAGAGAAAAAAACAAATCAAAATAGTGAAATAAAACAACCACTCCATACCCAGAGCGCAAAGGGAATTTGGTTCTGTAAGGATTTATTCTTCCTTTCTCAAAAACCATCTGGTGCTCAGGAGCTCATTTCTTTGTATTCAACCTGATTCCTGGACTGTATTCCAACAGCCTTCACGGCATCCAAATGCAGAGTCTTTTCAATTTTTTTCCACTCTCCTGTAGTGTGACAGGAATTGCTGGCACTTGTGCTGTTTCCTACACTTGTCTCCAGTGCTGCGGAGAGAGGAGCCTCTTGCTGCCAGGTTTCCTGCCTCTGTTTCCCTCTGTAAGGAGCTGTTGCTGCTGGCACAGCATGCAGGAGTGGGGGAGCTCTAAGCAGCTTATCTGGGACCCTGAGTGCACCCTGTCATCATCCTGTTGTCTGCAGAGCTGGGACAAGACAGGAACATGGAGCTCCTCACCCATCAGCTGGTATCCAGGAGAGCCAGTTGCTCTTCCACATGTCCTGTCACTGACACACATAGTTTCTGCCATCTTGGAAGGGATTATGTTTTCTGCACTATGTTTACCAGTTCACTTTCTCTGCCCCCTCCAGTCCCAAAGAGATGTTTTTTCTGGAAATACCCAACACAGACCAGCCTGTTATCAGTCCTGTTGAAAAAGTGCCCATAGGAGCAGCAAGTGGCTCTGGAGTCAGTGCTGGAAAGTCCCAGGGACACTCAGATGTCCTGTGGGCAGTGACAGCAGAGGTGACAGCTCCAGGACTGATACCATTCTCAGCACAAGAAACATTAAATCCCTACTGAGAATTATTTTTACATCTGGCCTCACTATTCCCTGCCCAGAGTCACTGACTACTCTCCAGCTGCCCTCTCCATCCTCTTCACCCCTTCTCCAGGGACATGGCAGGCTCTCAGGGCAGGAACACCAGCAGTGCAGACATTCCAGGCCCATTCCAGGTATCCCCATCTTAGCACACCCAGACACACACTGTACTGTTGCCTCACAGCAGTACAAGGAAGGGAAAGTTTATTTAAGCACATGGAATCACAGTGACTCTTGGCTTTGGCTCAGCCTGCCTACATCAACCCCCGATACGCCTCCTGACATACATATTTATGATCCCAATTACCACTGAACAACAACTCAGGTTGCTGTGAAAATAAATTATTTTTAATCTAAATTACCCAGTTTACATACTTCACCCACCTCTGCGTAGCACAACAGCTGGTGTTTACCAACTCTTTGTTACTGTTCCAAGCAACACAAGAAGATGATGCCCAGAGAGGAGCAGTAACCTCTGAAATAAGATGAGCTCAAGATTTACCTCTGCCTCACACCCTCTGCTCCTCCACATCAAATGTCTCCATCCAGCTCAGCCTCCATCCAGCCCAGCCCAGTGAACATTTGCACCACTGTACCATGAAGGAATGATTAAAAATGTTTGCTGATAATAATTATTATTGTTGGGTGCTCTGTTTTTGCAGGAAAGAGTAGTTTCCATGTAAACCCAAATAAATCCAGCTGTCTCTACCCTTCTGCCAGTATCTGTACTGACAGTTATCAGCACTTCCTTTTTCCTACCATCACGGCAGGCTCACACTGAAGCTTAAGAGGATCCAAGAATTATTCTTGTCATGGTATTTCCACTGCCCAAGAAAGAATGTACGTTAGAGAAATCCAGTCCTGCTTTATTCCAGGCCTTAAATGGCCCCCTGAGGCATTAAACAAACATGTCATAAGAGTGCCAGTGTTGGCTCTTAGGTGGGCTTACGTCAGGACTGGGAGTGCCAGTGCCCAGAAGGTCACACTGGTGAAAGACTCGAGTGCGACGGGTCAGCACCAGGAGACACTGGCATGCAGAAGCTTCAAAGACAAAGCCAGGAGATTCCTACAGCATCTTTACCCTCTGGAAGTACCAAAATGAAAGATGCTGCTTTTAGCAGCTGTGTGAAAACATGTGCTGTTGCACGTGGTCTCCACCAGTCCTATTTCCAGCACTGCTGGCTGAGAACTGGAGGAAGGAAAACTCCTGTACTGGGCATGCAACAGACAGTCACATGCAGCTCAGAAAACAGTCACAAGCCACAGTAAGATAATGACACCTGGTGTCAGAGGAGACTTGATCCATCCTTTCCCTTTCCCCTATTTCTTCCTCTATAATGAGGGAAGGCTGGACACTGGTGGTCAATGTCTTCTGCAGGATAACTCCTGCACTTCCTTCTCTTCCAACCTTCTCTTGCAGCAACATCACAGCTGGGGTCAGGCTCTGCACCTCACAGCACTGTGAGTGCTCTCTCCCGACATACACACATGGGTGCTCCCTGCTGTGTCTCCAACACTGACAGCTCCGAGACATGCCTCAGAAATGATGGACAAGATCCCCGCAGCCTGGACAGGGTGGAAGATGACATCCTCCAGCCTGGCTGCCCTAGGACCTAAGCCATCACATGGAGATCTCCTCTGGCACAAAGTCCCCTAAGTTTTTCTGCCCACAAAACTCTGCTGGTGTCTGGAGGGATGGAGTATCTTCACTCTCCTTCGGACACAGGCCAAGGAGCTGGTACACACAAGCAACCACTCTAAGTTCCACTTTATTTCAAAGTATTATTATGGAGTTTAATTAGCTCTGGCCACTCTGAGCTCTCATCCCACTAGGAAAACAGACCAGCTTTGTCATAGCATGTGAGAGCTGGCAGGAGGATGAGGGAGAGGAGAAATGATTTTATGGGATGTTCCCAAGAAGCAAGACTTTTTCCCCCACAGGCACCACAAATTTGTTTGCTATGATTTAAGGACACATTTGGTTTCAAGTCACAGGCCAGCTCTACAGCCCCTGCAAATCAGAACATCTCTGTTTGACTCATGGAGCTTCACTGATTTAGACCAGCTGAGACACTGACCCTCTATGTTTAAACAAAGCTCATTTTTATTCACTAGTGCCAGGCAGAACGGCCTCAGCTTTGGCTCTGGAAAGGATATTTTAGCAGGGATGCTCTCTGCATGATTCAACCTACACTAGGCAGAACTTTGGCAAGAACTGCAACAGTCACTGGTCACTGTTGTGGGTCTGCGGGCCACTGGTAGAGGCACAATCACCTGGATCCCATCCTCAAAGTGCAGAGCCTGGCCAGTGGCATAGCACCACCTGCTGCAACCACTGCTTAGAATAGCCTCACTTGGACAGCAGCCTCGTGGTGGCCTTGGGCCTCCCCTCAGGGACCCAAGGGCAAGGGAGGGCAACTCTGCACCAGGCAGACTGTCACGTCTTCCAAGCCATCAGAGCTTCCCTCTGTCCCCTCCCCTCAACAGCCTGATGTCCACTTGTCAATCTGCTCTCTGCTACAAAGAGGTGAGAAGGTGCTTTTCGCTATGTATGAAAAGAAAAAGGAGAACTGTCCTGAAAAACTGCTGAAAAAAATCCTGCCCTGGCATGGTGAGCACCAGCCACCTGTACTGAGAACAGGCAGCCCCATGGAGTGGGGCAGAAAGGTTTTGGGGACTGGTTCTTCCCTGAACCAACTATATTTCAAACAGGATGAAGATTTACATCCTCTGAGCTCGGTGCTGAGGCTCCCCAGGAGCATTGCAGGAATGCTCGGTAAACAAGCAGTAAACTATTCATTGCCCCGGTGATGGATGCCTCGAAGGGATTAGAAGAGGAAGATGAGCTCAGCATTTGCAAAGAGCAGGGAGGAAATAAATGTTCTGCATTTAGCAATCCCATGCAGGGGAGCATGGTCAGGGAGGTGAAGAACTTGGAACAGGGTCTGTCTGTGAAGACCCAGATGGGTGTCTGGCCACTGGTTGTCAAAGCAAAGAGATCACTTTGAAAAGCTGCTCCTACTTCCCTCTGCACCAGCCCAGACTGAGAGCTGAGGTCCATGTTTGCCAGGAAGCAGCTCTCACTGCAAAAATGGGCATTTATTGCTCTCTGGTGGTGAGATGGGCTGTGGAGGAGAGCTGTGTGCTGTGTCAGGGTGCCTTCTTGGAGCCTTCTGCTGCCCCTGGTCACTCCACAGAGTCTTATTTCTCTTTCAGCCAGGTAGCTCAAGGCACTGAAAGGCAAATTGCTGCTTGTCCAGTGACCAGCTCTCCTCGGGCTGTCAGTGACCCACGCAAGGGCAGTGCAGCTGCCTCTCCTCACCAAAGCCCCCCTATGCCCCATCAGCACCCCTGCCCAGGGTCTGGACGTGTGCCACACTGCAGGCCAGTGCTCCTGGTGCTCCTGCATCCCAAGGGGCTCTGCAGCCAGGAGAAAGGAGACTAGGGAAGGTACAGGGCTGCAAAGCCTGGGACAAGTCAGGACTGACAATTTGCAGAATTAGAGTTATTTAGGTTGGAAAAGACCTTTAAGATCATTGAGTCCAACCATTAACCCAGCACTGCCAAGGCCACCACTAAACCATGTTCCTAAGTGCCACATCTACAGGTCTTTTAAACACCTCCAGGGATGGTGATTCCACCACTTCCCTGGGTAGCCTGTTCCAGTGCTCTTTTCCTGTGCTTCTGCTTTAGAGGCTGAAAGTGTACGTGGATTATGAGGTAGGAGAGGCCACCTGACTGCTCCAGAGCCAGAGCGGAGGCTCAGTGACAGGGCTGGGGCATGGATGGGCTCTGTCTCCCCCAGAGCAGCTTTTGTCTGCATAAAGGTCTGATCCCCAGTCAAGGTTTGATGAGCCTCTTTCATTCGTCCTCATCTCCCGAATTCTGTCTCTCAGTAACAGAAACTTTGGTGGTGCTTTTTCCAAATGAGAGATATGGCAGACGTACAGGTCACGGACCTCTGTGGAGCAGACAGGAAAGAAACCAGGCAGGAATAAACAAAGGAGTTGCCATTCAAGTTAAAACTATGGGGCTGAGCTGCCCCATAGGACTTGAGGTGTGTGGGGCAGTTTAGGGGACAGGCAGGCACATGGCAGCACTCTCCTGTCCCCATTGCAGGCTGGACACTTCTGAAACACCATCAGCAGCTCAGTCCCACTGCACCACATGCTCCAGCACCACTGCTGGGTCCTCATCCTGCCTGCATGCCCAGCCTTGACGTGCCACCTTGGCTGCATGCACAGCCCTGCTCCTGAAATATAAGGCCAGGGTCCCAATGCCTGTTGGGGACAAGGAGAGCAAACACTGCCAGCTCCTCAGGATGCAGTGCAGGACTGCTCCCGGGCCGGTTGTTCTGGAGAGCATGTGGACCTGTGCACAACACTCCTTGATGGCTCACAGTGGAGTCCTCAGGGTGGCAGATGGATCAGACGACGTGGCCACCTTCACTCAGCCACCTGGGCCGGTATGTGGCACAGCCTGGTGTATTCTCAGGCCCCTGTGGGGCACTGGGGATGGCTCCCAGCTTGGCATGAATGAGGGCTTGCAGGTCCTGGTCTTCCAGCTCAATCGCAGCAGCGAGGGCCAGGAGGAAGTAGGCTGCTGCATCCTCTTCATCCTGACCATAAAGCACAGGGCGGGCGTTAGGAAGTGGTTTAATTGAAGGTCATAGGGCTGAAGGAAACTGGAGCAGAGCCCGGTGGTTCCAGGCAGAACCCAGTGACACCTGATTTCACTAAAATGTGCTCTATACAATTGCAGCTGTGCCAACACTTCTTTCCAAATTGCCTTTTCCCCTTAAAAACCTGGTTGTGCCAGCATTGTGGGCATTTATTCTAAACCTGCAGATAGGAGGAAGAGTCACAGGTTGCAGCCATCTACACCTGTCTGCTCTGCCAGAAGATGTGACATTTCACCTTCAGCTCTCATTCAAGGCCAGAGTGCTCAACACAGCATCATGGAAAACATCATTTCATACCTTCAGCTTGTGCAGGGTCAGGTTGCCGAGGTGGCAATATACTTTACAGTAGTACAGGGCCTCTTCCGAGCACTGCAGTAAGGGAGGACGCATGGCAAGTGTCTTCAGGTAGCAATCTTCTGCCATCTCATACATATGCAGAAAATAGTAGACTGTAGCCAGGCGGTGGAATGCAACCAGCTCCTGCAATTGATCTCCTGGAAAAGAGTTGCTGATACAGTCAGCCTGCAGCACTCTCAATCCATTCCCAGCCCAGCATGTTAAGACACGTTGAATGCATTTTCTCAACAGCCTCAGGGCATGGATACCTTCATAAGGAGACACTGAGGTGGAGAAAACAGAGCTGTGGGTAAGGTTGCTGATATCACAGCTGCACACATTGCCCTGGCAGAATATCATGATTTCTTGCTGGAAGAGGCTATTACAGGACTGGTTCCATCTCAGATATTTGTGCTGGCATTTTGTCCATTCAAAC
The DNA here is from genome assembly GCA_013396695.1 of Sakesphorus luctuosus. Lineage (NCBI taxonomy): Eukaryota > Metazoa > Chordata > Aves > Passeriformes > Thamnophilidae > Sakesphorus > Sakesphorus luctuosus. The sequence continues at coordinate 1,663,766 of VWZD01000569.1, read as the reverse complement.
TATTTCTGTAATGGGAAGGGGTGAATTTATTAAAAGAGCCAGGGCAGAGAGGAACTGCTCAGTCCTGTACTATCATCAGACTTCCCATGCTCAGCGTAGCAACAACCCTCTGCTGTCATGTACTTAAAAGGGGAAGTGGCCTTAAAAAGATGTTACCACTTAGGGTAGGAATAGGTCCATCAGTGTTATGAAAGAAGGAGATCCCTCTTTTAGATGCACACTGTTCTCATCCACAGGAGCCAGTGACTCCTAGTACCCTGTGCATGTGCATCACTGCCAGGCCAGTAACTCCCAGTACCTCATGTGCATCACTCACCAACTCTGAGGCTCAGCCTGGCTGCCAGCGTAGCAAACTCCAGTGCCTTCTCATAGCCCTGCAGCCTGATCTGCAGCTCTGCCAGCTTATTGAACAGCCGTAACTCGGTCTTAGTGGCCTTTAGTTTCCTGGCCAAAGGCACAGCACCTCCCTAATGAGAAAGAACAGTGAGTCCAGGATGTTCCTGGAGGTACAGTCAATGTCTGCAAAGCAGGGACAGAGCAGCAGGACAAGGATCAAGCACTTGATACGGCACGCAGAGGATGAGGCAGTTGAGCACTGCACATTTAGGTTCTAGTCCCTTCTTTCCCTTGAAAATGAGTTTTATATCCCAGAGCCTGGTTCTCAAAACCTGACCCTCACATCTCTGCCCTTGCTGGAAAGTCCCCAGGAGTGGCCAGCTCACACCTAACACTACCAGGATTTGTAATGTCAGGACCCTATTCCCACCTTCCAGATAACCTCTGGGGAGAGTTGTGGGCATAGCAAAATATGTCTGTTCTCCAAGCTTCCCACTATGGCAGCCTCAGGACCATCCCCATTCCTCTCCACCCTCCATCCCTCCTGCCTGGCCACAAAGTGCTTCAGTCAGCCCTGGGACAAAGCCCCCCACAGCCATCACCTTGTGGGGACACAAGGACAGAAATGCTCAGGGAGATCAGTACCCTGTAAAACTCCACTGCTCGATCTCTGTTCCGGCTGCCATTAAAAAAGGTATCACCTGCTTTCTCATAAAGATCCATAGCCAAGGAGAAGTTTTCCTGTTTCAGAGCAGTCTGAATGGCTGCCTAGAAGGAAAAGGAACTGGAGTGAGAGTTGGAAACAGACATTTGCCTGGAGACATTAGTGTGATTAAATAAAAGCAATACTTTATGAGCTGCTCTTCCACTTTGCAGCTCAGCTGATAAAATAATGCTGAAGGTGGAGAGAAACCAGTAGTCTTCTACTGTAAGAAGTCTCCAATGACTTCCCTGGCACTTTCCCCTTATCTATGTATATTTCAATGGGAACTGGTCACTTGGCACCTCCAGCTTCCCTTGGCACTTCTATATGTATTTCTTCATGAATTCATTTATTTTTACCCAAGAATCCTCTAAACCCAGTGTATGGAAAGAAAAATAGGAAATTCAGTGTCAGAAAGTGCCTGAGTATAAGGCAACAGCTCCTCCTTCCAGCAGCATGTTGACACCACTTGTAAGAACTTCCCCTTCCAGATCTTCCAGCCCCAAAACGCTCCTACTAAGGAGCAGCGATGGGAATCCACTTAGCCAGGGTGGGAATGGTACTGCTCCAACCACCTTGTTCATACCTGAAAGTACATTTCCACCAGCTCATCTTCCTGCATAAGATAGTAGAGCCTTCCTGCCTGCAGCCAGGCCTCTGCTGCTTTCACAGTCTCCTCAAGGTCAATGAAGATCCTTAGACTCTGCTTGGTGCAATCCAGGGAGTGTCTCAAAGCCCTGTGATGGTAACAGGCAAAAAGCAACTACAGAGGAATCACAGGACAGTCCCAGCCATTGGCTGCAAACTCCCACCACCTCCTCATGGCAAACCTGTCCTCTCTTCCTATAGCTGTCAAAGTTTAGAGGCAAATGGAGATCCACAGCTCTGAGTGTTGTGTCCTGGTGAGACCAAGGAAGTCTCCATGCTTTAATGCATGTGTACGTATCATCTGGCAACCTTAGCATAGTCCAGGATCCAAGTGCTCCCACAGGCTGCTCCCCATCCCTGTGTGATTCCTCTGATAAATAGGAGTTTATCTGGGTCACCTGCAAGCACTGTTTGCCCCTCTACACTAATCCCCAAAATGACTCCCAGCTCCACATGGGAGCACAGGCAGGGAGTTCTTGTACCTTCATCTCCCAGACAGCATCTGGCACCCAAACTCACAAGGCTGCCTATTGTTTGTCCCTTGCATAGTCAAAAAGATAGATCTGTGTCTACCTATGCGAGATCTTATAGCTCCTTCTCAAGCCCCTGGTCACTGGAGGACACAGGGGACACAGGAATAAGCAGCAAGATGAGCCAATGGGCTGGACACAAAATCAGCTGTGGCGAAGCAAGAGCCAGGCAGTGTCCAGGGCATTTTGTTTGCTTGATGTTTCTCCTGATGGCAACCAAGCCCCAGCTGACCTTTGAGTCCAGGGAATGGGGGGCTTTGTCATCTTAAATAGCACCATTCACATGACAGACATCTGCTTCCTAAATACCTTCCCTCTGAACTCACCCAGACCTGACACGAGGACATGAACATCCCAGTTAGGAATACTCCCTGCCTATTTGTCCTTCTGGGATATGGGAACTTGCTCTCCACTGTTTGATAAGTTTACCTTCAAGGACTGAAGTCTGTGGTCTGTCCTAGTCTCTTTCTCTCCTCTACTGCCTAATCTAATCAGTCACCTGCAGATGCAAAGCAGGAGATTGAAAGCTGAACTGATATGAAGTCTTAAGTACCTCCTACTAGACCTTAAGTACCTCCCTGGGGAAAATATCCCAGCAGATGTAGGAAGGGCAGACTCAGCAGCTGGAGGCTGAAACCAGACATTCAAATAACAGATAAGGAACTTATTTTTACTGGTGAACAGTGATTAATCACTGGAATAAGCCTCCAAAGAAAGTAATGAATTCCCTGTCACTAGGTCTGCTCTGATGAAGGCTGGATGTCGCTCTGGAAAACTGTTTGACCAGGCAACAACTCTGTCTGGGACAACTTTTGCCCAGCTGTCACGATGCTCTGGTTGACAATGAGCTGTTCCCGCTTCACAGCACTGCGACAGCTCATGAATCTCAGAATCAGAGTCTGCAAGGCAGCTGGAGCCACCACACCTTCCCACTTCACTTGACGGATACCCCAAGAGAGCTACTGCTCTTGTTCTGGGTGAGCAGGGACCCTGCTCTAATAGCATCTAACAGGCACAGACAGGACTTACTCAGATGTGCCCAAAGCCTGGTAGAGCTGGCTGAGGGCCTGCCGGGCACTGCCTTCCAGCTCTCTGTCCTGCAGCTGTCGTGCCAAGGACACCCAGTGCTCATGGTAGGTGATGCAGGCATGGAGATCAGGGAACACTTTGCTGTAGAAATGGCAGAGAGACTCAGTGACCTGAAGCTGACCTGCATGGTACAGGGAAAGGGAAAAGGACAGGTCAGGGGGCTGTGTTAGGGAGCTGTCAGGATACTGCTCAGAGGTGAAAGCTGCCCTGCTCCCCACTGTACTCACTCCTCACGTTATGCCACTTCAGGGAAAAAACCAATGCCAGTTCATAACAGAGTTTGCCATCTTCCATCCTCTGCCTGTCCACCATGGCCTGCGCCAGCCACAGCAGCACCTGCACCAGCTCCATCTCCGGGTCTGCACTTCCCTGGAGCTCAGCGTAGAGCTGGACTGACTGGAGAAGGTAGAGCTCAGCCAGCTGGCTGGCCCCACACCCAAGGCTCAGCTGCCCCAGGTTAGCCAGGGCTATGGCCTGATTCCTCTTGTTCCCAGTCTCCTTGGCTTTGTGCAGGGCCCAGAGGAAGTTCTCTGCAGCCACCTGCACCTGTCCTTCTCCCTTGAGGGCAATGGCTAGGAGGTTGTGCACAACTCCTCCCTGAGTCACGCTGTCTGTCCCACACAGGGACTGCAGGAGCTGCCACAGGATGTCTGCAGCCAGACCTGGCTGGCCCTGCAGGAGGTACATCCACCCCAAAGAGAGGGAAGACTCAAAAGCCTCCTCCTCACCCATCAGTCTGCTAAGGGCTACAGCCCTGGTGGCATAACAAACCGCTCCATCCAACACTCCATGCTGCAGGTACATCCTGGACAAGATGGCACACATCACCCTCTGGGTGGGCACAGCTCTGTTCTCACAGGAGAAATGCAGTGCTTGCTTGAGATAGAAACAAGCCAGTGCTGGGATGCTGCTTCTCTCCAGTTGGCTTCTCAGTAGTTTGGAAGTATTTTGGAGGATGAAGCCTGCTCTCCAAATGGGTGTCGGTGTCCCCTTGGTGCCACTGGGAACAAACAACCTGGCAGAAGCCAGTGCAATATTTGGCAGGTACTTCTTGTCATACAGGTAGCACAAGATGGCAGTGGCACCCAGTGGTCCAGAAGCAGTGTCCATGCTGAGCAAAGTGGTGGTGAGACACTGAAGATGCTCCATAAAGGGCAGGACTTCATTGGTTTTGCCCAGTTGTAGGAACAGTTTGACAATGAGGAAGCAGACCCGTGCCTCCAAGGGAGCATTGCCCACAGCGATGGCTTCCCTTAGGATATACATCATGACTTCCAGCTCATTCTCAGAGCTGAAAGAGCGGCCAGGCAAGCAGACAAGCAAGGCCACCATTTTCCCCAGCAGGGAGGAGAACTTGTGCTTCATGTTCTGTTTCAAGTAGATGGAGGCAAGGTTCACATGCAATGCAGCCAACAGGGGAAGGTCTCCAAATCCCCTGTCCAGGACAGTCAAGGCTTCCTCAAAGTAGACTCGAGCCTGGGAGAACTTGACCTTTTTGATGCAGAGCTTACCCAAGAGGAAACAGAGCCTGACATGAGCCCAAACTGAATGAGTCCTCTTGGCCCAGTTCCTGGAAGTCTCAAGGTACAGGATCAGTTCATCCTCATCAGAGAACCCATAAAAAGTTGAGTGGAGAAAGGAAAAGCTGAGATCATAGAAGCTTTGAAAACTGGGCACATAACTATCTTGGTTAAGGAAGGTCAATATGGGGTCAAAGACATCAGCATCATCCATGTGGCCAGCATTCAAGTCAATAAAGAACTTGGGATAATCAAAGTCATCCAGCTTCTCCAAGAGAACATCTTCTAATGTAGAAGGGACTGATTCACTCCCTGGGCTGGACAGCTCAGAGGTGCTAGTTGTAGCCAATTCATTTATTTCCTCCCAAGACTGGAGCAGTTGGATATCTTTACTGCCGTGGTAAACAGCCTCTGGAAGGAACAGGAAAAACATAGCAAGATAAAGAAGAAATTCCTTACTGTGAGGGTGGTGAGGCCCTGGCACACGTTGCCTGGAGAAGCTGTGGTTCCCCCATCCCTGGAAGTGTTCAAGGCCAGGTTGGATGGGGTTTGGAGCAACCTGGTCTAGTGAAAGGTGTCCCTGCCCGTGGCAGCAGGGTGGAGCAAGATGAGCTTTAGGGTCCCTTCCAATCCAGACTATTCTATGATTCTATGATATTCCCTTATGTTAAAATTTGTCCTCAGAAGTCAACACAAAATCATCCCATTCTGTTTCCTTCTCATACTCACCTGATGGCACTTTTGGGAACATGGCTGCAGGTTCAAAACCATCTATACAAAAAGACAAACAGAAAACAAAAAGCCCAAAGCCTTGGTCAATGTTAATGGGCAGACACAGTCCCCAAACTTTACAGAGATCTCCTGCTGCTCTGCTAAACCCGACTCATGTGTGGCTTCTAGCTGCAGACATCATAGGCAGCTACAGCTGAAATCCCTGGGATCTGCTGGGGTTTGGTGCTGTGTAAGCCCATGGAGAACAGTTTTTAGCTAGTGGTGAGGTGAGGTAATGTGATAGTTACCTGGGAACAAGGAGGTCTTGCTTTTCACGGGTAGCGTTTTTATCAGCTGGCTCTCTTTCTTAAGAGCCTTGTGGTATCTACTCAGAGGTTTTCAGGTACGTGTGTGTCTGTACTTCAGGCTCATTGTCCCTGATCTGGCTCATCTGGGAGATCCCCTGAATCCCAGAGATCCCAAGCTCAGTCCTGCATGGCCACACCATGCTTTTAGGTAGTGAGAAATCAAAAAATAGAGACACAGAAACAGCTGTAGTCCAAAAGCCACACAGCAAGCACAAACTGAGAAGAGCACCCAGAAACACTGATCCTGACTCCTGCAGGCAGGGACCTACAGCCAGGATCAGTGGAGAGCAGCCAGGGTTCTGCCAGGGTTCCCCAGAGCTGAGAAACTGCCCTGGGAGCAGAGAAGACTCCTACAAACTGCAGTGTGGCAGAGGTCACCTCTTGAGGATATCTACAACCTCCATGACCAGGCTGAGCAGAGGGTTTGGAGACTGGCTCAGTCACAGCAGTTGTCTCCACTGCAAAGCCAAAGTAAAGAGCTCTCTAAGCACTGTCCAGCATTGTCCTCCGTGGGGATCCACATGGCTGGGCACGTAAGGAGAGGGGACACTCACCCAGTCGGTACACAGAGGTGATGTCAGTGCGTGCCAGGTCCCCAAGGAGGGTAGTGAAGTGCTGCTCATCACCATTGCAGGGAATGTGCAAGAGAGGAGACTTTTCTTCTTCATTCAGAAACACCAAGCCCTTTCCCCTGGGATGAGGCAGACATCAGAAGACAGTCAGTGTCTCCCCACCCTCTGACACTACAGCTGTCCTGTGGGATGGGATTTTCTATCCCTCCTCTTCCTCCCACCGTAAAAGCTCTGCTGCAGATTAACATAGGATTTTGGACACCTTCCCCATCCAGGTTTTACATAAAGGAATGGGTGCCAAAGGAAAGGAGCAATTGGTATTTTTATGTAATCCAGAATCCCCTTCTGAGGCCAAGACACCATCTGATCTCCTCTCTCTTCTCTGGAGTGTCAGAAAAAAGTGCTTACAACTTATCTTGGATAAGACTCTGAGTGAGGAAAGCCCAACAGACTCAGCAACAGGCTAAGATCTTGTCCTCCCACACACACTTTTGGAGGAGAAGCCATTTTGTATCAGCACTGGATTGGAGCTGTATCTTTAAGCCACCAACAGAGACAACTGCCCAAGTTGTCAGTGGGATTGTGTCATCCTCCTTTCCTGGATAACTCTGTGTCCTTGAGAGGTATTGAATTCTGCTCAGGGAGGAACTATGCCAATGGTTATTCTGCCTTGATATCCTACAGAAGGCAAAGGGGCTGAAGGAAGACAAGCAGGACTTGGTTTCCTCACCAGGCTCTTCCCACCCTTGCCAGACTCACAGCACCTCAAACAAAGCTACAAATGGAAGACATTTCTAGGAGCAAATGTGAAGCCAGTTTGTCTGGTATACAGATGTCCTGGGCTGCCTTAGCATGGAGCCAGGTTAGCCCATGGCCAGACCTCTTTCTCTCCAAGAATCACCTAAGGCAAGTGAAATACAATTACTTTGTCTCTGTCTGGGCAGAGACTGCTGCAGCCTGTTGGTTTCCCTTCTATTTTCTTCTGAATGTAATGTAATAAGTAAACTTACAGAGGTTCACAAGCCTCAGGACTTATGCATCGGGTTGGAACAAAGCCAATGCTCCCACTGCTGAGGGATTTGCCCACAAACCATGGGAGTCCTGGAATGAAGAAGCCTATGACTTCTATGCTGTCTCCTTTGGAGAAACTGAGTTCATTCCATGCTGCTCCTCTGTGGTCTTCAATGGCGGTGCACCTGCCTTTGACTGGGAAACCAAAGCAAACAAGGGCATTTTAGTGTGAGGCCATTGCTAAAACTTTCATGCTGGAAAAGACTTAGGCAAGGAAAGACCATGATTTCAGCTTGAGAAAGCTGCCTCTCTCTGCCCCAAGATTTACTGTGCTTTTGGATTCAGATCTCTGCCATTTCTTCTTGAGAAATGGATTCTAATACAATATAGAGAAGGGAGGAATAAACTCCACACAGACAAAGGCTGAAGCCTCTGACAGCTGTAGTCTGGAAGGTGACTGGAAACACTAACTGGTGAATGGTGGGCACAGGTTTCATGTGCACACTTGTGGGACCCTCATTATTTAAAACTTCAATCCTGAAAGAATTAAAGGAGACATAAAATTGTAGTAGGAAAACCCAGTGGCAAAAGGATGCCCCCAGCAGCCCTCTGTCCTCTGTGTTCCTCGGATCATCCTTCTAAGTACACACGGTTTGCAGGCTGTCTTCTCCATCCCAGAGCATCCAGAGATGCAGTATTCCTTTAGAGCACCCTGCAATGGTGTGCCATTGCAAGAACAAGAGATGAGCCCTTTGCATTTGTGGCCAAAACCAGGTTTGCAAGAGGTGTGCCCTTCCCTGGGATGCTGCCTTACACAGGTATCACCTACCAATTGCCTGAGAGGTTGTCCCGCTGATCTCCTGGGAGGTGCCAAAACCCATAGCATAATTCTTCAGGAACCACCTGCAAGGCAACAGGCAATCACAGTGGTCCTCTCTGAGCAGTCCTGCCCTCAGGCCAGCACCAGGGATGGCGTCACACAAGCAGGATAGATGTTCTGTTCCCTGAGAGTGCCAACATGGCCAGTACAGCCAGTACAGCAACTTCTTGTAATGCTTTTACTGGGCACGAAGGGCAATGTGCACCTCACAGCTGCAGCCTTACACACCATAGTAAGAGCAGGATAAATTTACCAAGCTTTAAGAAGGATTTCACCATGTAAGAGGAGCTGCAGGTGTCTTTGAGGCTCAGCCAGGTGACCCATGTGAAGCCCCACTTTCGCTGGCATTGCCTAAATTTTTTTTTCCACTTATTCATCTGTAAATTGCAGATAATCTCATGTATTACCTAAATCAGTATCATACAGGAATGATATCTGAAGTACAAGTATGTCCTTGCTCTATCTCATTAACAGGACCTGTACTGGTTCCAGTGGTTGTTTTTATGCATAAAGTATATCCTTATGGAATTGTGAGGCTCTTGCCCATTTTCAGAGGCAAGAGCAGTTTCACACACCAGGCTTGGTGCCAGTTCATGCACCAGGATCAGGAAAGTATCCTGGCTCAAGCCCTGTTAATTCACCAGTTTACTTACTGGTAAAATGGGTGAGGTATTGGCTCTAGAGCCATCATGGGCACCATGCCTCGTTGACCTGTCCGTAAGGACATTCCTTCCCACTTTGAGTCCTCTCCAACATTCTTCACATGGATCAGCTCATTCTTGCAGAGCTGCAGGCCTTCTTCTCCCTCTTGCTCCACCTTCCAGACACCTGGCACTGCTCTGGAGAAAAAGTTACCTGCAGATAGACAGAGTAATGCCCAGGTCAGTGGCACTAGTGCAAGGCATGGCCCAGCACAGGGCCCCAACACAGCCCTGCTGGAATGATTTTGAGGGACTCCATACATGTGAAGTGCATTCACACCTTCCTGGAGGAGCAGATCCATATATATGGTGGCCAAATGATCTTCATCCACAGTGACTCTGATCTCCGTGTCCTCCATCAGGGCACAGTTTAGCCAGTACTCATGGTCAAAGAGAAGCTGCTCCAAACAGCTGCCCACGTATCCTAGGAAATCAAGAAGGAAATCAGTGTTAGCATCGTCCTTCACTGGGCAGCATGAAGAGCTCTTTGGATGTTTCCCAGCCTGCCATCTGCAACCACACTGTGAGGCAAAAGCCTCTAATTTTGTCTCCATCCCCAAAATATAGTAGAAGGATTACACAAAAGGCATCCTCCTGGGTCTCTTTCACTGATCCAGACAGTGGTTTCACAGTCAAAGGACTGCAAGGTTTTTTAATTCATATTTTTCACCTGTCCATCCTGTTATATTACAGTTCCTCCTCCAAAAATGCTTCTCCCGCTATTTGTTTAGACCTCCCAACACCATGAAAGTATTACCTAAAGTCAGATATGTGGAAAACTTCCAGACTTCTTCCAGGGTTTTGAAGGTGAGGAGGAACCGATCCTCCTGTGCTTGCGTACAGACCAGCCTAGCTGACAGCTCCTACACATGGGAGACAAAGCAGGATTCAGGCACAGTCCTGGGGCTTTGTCAGAGGGTCTAGTGATACTAGACCCTGGAATGAGACTAGCACTCATGTGTTAGCTTCATCTCATCCTCCAAATCCTTCCCACTGTGGCACACACCAGAACCCCTGTGCTTTTGGAACTCACACATCTGAACCACACCTGATAGAATGTAAATGACACCGTGGGTTTACATTCCATCAGGACAGGCACAACTTCCAATCTGCAGCTCTGAGGCTGAAAGCAGTAGCTGTGCCTTGAGGGAGAAGTTCTCCCACCACTGTTGCTGGCACTTGTGTGTCTGCAGGGTTCCAGGTCTCCTGGGAAGCTCTGCAGGGAGCCCTAAGGGATGAGTGCCTTAAAATCCAGCAGGGAAAGAGAGTTTAGTTCAGTCTCTATACCTGTAGCGATATTTTTTAAGAAATCCCAATATGAGAACCCCTGTCCATGTCCAGAGATGTCACCTCCACCAGGGACCTGAGTCTGGTGAACAGATTTGTGATCCTAGCCCTGTGAATTGCCGGCTATTTGGGCTCACCCTGGGGCTATCTGCAGGATCCCTCAGGCAGATCAGAGGCCCCAGTATGAGGCTTCTGACATGAGGCTTGGCTTTGCCTCTCACCTGCTACCAGTTCATTTACCCCATCCTTCCAGTCCTCTCCAGAGTCCCCGTGTGCAGGAACATGTCCTGCAGCAGCCTTGGAAGAACTTTTCTTTCTTGGCTAGGTTTGGTATCCCATCATACATCCCATCTTGCCAGGAGCATCCCAGCACCTGCTCTACTCTGCCAGGTTGGGGCTTCTACCTTAAACAGGGCACAGACATCTCTGTCGTCACTCTCAAGGGCCCGTAGCTTCTTTCTGGCTACTTCCTGGAGCTGGGAGTTGAGGCAGCCAGAGGAGTGACTCTCAATGGAGAAGAAGAGTGATATTTCTTGAAAAGAAAAAGTTGAGGTTAAGGGGCAGAAGGAGCTCTGTCGCACCCAGAGCTGCCTGTGATGCACTGCCAGACCCAGCAGCGCCTCCAGCCTTGCTGTGATGCTCTAAGAACACAAACCCAGCCTGTCCTTTCCTTTCAGCCACCAAGATAAGAGGTTCAAGGGATGGCAGGCCCTGATAACATTCAAACAATGGAAATTTGGGAGATTCCACATGCATCTTACCTGGTGGAAAGCCCTCCCCAACAGGCAGCAGCACTGAGGAGGTGCCCAGGGAGCCATCTCCTGCCTCAGCAGTGGGGCTGCTTGGCTCCGATGTCCCAGCCTTACCTAGAGAGGAGGGGACACACAGAAGAGCTGCTGTCAAGCAGTGTGGTAGAGGTTTACAATATGCTACCCAACCTGAGAGCACCTGAGGGCTCAGCCCGTGGGTTGTACTGCAGATCTGACTGGGACTGTGTGAATGGGGTGAATACCACCCTACAATTATGCTCAAGGTTGGAGGCAAGATCAATGGGATTGATGTGTCTTAACTACAGGATACCCTTGATGATGAGCTTCTTTCCAGTGCTGGAGTGGCTTTTGAGTGAGAGGACTTTCTCTCCTTGCTCTGGGACAGGCCCCCACTGAGCAGATCTGTTAGAACGATGACTCTGAGACACAGAGATTTTTTTTTTTAGAGGAAACTTCAGAGCAAGAGCAATTCCCCAGCACAGGAGAGCCAAGACCTTGCAAAACTCTTTGCTCATCAGTTTTGACAGTCAAAATGAGATTTTCTCCCCTGCCTAGTCGTTATCTGAAATCCAAGCTGCATTCTCTCTGCTTCACACATTGTCAACTATTGCCATAAAGGATTCAGGAACTGAAACTTTAGCTGGTAATTATGTTAATGAAAGCTGAGGCACACAAAAATCCAGCTTGTTCTTCCACAGCTGTATTGGCTGTGGAGGAATAACAAGATTAAACCCCAATTTTTGTCAGTAATCAGATTGGACTTGTAAGACAAACACGTACTCAGAGATCTGGAGCTGGAACCTGCTGTAGCTTCTGTAAGTCACTTCTGTGACCATAACTATACTCTACAGTTCTTTAACTGAGCCAGCTTTGCTAGTCAGTCAAATAAACTGTTATTTGCATGCAGAATTATAATCCTTGTTTATAGTTAGCAGGTAAAAAAGAATGGCCCAAGGCTACACATGCCAGGAATGAGCTTTTCTTTGAAAGAAAAGGCTCTACATTTCTCAACAGCTGATTTGAACACATTTAACAAAGGACCTCATCTAGCAGCACTGCCTCCTTCCACATGTGGGGGAAACAGAGAAAGGGAAGTGAAAGGAGACAGAGGTAGAACTAAATCCAAACAGCCTCCTGCCCGACTGGGCTTGCCTACCAGTTGCTCCACTCCTCCCTCTCCTTCCCCCTCCCTGCATCCCAGCAGACCCTGCCAGGCTCCACCGGGCTCAGCAGAGCCTGATGGGCAGGGGCTGGGTCCCAGTTCCCTGGGGATGGGTACCTGATGCCATGGTCTTCTCTTGACACCATTTTCCCTGGTGTTCAGCAGCAGGTTGATGCAGATGGTCCCAGCAGGGCAAGAGCACGGTCGAGCTGGGACAGCAGGAGTCACACTCTTCCCCTGAGGAAGAGGGAGGGTAGGCAGAGGCATTCTGATCCCCAGCAAGATGCTCCCTGCCTGAGAGGTCTCCATAGGATGTGCCAGAGGAGGTGGCAAGTTGGACACTGCTTGTGCCACCTCCATCAGTGACAGGACAGAACATGCCTGTAGGTCTCCAGAGCCAGGCAGGAATGAGGAGTTACTTGGGTGAGTGGAGAAATGGGTTTGCTCTCACAGATTCAGTGTTTATTTTTGTTTGGGCCAGGCTCAGAAAGGGAACTGGGAACTGTTTTCAAGAGACCAATTGAAACCGCTGGTGAGGAGTTGTTCCCAGCCCTGCCAATGAGTCATTTACCTCCCCAGTGCTGAAATATTTTGTAACAGTGGGCAGGAAACAGCCCCAACCCAGAGCTGAGTGTGGGTCCCAGCACTTTGGGCTGCATTCCTGGCAGCCAGGGCTGAGTGCTCATGGCACCCTCTGGCACTGTGTCTCTTGGGGGACACGTGGCCGCAACCGCTGGCCCTGGGCCACCTCCCTCTTCCAGCCCTTTAGCACAGCCCCATGACCTCATTCGGACACACTGGTACAGGTGCCTTAGCACCTCTCAGACTCTACAAGCCTCCTTGCAATGCTTGGGGGACTCCTGGGCAGCAGTGGCAACTGGACAGGAGTGGCAACAGGCTCCTGAAAAGCCAACAGCATGGGAATAAATCAACCCCCTGAGTTATGAGCTCCCCTCCCAGGAGAAAATGTCCTGCCTCATTTCCCTGCGCACACTAATCCAATGCTGAGCAAGAGGAGGGGGCACCAGCACCCATCTCAGTAAAGGCAGGCAAACAGCCAAAAGGGCCAGTGCTCAACACCAGAGTCTCCCCAGAGGCCACATCTAGTGGGATGAGCTCTGCAGACACAGGTCTCGCAGCCCAACTCAGACAGAGCAGGGCTGTGGCATCCCCACAGGCAGCTTACCTGTGCATCCCAGGGACAGGTCCTGGTGCCAGGGGGTCCCCAGGCAGCAGCCCATGTGTCCAGTGACACTGCCAGCCCCAGGGCAGTGCGCTGCTGCTGCTGCTCCTGCCCAGCCGGCACCGTGGCCCGGCCCAGCCACAATGCACAATGTGCCTTTTGACCAGGCACCAGCTGCCAGCGCAGCGGGGGCGATGAGCACGGAGTCAGGGAATGGTTTGGGTTGGAGTCATGGAGTCAGAGCATCAATTAGGGTAGAAAAGGCCTTTAAAATCACCCAGTCTGACGCTAAACCTAATACTGCCAAATCCACCACTAAATCACATCCCTACATGCCACATCTATACATCTTCTGAATCCCTTTCAGGGATGGTGACTTCCCTAGGTAGCCTGTTTCAATGCTCGACAACCATTTCCATGAAGAAATATTTCCTATTATCCAATCTAAATCTCCTGTGGTGCAACTTGAGGCCATTTTCTTTTGTTCTGTCCCTTGTTCCCTGGAAGAAGAGCCTGATCCCCACCTGGCTCCACTCTCCTGACTGGGAATTGTAGAGAGCAAGAGGATCCCCCCTGAGCCTCCTTTTCTCCAGCTGTTTCCTTCTCTGGACATGCTCCACCCCCTCGATGTCTTTCTTGTAATGAGGGACCCAGAACTGCACATAGCACTCGAGATGCTTCACCAGTTCCTAGCACAGAGTGAAAATCACTACCTTGATCCTGCTGGCCACACTACTGCTGGTACAAACCAGGGTCATATTAGTCTTCTTGCCCACCTGGACCCACTGCTCTTTCTTATTATCCCCTTTTAGCTATTGAAAGGCTGCAACAATATCTCCCCAGAGACTTATTAGACTTTTTTCCTAGGAGAGGGGTTCCAGCCCCTCAATCATTTTCATGGCTCTGCTCTTGATCCCCTCTGACAGGTCCATGTCTTTCTTGTGCTGGGAGCTGCGGAGCTGGATGCAGCACCCCGGGGGACTCTCACCCCAACCCACTGGCACTGCTGTGTTGTCCTGGCCCCCAGTTACCCTGAGCTCCCTTGCCTTTGGGAGCATATTGCCCAGCCCACATGGCACATTCCTCTCATTCCTCCCACCAGCTGCAGCATGGAGAGCCCCTCAGCCTGCCAAGCCTGTTTGAGCTTCCAGCTGTTCCCTCCAGAGGGCTTCAACACTGATCTCTCCCCACTTCCAAGGGAAACCCTGTTCCTGACACCACTGCAAGCACCTATCTCACCTGCAGGGACGCCCCATTGGGGCCCATCCAGCATCCTCCATCTGGAGCTGGCCGTGTTCCTGGACCACTTTCTTACCTGACACTTTGCCTGTTTCACTGTGTGGGCAGCTGGCAGCACTGCCCACTCCACACTAACCTCAGCAGAGCAGAGCCATGTGCAGGCAAGCCACAAGGCTCTGCAAGCCTAGACATTGCAGGCTATGGTAGGGCTGGCAGGGCTCACCTCATCTCCGAGATCAGTGCTGTCTGAGCCCCGGATCCAAACACCAGAAAGGAGTGGTTTGGCTGCTGTGCAGGATCACTTGGGCTACACAGAATGAGTCTCATTCACTCCTTGCTCACATGCTTTGACCTTCCCCCTTTCCAAGACCAAGACTGTCTCACTGTGCTGTGCGTGGCAGATGTCTGCAGAGCATCCCAGGGGAAGAGCAACACAGCCCCTGCAAAATAAAACTCAAAAGGTCTGTGGAGAGAAGTTGCAGGTAGGGAGGTCTTTTAGTGATGGACCTTTACTTCAGCAACCAGCCAGTGCCACCACAGCAATGATTTGTCTGCTGTGGTTCTCCAGGAGCATTGCTAGCTTTCCCAGACAGCCAGGCTACATCCCAATGCATGAAAATGCTTTGAATTTCTCAAGAGTGGTAAGTAATCACTCCAGTGAGTAATTTAGGCCAGATTGGATGCATCTATGAGCAACTTGGTCTAGTGGAAGGTGTCCCTGCCAATGGCAGAGGGGTGGAACAACATGAGATTTAATATCCCTTCCAACCTAAACCATTCTGTAATTCTATGACCCAGAGAGGGCATTTCTCACCACATTCCCATGCTGTGACAGGGGCTGCCTGGCACCACTGTGATACCCCTGTAGGGTATGCAAAGCATGAGGAATATCCAGCTGTGGGCCAGCTGTGGCAGGTTGGAGCCCATCTTCATGGAGCTGGCTGGAAAAATTTCAAACAAAGGTGAGGTCAATCCAAAAGGCTCCACAGGGAGGGCTGCACTGAGCAGTGCTCCTGTGCAGCCCTGGCCACCGTTCTGCCTGCCCAGGAGAAGACTGATGAAAGAGTGGGGATTTCATAATCCTCAACAGGAGAAACTAGATGTCAAAACCTGGGGTTGCCTGAGGAAGGGACCAGCCTTTTGATCCTCCTCCTGACCCCCAGATGTCAGGGAGCTGCAGTGCTCTCCTGGTTGGGGTTTTACATGCAAAGCTGTGCAGCAGCTGCAGGGACCTGCATGAAGGTGAGTGGTGGGACAGGCCGGTACTGCTCTCCCTGTGGCAAAGACACTGTCTGTTCCCATTGCTCACTGGCCCCGGAAAGACCTACATTTAGAAAACTCTCTCAGCTGACCTAGGGATGCTCTGAAAGTCCAGAACTGGTGGGGTAATTGAGATCCAGATGCAGGTGTCAGCCTGCCTGTGCTGAGAACACAGAGGTGAAGTTTTGTGATGGAGTCAGGCACATCTTTACATCAAAGATGTTGCTGTTCTGGGCCCACGCTGTCAAAGTAGTCAAATGCTTGAGCAGGGCAGGGTTTTTTCAAATAAAGCTTTTTGCTTCCCTCAGAAGGCTGTTTGTATTAGTAACATCTGCTCATCGATTAGCAGCAAATTCTTCTACACAGGAGAAAATATTATTTTAAATCAACAGAATGGTTTGATTTTTTTAATTTTTCCAAACAAAAATGTCTTCCTTTTGCTTTTAAGTTTACCTTAATAATTTAGCAACCAAACTCATCCCTGTACAAGCAAAGGTATCATCTCCTGTTTGACCTGACCTGGAATTTGCCTTTTGGCCAGTAACCTGAAAACCTCCCATTCCACTTCTTACCTCTCTGCATACCAGCTCCCCTTGCTGCTGTGACACCCATCAGCCTGGACTCCCTGCAAATACTTCTTGATAACTATGAAATCAGTTTCCTGGGGTCTCAGCCTGTTCCAGCTGTGGGTCTCTGCCTGTGCCTGCTCTCCAGGGCCTCTGCTCACTTTGTGAACCTGTGCAGGCTCTGCAGGTGGAGGGTCAGTCAGCCAGCCATGCTTCCCTACCCATGGCATGAAAGGAGGAGTGTGGTTGTCCAGGCACTCTTTGGCTGGGGGACAGAGCTGCCACAGACACTGTAGGTCTCCAGGGCTGCCACACAGCCCCACCCATCCCCGGGACCAAATCCTCTTTCCTAAATCGAGCATGTCTGCTCTGATTTCTCCTGTCAGTTCCTGGGTACAAAGGACCCAAAATCAAAGCTGTCCTTCCCCAGTCTGCTCATCACCAGCACACCTGAGCCTCAAATCCAGCTAGGACCAAACCCACAAACTCTCTGCCCCAACCTGGATTTCCACAGCCGTGTCCCCATTTCTCCAGACACCTGCAACCGCCGCGTCCTGGCCGTGTTTGCTCAGCTGGGGACGAAGGGCACGGGCAGGCAACCAGCACGCAGCGAGAGACCCGGCACGGCGGGGCTGTACTGACCTGCTCCTGCACACACGCCCCTTGCTCTGCTCTCCAGCACCGCTTTCCTCTCGGAGATCTCTTGGCCACAAAACTCCAACGTCTCCAAGCCGGTTTCCCCAGGGAAATGCTGCCGGTGCCGGGACGCGTTGCGCTCCCGTGTGTGTGCACAGGGCTGTGTACGTGTTTGCAAGGCGAGCGAGCGTG
This sequence comes from Sakesphorus luctuosus, assembly GCA_013396695.1. Classification (NCBI taxonomy): domain Eukaryota; kingdom Metazoa; phylum Chordata; class Aves; order Passeriformes; family Thamnophilidae; genus Sakesphorus; species Sakesphorus luctuosus. The sequence continues at coordinate 1,646,402 of VWZD01000569.1, read as the reverse complement.
CCCTGCACCGCCACTCCCTCACACGAGGAAAGGAATTTCTTCCAAGAGCGGCTTATCATCTTGGGAAACCTCCATTTCCCAGCAGAGCTGCTGGCTCGGAGGTCAATGAGTTACCCAGAGTTATGCTATAAACAGCCCGGCACTCCGGCAGACTGCCGGCTCCCGAAGGGAAGCATGAATGCCCAGGCACCACCTTCACCCTGGCTCTGCAGTAAACAAGGGCTGGCGAGGATGCCCAGGGGCACAGTGTCAGGGCTTGGCTCAGCCCCAGCGGGACCATCCCAGACACGGCTCTTTCCCACTCCAACAGCTGCTTTGCATGAGCATCCTCTCCCGCACTCACCTGCCCCTGCTCCCAGACCCAGCCGCGTGTCCTTCAGGCTGGTGACCTTCTATCCTCGCTGTTTTCCAACTGCCTCTGCAACAGCAAAGCCCTGTGAGAGGCATTCCTGGGTGTTACTGGGGAGGTGGCAGAGGGACCCAGCTCTGAACCCCCTTCTTCCCTGTCAAAATGCAAATACAGACACACAGAACAAGAGATCTGTGGACCCAGCAGTATTTGTGCTTCCCGGCTTAACTCCACAACAGAGGAAAATACAGGGATATTTTTCTTTTGGAAACAGTGAAACAGTTAATATCAAGCTTTCCCAATATTTCTGTTTCCTTCTGGGAATGCTCAGAAGTCAGCCATTCCTTGGCAGATTCAAAACAAAGCCTCATTGCTTTTCAACTTGTTATTTAAAAATGAACCTGAAAGAAAAGGAAGTCAGTGTAAAACTGACTTCACTCAGGGAAAAAAAGCAAACAAACAAGATGAAACATTTTGTTTCTGGCCAAACCCCCTGTTTCATGGATTTGATTCTCTGATGTGGGTAGGGGGACCCATTTTGGTGTGAGATGGAGTAGAGCTTTTCTTTCCTCTGCCTCTAAAAGCCCACTGACCGCAGTGGAGGGGGCACTGTCAGGAGCACGAGGGCTAGTGAGGACATTTCCTCGGGGACATTTCCTCATTGCTGCACTCTCTGCTTTTGCTTTCACCCTCAGCAAATGGGTACAGAGGAGCAATAAGCACCTGCCCACCCCATGCCTCTCACCGGCCCCCTACGCCCCCGACAATCCAGGACCCCTCAGGGTGCACAACTCAGGGACAGAAGCAGGGGGGACAGGGACCTGCCCCACATACCTCTACTCACACCTTTGCATACTCAACGGTGGCCTTGGGACAGCATCTTCCCTGCTATGCCAGCAGCTGGGGACACCTGGAGAAAGAGGGTTCATGCATAGCTGCAGGGCATAGGGGAAGGTTTTGCAGCCAAACTGGTGTGATGAGTCTTTGAATGCAACCAGACTGGCCTGGCTTTAAGATATTTCTTTCCACTGATGGCCCTCACTCCAGAATTTTCAGACCCATGTTACTTTTCCACCACACATGGCAAGCCAAAGCCACTGCTGCAACAGGAAATGTACTCCATCCTGCAACTAAAGGGTTAAGTGGGCTCCGGAGCTGAACTAAGCTGAAGTCAGCGCTTCATTTTCAGAAATGCTGAGGCCTGCTCCTCTTGCATTGTTTTCAACCAGAGCTGGAGGAAATAAGTGCTCTTGGAAAACTGGCCGCGTGTGTCGGTCATACCCGTACCCGGGCGGGTCAGGACGCTGAGACCAGCCTTTGGCACACCGGGAGCTGTGCAGGGAGCGCCCAGGCTGGTGCTCTGAGGTCTTCTCCCTGACACTGGGGAGTGAACCCTGATCATCTTCCTTGCAGCCACTGCTTCAAAGGCAGCAGCACAGCGTCACCACCCAGGGGAGCCTCCAGACTGCATGGAGACAGAGCCAGGGAAGTGGAGGCCATAGATAAGGCTTGGGAAGGAAGAAGGAAGGACCAGAGCCAGTCAGCTGAGCTCCAGGGTAGAAAAATCTCCGCAGCCCCTGCCTGGAACTATACTGCTGAAAGGAACCTTCTAGTTCACCCTTTTGCAAAGACCTGGGTTTTTTCCAGTTCTGCTTGCAGGAAGGTTTGAAGGTGTCAGGGAAAGCCCCACTGTGATACTCTGTGTACAGGTGTCTCAGAGGCACTGACTTTACTGTAGAGAGTTTAATGATCATAGAATCATGGAATGGTTTGGGTTGGAAGGGATCTTAAAGATCATCTAGTTCCAGTTGCCTGCCGTGGGCAGGGACATCTTCCACTAGACCAGGTTGCTCCAAGCCCCATCTAGCCTGGCCTGGAACACTTCCAGGGATGGGGCAGCCACAGATTCCCTGGGCAACCTGTGCCAGGGTCTCACCACCCTCACAGTAAAGAATTTCTTCCCCATATCCAATCTAAACCTCCTCTCAGTTTGAAGCCATTCCCCCTTGTCCTGTCACTATATGCTCATGATAAGGTGTAGGAGAACAGCAAGGAATAGCAGTCACAAGCCTCTCATGGACTTTTTGAGTTCTGATCATTGCACTTTCACTGCTCCAGAACTGTTGCCTTCCTCAGACTCCCTCACCCACACATAGGCAGAGCTACAACCGCATCCAGCAGCACCACTACTTTGGCAATGGTTGCAGGGGGAACAGCCACAGCATCACATATCACAGCAGGTTTTAGGAACAGGACTACCAGTAAAAATCTTTCTGTCTCTAGAACAGCTTCTTCCAAGGTCACAGAGGTAGCCTGGACCTTGTGTTCTCTGCAAGATCTGAGTTAACAGCTCATGTAACCACTATGCACCCTCAGGATACTCCTCCCATCTCTCTTTTACTCCTGTCAGCTCTCTCCTGCCTGCACTACAACAAGGTTGCAGGGATGAGGAGTGGGCTGCCAGGCTCTCTGCTCCACAGCAACTCCATCCTGCTCAAGGACACTTGTGCCCCAGCAGAGGGCACAAGGGGACACAAGAAGATGTGTCATGAGCGTCTTCCTGATGCTCTCAGCTTGTTTAAGACTGTCACACATACCCATGCAGCCCAGTCCCGGTCCCTGACTCTTTCCAGAAGTGGCTGCTTTCCATGTCACCTGCAGAAGAGGAGCCCTTTCAATGGTCCCTCTAACCAGTGCCTCCCCTTTTACCCTCAACACCACTTTCTCAGCTCTCTCACTGCCATGGAACCTGGCCCTGTTGTGCACCCAGAATAGATGCCCACCCATCCCAGGAATCAGCCCCACACAAATGGACTCACAGCTGGCAGCCAGATCCACCCAGTGTCCACAGCAGAGGAGGGTCCCCAGATGATGGAAAGTGTCTCTTGGCCACCCAGTCTCTCTAGGCTGGTGAAATTGCGGATGTAAAGAGGTCCCTCAGCTCCACCCTTTCTGCTACCCCATCCAGTCATGGCTTCTCTCCTCAGCGTCTCATTCCTGCTCTTCTCCCAAACTGGAAGTATTGATGCCCAGTACTGGCCAGAACATTGAATGTCCTTAAGTCCATGAATAATGCAGGAAAATTGATGGCAGGCAACTTGTAGGCAGCTACCAGGCAGTAAGGGGCTCTGAGACTGCCCTGAATGTGGCCAGGCAGGAGACCCCCATTGCATCCCCCAAGGTGAGTTTCAGATGCAGACCTTCAGCACACAAATTCTGCTATTTCCATGAACTCCAGGGATTGCATGATGCTGCATGAAGGGCAGGTTTATGTTGGATATTCAGAAAAGGTTCTTCCCTCAGACAGTGGTCAGGCACTGAACAGGCTCCCCAGAGCAGTGGTCATTGCCCCAAGGCTGACAGAGCTCAAGGATTGTTTGGTGAAAGCTCTTGGGAACATGATGGGATTGTTAGGGTGTCCTGTGCAGGGCCAGGAGTGACCTTGGATGACCTTTGTGGTCCCTTCCAACTCAGGAAAGTCTCTGATTCATGAGTTGGCAGGCTGCAGAGTGGGATGGTGCATTCATCCACCACCAAGAAGGGCAGAGCTGCTGAGACCAGCAAAGATCACCTCTGAGGAGGTTGTCCTAAGCTTTGCAATAGGAATGCCTGACTCCTGCCTTCCCCTCTGTGTCCAGTGTCCCTGTAGGGATGTCATGCTGCGTTTTGGGCTCGGTTTTCCCTCCAGCAGCCCTCGGGAGAGCTCATGGGCTGCTACTACCACACTGGCAGTGCATAGTGCAGCCTCTTAATATCCAGGACTCTCCCTCCTGGATATTAATTGTCATAGCCATTAGATGGCAGCAGGAACCGTGCCACCAGCATCCTAACATCACAAAATGGGTTTGGAGCCAGACCCCAGCCGTACTGCCCTGAGCACCAGCAGCTGCACCTGCTCTGCAGGCTGGAGCATGGGGTGGGCAAACAACCCCTAGCACTGTGGGGCTGCAGAGATGGGCTTGCCAGAAGTGAGGAAAGGCTCTGAAATAGGGCACCAGCATCTGAAGCAGCAACGGGGACACAAGAGCCAGGTCAGGAGGACATCTCCAGTGAAAATGACTTTGTGAAGCCCATCTGCAAAGGACTGATGGGAACTCATTGCTGGGAGCTGCCAGTTGCTGACTCGGTAGGGAGCAGTCAGTGAGGCCACAGAGTTCCAGAGGTGATTTTATTGTTCCTGTGTTAAAGGACATCCCGGGTGAAGTAGCACATCAGGCAAGCCCTGCCGGGAACATGCAGCTCAGGTTCATCAAGGTGCTGCCTCAGATAGAGTTGACTGAAAATCAGAAGAAAAAACTTTTTAAAACATCAAAGTTGTTCTCCTCAGTGAGGTTGCCAAAGGAAATGTGTTTCGCTTGGAAATGTCTGTAGAAAATGAGACTTTCAAAATATTTCATTTTAATTTTCAATTTCCCTGTATTTCTCCCTTCTAGTCTCTCTTTGCTTTTATTATTCTCCCCTTCCTCTGCCTTTACCCTGTTCCCATTTTGCCATTGAAATAGAAATAAACAGGACAAGGAATGAAACATGAAAAAGTGAATTCATATGAACCACTCTATCTAATTCCCACAGCTCAAGCTCAAGCTTAACCATACAGTGAGAGGCTCATATTTAAAGAAATCTTTTGATAAATTGGAAAAAAAAAATCAATATTTTTAGACTTCCCTCTGGAAGAAAAAGAGAAAAACTAATTAAGAAATTAATTGCTTATGATGATCTACGAGTTTTTTGAAGCTCTTAATGATCCAAGCTGCTTGTAAAGGTGTTGGTCTTGATGCCATTTCCTTTCAGAAAGCAACAAAGCAGCTCAGTAAGGCTAAGTATCTTGTTTTGATATTTCCATGGTGGAACATTTTGATTTTTCAACTTCCAAAGCTTTGCTGCTTTAATTTTTTGTACATAAAGCCAAGGCTGAAATCAGAATGAAAGCTTTCAGTTTAAGCTAATTAATCCAAACACTTTGATTCAAAGCCTGTTGTGTTTGCTCAGTGGTGTTCTCCGGGAATTTATTTTAAGTGTCTGCATTCCAATTTTAGACCAGGAAGAAAAAAAAAAGTGAGATTTCCTAGAAAAGAGATAACCCGCTGCTTACCTGAGGCAAGCCATTCTGCAGCTTGGAATTGTAAAAGGAAATTACTTCTCCTTAATTACATCATTTGGTCTCCTCCTGGACTGCACAGGCAGCATGGTCTGGAGACCTGGCCAGTCTCTAGAGCAAGGAGTACCATGTTCCAGGCTGAAGGTCCTCTAAATTCTCCTAGAATCTACCTGAATCTCAGTTTTCTCATGAAAAAAAATATGAGAAACAAAAGGAAAACCAAATTATTGTGATAATGCCACTCCAGCAATAAGAAAGAAACAGCATTTGCCAAGGTGAATTGCTCCTTCTGAGCAGGAGGTGCTCCCTGAGATACGCTGGAAAGATGGGAGGTGTGCCAGGAAGCTTCCATGAGTGCAGAGGTCCCAGGGCTGGGCTTCTCACAGGTGGTTTATGATGGGCAAGACTGTCCATTAGCATCTCGTGATCCTGACCAAACTGCTGACGGAAGGGAGGAAATTTCGTCTTCCATCAGTCCTTGCTGCTTCAGGGCAACTTAAAAGGGAAAACTAAAAATAAACCCAACTTCCCATGACCTTTAATGGGTTGAAACATAGTTGGCAATGGGAAAGCAGGTCAGGTACCTCGGGGCCAGAGCTGCAGCTGGTATAGAACTCCCTTTGCATCACTTTGCTGATGCTGCTTGGCAGGAGCTGCCAGCTGGGCTTTGCGGGGTGGCCGTCTCTGGTGGGTCCCCGCAGTATAGACAAACTCAGCTTCACATGCAGAAGTGGAAACTACCCATGCAGATTGTGAAATGGAAACAAAGCAGCCCAGATAGTGCCTGGAAGTCCCAGACTTGCTGCATGCCACAACAGCCAGCCCCTTGGCTTTTCCTACACAGGAACATGAGTTCTCACTAAGGGCTAGGGGGTGAAAGACTTGCAGATTTTAGGACAAACATCAACTTTCAATGCCCTAAAGCCTTTGCCATCATTCCTCTGTTAGTCTAGGTCATGCAGCACCTCTCCCCTCCCAGTGTCCTGATTTTCAGGAGAGGAGATGAACACTACTGATATACAAGACAAGTCACTCTAGAGCTTCTGTGACACTTGTTTTCACTCATCTGCTGTTGGTTTGGGAACATTTGTTGCACTTGACCTAGCGACTCAACATTTGTGATGATGAGATGGATAATGCCAGAGGGCCTGTAGCCCCTCACGTGCAGGAGGATGTAGCCAAAGGACTTGGCCATCCCTTCCTGGCTTTGCAGGATGGCTACAGGTTACAGATAGGCCATGGTGCATCAGCGCTGCCTGGAGCAGATCCAGATCCCAAACATCTCCACTGTCTGGATATTATTTTTCTCGATTAAACTATTTGCACAGCACTAAAATTAATGACTGAAAATGCAAGTTTGCTTGAAAATAATCTATCACTTGATTATCATTTTAATGCAGGCAGCCTGAGGAACATCTGCCTCTGCCAGCCTGTCTCCTCCTGCCGATGTGGGGAATTGCTGGGAAGGGCTGTTGTGCTGCTGTATAAACTGGAAGAACGCCAGACCACTGGCAAATGACTTGATGGTTGTTGTGACTGAGGCAGAGAAATGGGGTCCTGTGCTGAAAGAGGCATCAGGGTGCCCTCCTAAAATACCCACTGCCCAGTTCACTGCCTCTCAGTTACTCTGTGGTCCAGGGACTCAAAAAGTAAAATGCTCATCTCCACCATGTGGAAAGTAGTTCTATCATCACTAGAAGAGCGAGTCTGGCTTTGCACTGGGGCAACAAGCAGCAGCATCAGACCACTCCTGACTTTACCTCTGCCAGATCCCACCTCAGAGGGGATGCAGAAGACCAGAGAAATATGGGTGAGGAACTGTCCAGTGAGGCAAAATTTCCTCCATTCTATGACACAGACCATGTGCTGTGGTATAATGGGGTCTCCAGACCCCTTAGGCTCCTCTGCTGCCTTTTGGGAACATTATAGCCCTGGACTTAAAGGCTTTTTTTGGAAAATGTCACCAGCTTCTGATGAGTCAGAGTCCTGTTTCTCTGCAGCCTGCCCACTGCTTCATGCAAGATGTTGGGCTGTGCCGTGCCGGGGTCCCCACAGGCATCTCACTGCTGTTCTTTGGACTTTAATCTTATTTCCCAGAAAGGAAAGCCTTCTGCTGCCAGAGCACATGCAGGAGGTCTGCTGGAGGCTCAAGCTGGCAGGGATGTGTTTGGCCAGCTAGTGCCTCAGGGACAGACAGACACATTTGTGCTACGGCACCCTTGGGCAAGGGCTGCATCTGGGATCTCTGGCCAAGGCATTTCCACTCCTTCAGTGATTCTCAGAGCCCAGCAGCAAAGGTTGTGTACCAGAATGACTTCCAGTTGAAGGGGAAAGAAAGTGGGTGGAAAGCTCCTACAGGGAGACCTGTGAAAGCTGGTCCGTGTGACTGCATGTTTTCAGACATGTATGTGCATGTGTCCATACCCAGGTGTGCTGGAAGGGATGCTACGGCTTCAAATGAACCAGAAATGCCAGAGCTAAGGCTGCTGATGGACATTCCCCCCATGCGCCTTGAGGACAGAGATCTTAGGTGTTTTTTTAACTGTCTGACCTCTCCTAATGTCTCTCCTGGACTTGGGACCTGATATCCAATGTTTCCCTTGCAGCCTCACCATTCTTCACCTGTTCCCCAAGTCCCATAGGAATGAGGAGGGAGCCCCTTTCCTGGAGGCTTTCTTTGGACACCTTGCTGTGTGGGGGCAAGGGTGGGGGCTGCCCCTCTGGCCCTGGGGACCAACATCCCTTACGAGGGACAGCAGCTGAGTGCAGCCTCACATGGAAACACACAGCTGTTGCCTTCCCAAGCCACCAGTGGGAGAGGCAGTGAACCTGCTTTCTCTGAATTCCTGCTGCTGGTGTAGCACAAGCCATGTTTTGAGCCCAGCTTCTGGTCATTCCACATACAGCCAGAAACTTCCACCTCTTCCAGTCATCAGCCAGCTGGTGTTCCAGTCAGGCATCAGAGACAAAAGGAATAGTTATCGACCTGGTGGGGAAAGTTTGGTTCAGGTGACTCTCAGCATCCCATGAGAGCACAGAGACAGGGATAAGAAACCTAGTGTTCAGGGAAGCCATCAGCAAAATAAAAAATAATTAGCACGTTTTTTTCTTCTGTCTTCTTACCCTCATCACTACCATGTCTCTTTTCACTGAATGATGTGGGGTCCTGCAAGCAGCACCTTCCCCTGCCCAGCCTGAGCTCCGTGGGACATGATGGGTGCTGAATAAAGCAGGCGCTTTGTGGGAAAAATGCGCATCTAATAATTGCTGTGAAAAACTGTGTTGCAGTGCACAGACACAAAGGGATGAAAGGAGGCTGCGTTAACATCCTGACATTTCCTCATTTCTCACTTGTCTCAGGCATCCCTAACATCCTTTTATGGCTGCTTTTGCAGACAAAGAAAAGGAAATGGGATTTCCAAAACACCCTGAGATAGTGCTGGTGGTGAGGGGTTCCAACCAGTGTCCTACAGCATGTCCAGGGCGAAGTCCCTGCATAGGAGCTGCTGGCTGAGGTGGGGAGGAGATGAGGATTAGAGCACTTGCTGCCATCTCACCAGTACCAAAACTCAAAGATATCACCACGGGGAGCACCTGAGACTGTGCCCACTTGCCCCACTGCCAGTGCCCACTCCCCCTTCCACACAGCGCTGCTCTGCAGTGCCAGTACCATCCAGCTGGGAGGGGACAAAGGGGAAAAGGTTCTGCACTGCCCCCTGAGCAAATCACCCTGTCCTCCTCTGAAGCCCTCTGCAATACCAGCCTGCCTGTGCTGGAAATTTCAAGTTGTTCTGAAGGCAGCAAGTTAACAAGATTTGGAAACCAGGTCAGCGGAAGAAGCTCAATTAGTTTGCTGAACCGTGGGGACCAGCTCACATCGTGTCTGCTTTATCGACTCCTCGAATAGATGTTATTGATACAATACACGTGAGACTGGCTGTGATGGGGTCCTGTGCTCATCCCTTGAGAAGGACACACCTGGACAGCCCTCAGGCACAGGGAAACTTCACAAAGGGCCCAATATCAGCGCTGTGGGACAGCCCAAGGTATCCCACTGTGTTGTATCATAAAATCATCATTGAATTATAGAATGGCTTGGGTTGAAGCAACATTAAAGATCATGTCATTCCAACCCTCCTGCCACACACCGGGACATCTTCTACTAGATTGGGTTGTGCCAAGCCCCATCCAGCCTGGCCCTGAACCCTTCCAGGGATGGGGCAGCCACACCTTCTCTGGGCAACCTGTTCCAGTGCCTCAGCACTCTCACAGGGCAGAATTCCTTCCCAATATCTAAGATAAAACTACTCTCTCTCAGTTTGAAGCTCTTCTCCCTTGTCCTGTCACTACATGCTCCACCCTTCTTGTATCAGCAGCTCTGTTCCCCCCAGCCCTGCAGGAACCTCCAGGCTCCTACCCCCACTGCCAGTCCTGCTCTTCCCAGCCACCTGACGCCTCTGGGGAGGGGACAGACAAAGGGGACAGCCAGCACGGCTTGCAGAGAGCTGCGTTGCTGGTAGCACAGGCATAGGTCACGCGACCTGCTACCTGTCTTGTCACGTCACCGTGAACATCTGCTGCTGCAACTAAAACAGCAAGAGAAAGGGAAAGCAAAAGGCCCTCTCTGAGCGGCATTCCAGCCTCAGGAGCAGGAGAGATGCAGCAGCTGTCATGCTGCATGAAAAACCTCTTTCATTAGTAGTAAGGCTGTAGCTCACATTTTGGAATCGCAGCACAGCTTCTCAGGGGCTCCACAGGCAGTCGGGCACAGCCCGTCTCCACAGGCGCCTGGGGAGCAGCCTGGGTATGGCTTGTATTGATAGAGAGCATCTCACCGACAAAACAAGGAGCTGAGGGCTTTGAAGCTCTTCCAGGAATCCTGATGCCAGCAGAGAAGACTGCTTGTTGATCTCAAGAGAAAAGCCTCCTCTTCATCCTGCAGCCATACAGACATCCACAGCTCCCTCCCAGGTCCTGGCATGGGACAGACACTCAGGCTCCCAGGACAGCAGGTTGCCAGCCTGGACAGCTTCAGGAGAGAATATTGGCACTAGGGGAAATCCAGGTTGCTTCAAAAATTGTATCCCTCCCCCTCAGCTCTGTCCTGGGGCAACATTTCTTGGATGCTCAGCCACTGCAGGGGCAAGACGGAGACTGAACAGTGTGGGGCTGGCAGCCAGTGTCACCCAGGGCTGGGTGGCAGCCCTGTAACAAGGAGGGACCAGCTAGGGGGCTCAAGAACAGCAGGCAGAGGCACAGGCAGAGCCACAGGCTGCACTGATAGCAGGGCAGTGAGTAGGCTACTTGGCAGGGCAGCCGGCAGGACTGAAAACAGGGCAACTGGAAGAGCAGGGCAGGGCAGCAAGCAGGGCTGGACTGTGTGCAGGACAGAGCAGGGCAGGGCACCGAGCAGGATTGCAGGCAGGGCAGGGCAGGGCAGAAGAGAACAAGGCAGCAGGCAGAGGGTGGAGAGACGAGCAAGGCGGGACAGAGCAGGGCAGCAGACAGAACTGCAGGCAGGGCAGTGGGCAGGACTGCAGGCAGGGCAGAACAGGATAGAGCAGCGGGCAGTGCAGCAGGCAGGATTACAGGCAGGGCAGAGCAAGGCAGAACACGGCAGTGGGCAGGACTGCGGNGGTCCGGGTCCGGGTCCGGGTCCGAGCAGCCTTCGCCCGCCCTGTCCCGCGCCCCCCGCTCGGTCGCGCCCGCGGGCGGTGCCGCCGGGCCGGGCAGGGCGGGGCGGTGCAGGCGCTGCGCGGCCCCGCCGCGCTCACACCCGCTATAAGCGGAGCGGCCGCGGCCGCGCTCCGCAGTGCATGGCTAAGCCTTGCCCGGGTTTCGCGGCTCCGCCGGGACTCTCCGCCGGGCGCCCCCCGCCCCGCCGCCCGCAGCCGTGACCTTGCCATCCGGCAGCCCTGGGGACAGCCGCGCTGGATCGGGGAGCCGCCGTGGGATGTGTTAGCCGGCGGATCGCACGGAAATATTTCTCCTAGGAAGGAGAGAGGCAGCCTCCTGACGGGGTGCGGGGCCGCAAGAAAAGCGGATTTAAAGAGCATCTTTGCCCCTTTGTTGGATGAGAAGGACAGGGAAGGAACGGCAGGATGAGCACTAGCAGTGAGTACGGCTTCCTCTTGCCCTCGCTGTGGGAATGGGGCTGATACGGCACCGATCTGGCTGGGAGGAATTGGAAAGAAAATGTCATAACAGCGTTGACAAGCCTAGTGGGATGGAATTTTGGTTTATTTTCCTGCCTGCGTTTTGCTTTCTGACAGGGACTGGCTTTGCTGGCCTGTTTTTCATGTGGGCTGAGCTGTGGTGCTTATCTCCACTGAGTACTTTTCTTGGCTTGTATTTGTGGGGTTTGGAGGGAGATCATCGACTAAAATGTCGATACGCAACATGGTGAGAGGAAGCCAGGAGCGCTCTGACAGGCAGCTGGCTCACTTGCTGCTGCAACTGCCTGTGGAGGAACGGACATGGGGGGAAGAGCTGATGGGGAGGAGGAGAAGGGTAAGGAGGGACCCAGAAACCAGGGACCTGAGCAAAGCACAGGTGCAATACTGAAAAACACGAACCTTCTGCAGCTGGGTGTGTGGGTGTTTCTATTGTGTGTGTGAGACAGGGACAGAGGCACTCATGCGCTATGTATGCATTTCTAAAGAAGCAGAGCTTGGAAATGTGCTGCATAAGATGAGAACTGGCACCTAGAGCTAGGCTGGTCAATTCTGGTTTCACGTCCTTGTTGCAAAGTCTGGAAGATTGATTGGGTTTGATCAAGTCATGGTCAATTTGTTTTTCCTCACTGATGTGATGTGTGACAGCTGTACCCACCTCTCTGGCCCAGCTTTGATCCTTGCCTTTAAAACCAGCGTACTCATAGGCAAAGCTGTTGATGGCCACCTGAGGGGCTTCCTCCTATGATAACCTGTGCAGGGAAGCCCCTGTGCCCCCTCCTGTGGGTCCTGGAGGTGTGTGAAGAGAGGAGCACTCCCTTAGGCAGAAAGCAGAGCAGCAACTTCTCCATTGCATTGACGTGTTGAGGTTTCTCAATCCGAGGGCTTGGGGTGGTTCCCAAGCAAAACACCGTGAAAAATACCTTGGCATGCTGCAAGGCAACAAAACAGGTGATTCCAGCTCCTGCTGGGCTGTGTCAGAAGCAAGAAAACTTTGCAGGTGCCCTCTGCATAAGCCACACCTGGGAGAGGAGCAAGTCCCCTTCCCAGGGGACACGGGCTGGCGCTGCCCAGGTAGGAAACAATAGGGACTGATTCTTTCTGAGCCTGCAGGATGCCTGATAACAGAGGGTCCTCCCTCTGCCTCTCTGGGCAATGAGCTCGGTCCAGTGCAGAGGGCTGTGGTGTCAGTGTGGGGTCAGTGGCCACTGTGGTCAGGTGGGACTTGTTAAGCTTCCTCTAAGCCAATATTGACAAATGCGTGTTGGTTCCTTTTGGGATTCCTTTCCAGCTCTTAATAGCTGGCTTAGCTGCTGATGGAGATAAGGGGTGTTTATGGCAATGGTGTGTTATAACTATCTGATTGTGCTGCAAAACTCCTTCAGCTGGGTCCTCCCCCACACACAGCAAGCTGCCAGGGAACTAAGTGCTGCCTGCCCGTTGCTCTGACATGACTCACGGGAAGAGGCCACTGGGCAGGCAGCAAGTGCAGAGCTGGGAATCCCTTGGGAGCTGCTCCTCCTTCTGCTGTTGCCCTGCTCTGTGGGCACCTTACTCAGCCATGCCTCAGCTTCTGGATTTGCCAGCATTAGGCTGCTCCCATGGCTCTTGCTCAGCTCTTTGGATGGCTTTGCAGTCTTTGCCTAAATATTGGCATTACCTCGTTCTAAGCAGCCATGTCTTTTAATACAGGTTTGGCACCTCTATGTCTTCTGATCTCTTACTCTGCTGTGGGTTGATTACTTACGGATACTCATCCTCCCTTTCAGACCACACCAGGTAGAACGGGTGTGCAAACCCCTGCAAGGCAGTGGGCTCTGCCCTATAAGGCTTCCAGACACTTTCCCAGTAGCCGAGGTACTCAAAGCAGGGCTTGCCATACCCAAATGCTGGCTTATCTCTGTTCTTAGCAATGGCAGTCTTCCTCCAGCTGGTTTTGTGAGCAAGGATGCGGGGCCACCTCTTCCATCAGCATGTTCTGTGATTGGTATGAATATTGCCAAAAGCTGTTTCTCCCCTCTTGCTGCTGCCTCACTGTATATGCATCTGCTCATGAGCCAAAAAAAAGAAGCCCAGGATCCTTGTGTCAGTGCCTTTTCTGCCGTCTGTGTTCCTATCCATTGATGCTACCTGGCAGTCTACCTGCCATGGCTTTTGTACTCCTTTGCTAGTGGCCAGTGGCTCGGGGAGCTTGGTGCCACTTGCTATCCGAGGCTTCCCAGCCCTCCCAGGCATGGCCAGCTCTGATGCTGTCTTTGAATTTTGTGTGTTTTTTCTCCCCATTCCCTGTATTGACTGAGGGCTCAGATGTGGTGTGATCCACCAGCGGGCTCAGAGGCACTCTAGCCTTCCCAGTCTGGCGCACAGGACCCTGTCTATGCATAGGGGAGGAGAGAGGGAGACACTGGAAGAGAAGGAGGATGAATGATTAAGCCAGAGTGTGCATGGGCTGATGATATACAGGTGTACCCATGACAGCAGCACTAAAATTTTGGGGCTGGCAAATTGATGAGATGCTGCAGCTGAGGATAAAATGCCACCATCTGATCTGTGAATTCCCACCACTCCTTTCCATGTTGCTTGGTGCATTTTGATAACATTTCTCTCCTGTCTGAAGCAATATGAGGCAGGAAACCTGTGTCTGTGGGCCATGGCTGACTTCAAGCCATGCTCTTGAGCAAAGCTGTCTGCAAAGCCTCCAGGAACCCTGGTTTGTACAGCTTGGCTGTACAGATGAACCTCTGGAGATGCTCCATGAACAGCATGTGAGAAAAATCTCTGATTTTAATTAATTTCCAGAAGATGGAATTAAATAAGCATAGCAAAGATTTATTAACTGCATATGCAGGGTGCCTCAACCAGTAACAGGACCAGAGAGCACAGCCATGAGGACATGGTGCGCTACTTTTATAACTGCCTGATTCCTCCGTATTCCTTCCCCTGGGTAGCTTTGCCCTCTTCTTCCTTATTTGTTTTCTGTGTAGGTCATTGGTTGTTGCTCTCTTGATCCTCTAGATTCCCATTGATCTCCTTAATATGGGTAATTTCTTGCTGCACAATTATTCCTGATTTGTTCTCTTCCCTCTTTACCAGTCCCTATTACCAACCGCACCGACCCTGGCGACAGACCGTGACTGGTTCTGCCACCTCACAGCCTTGCCAACACACCTTTCCTTGTGACACCCTGCAGTTGAACCTCAAAATGGAACCCTAAACCCCCCTATTTTCGTAACCATTTTATCGAATAACAAAGCCTTAATAACCCTGCTTGTAACAAAATCCTCAGAACTATTTCCTACACAGCACACAGGATTCTTCTCTGCCCTTGCTGAGGGGACAGGGGTTTGCTTTTCACCCAGGACTGGAGAACCCGTGCTATTTTCTCTCCTACAGTGAAGGCAAAGCTATATAGGAATCTTGCTTTTAAGGTGAAGAGGAAAAAGCCCTTGATCTTAGACATAAACTCATATGCTGAGGCTGCAGAGCAGATCAGATGGCCCTGAGGTGCAAGGGTGTGCTGGCTGGGAAGTGGCCTCTCTGTCTGGGCTCCCCAGGTGTGCAATGAGCATTTGGAGGGCACAGTGTTGGTATGTACATTAGCTGTGCTATTGCTGCTTCTTGCTGTGGTTAGTACTGCTAATTGGTTGCAAGTGGATTCATACCTTAGTAAATAGGCCTATAGATGGGGAGCTGCTTGGCGTTTCCATTGAAGCTGGAGCTTGTAGTACAAACCCTTGCTTAAGAGAACATCGCTTAAAATTACCTGAAATCCTATGTGTCTGCATCCAGCATTTACATTGGAATTTGTGCAGGAAGTTTATTGTTATCAGTGCTGTGTGTGCTTATTAAAAGGCAAAGGGTTGAAGCTGCCTTTTCCCCAAGAATTTGACTCTCTGAGATGAGTGTGAATAGTTCCTTCTGCTGTTTTGGAGGGAGCCATCAGTTTTTGGTGCTGCAGGTCCATGAAGTGGCTACTGTCTGTGAGTAGAAGTCACTCCAGTGGGACCCATGGGATCTGCTCATCTCTTTTGCTTCAGCTCTGCTGGGGTGGGAGAGGGGCTGCTGAAAGTCTTGGCACTGGTCTTGCCAGGAGTAAGGTGCCCCTTGTCTTTGTTCAGACCAGCATGGCCCAGAAATTCATCACAGCTCCTGGGGAGGTGAAACCATGGAGAGCTTCAGGGTCAAACCACGTTTGACACGATCTAGATCAGTGTGGCAGTGGGTGATTGGGACTTGCTCAAAAACTGGGGATCTTCCAGACTGCTGTTTGTGTCCGACATGTACCCTTGGAAAGGAAGGCCAGAATCTGTCCCCATGGCAAACTAATTCAGAGTGGAGTGAGCCAGTACTGTTTATCCCCCATCCTTTTTCCTCTGAGCAGCTGACAGCCTGTCAGAGCACAGAGAGCTCTTGCAGGGGATTTGGTATGCCAAGTGGAAAGTTTCACCAGAACATCCCAATCCCTGGCACTTCTCAAATTCCTGCCCTACTCTCAGAAAGCCAGGGAAAGAGATGTGAGGAGAGGCTGGACAACTTAGCATTTGGCCGGGAGGGCTTCATGACAGATACTGACGAATGCAGCATATTTGCCTGATTATTTTTGTCATTCCTAAATCATGCTCCCTGTTACATTGTGATCCTCTAAGCATAATTACCAGTTAATCTCTAGGCACATGTGGTTACAAGGTGTTTACCAGTAAACTCTATTAAGTCCCTGTGTAATTAAAGAGAAATCACATGGTGCTGCACATCTCTGGGAGCTCCAGCTCTGCTTGGCAGGCGAGTGATTCACCAGGTTTCCCCACCCTGTGGGACAGGACATACTGAGAAGGGCTTGAAGTTCTTTTCATGTGCTCAGAAGTGCAGTGAATCCAGAGGGATCAGCCTGTTGGTGTGATGAGCAGGGTGTTTTGCAGAATTTGGGCACCAAGGGGATCTTCCAGACTCTCTGCCCACATTTTGGTCCTCCCAATACCCAAGCCTGACTCTGCCGCCACAGCCAATCAGATAGAAATTGTCCCCTCTGCTTTCCTAGGCAGCCTTGCAAAGGGACAATCATGCATTGCATTTGCTTTGATGCCAGAAAATTCAGATCCCAGGCAGCATCTCTCTGTCCTCAGGCTGGTGGATGGACTTCATCTTCCCAAGCTTTGTTCAGGTTCTCCTGCAAACCCTCTTTCTTGGCAGCTCGCCCTTTGAAGAGCAGAAGCCGTGGAAAGTGGCCCTACGGGCTAGTAGAGTGCGTGCTGTAAGGCCAATTGAAGCAACTGAATTATTTCAAAGGCTTGCTGTGCTATTATGAAATAAATAGCACATTTTCTAGTGATAAGGTGGTGATTCGTTTAGCCAGATAATGGTATTTGTGATGCCAGCAGGCTGGACTAATGACAGGCTGTCCTGGTATCAGCAAAGAGTCTGTGTGGTGCTGCCTTTGCTCTCTGCAAAGCTGGGATGGTGGGAAGGCAAACCTACCAAGTTTCTGCCAGACACTGCAGTCCTGTCATAATGGTGCTGTAATGAAGTGGTTGGAATGTCAAATTAGACATTTTTAGTCTAAATACACCAGTGCCTCAGTTGTGAGCACTGCAGGACATCCAGAAAGTATCCTGGGAATAAACTGGTGATGGCAACAACTTGGGTGGAGAGTGATGGGTGAAGGAGAACTTTGAAGGATAAAAGGGAATGAGGAGTGACCACAGTGGGTATAGGGAAGGCAGAGCCCAAGCCTCATGCTCAGGGAATTTGGTTGTGAGCAGCTCAGGGCAAGGCTGGCAGGGTGACTGGCAGCCTGCAGCAGGGAGGGTGGTTCTTGCTTGGAGGACAGGCTGTCCCAAGTCCTCCTGTGCCGAGCCCAGCTCCTCTGCCTCTGGAGTCTGTGGGCTCAGTACATCAGTGGGGGAGTGGAAGAACTGGAGCACACTGCTGCACAGCCCCAGTGGACATGCCTTGCTTTCTAGGAAAGGGCTGTCTTGAAGCTTAACAGGACCAAACTGATCTATCGCAGCAGCAAACTCGGATGCACAGTTCCCATTTATTTGGTGGTGGCTCAGGTATTTAATAGGCCACAGTTTCTATGTGCATTTTTCAGTTCAGGTATAGTTTTCTGAATGCTTTATCAGTATCAGCCATAAGCCCTGGCCTGGGAATTGATGTGCTTTCTCCTTTGCCTGAGGCGGAGAGCAGAAAGGAAAAGGAGCTGGTTCTCTGATTTCCTTACACAGCCTGTGTGACCTTCCTTTCTTGTTGCCCTTGCTGCCCTGGCAAGGTCTCTGAGCCCCAGGCATCATTTGTTTTTCTGTTCATGGACATTTTACTCCAATTCCATTTTGAACCATCTTTCTGAGACTTGGACAACTGGGAAAGTCCCTGGGAGAATGTTTCTTTAAGGAGCAGGACAGTGGAAGATGGGAGCAGGTGCTTGAGGCTTTGACGCCATCCTGTTGACTTCTCTTCTTTCTTGGCAACAAGTGGTACATCTTGGAGAGCATTACACTGCCATGGGGCAAGAAAGGCTTTGCTGGTGCAAATGGAGCCCTTCCTCAGCCCAGCTTGAGTCCGTTGCAATCAGAATTTAAGTTTCAAGGTTTGACCTGTTCTGACAGCAGTGAGTTACGTGACTGTTTCTCAGATATACATGGCCAGGCTGCAGAGATCAAACAAGCATAATGTAGACCAGAACTCAGTGTGAGCTCCCAAAGTCCACGTGCTGGGCCCTGTGGTACAGCCCCCCTTAGAAACACATTTGTAGCATCTTGCTTTTGAAGGCATGTTGCAAGGCCCTGCTTGTCCTTCCCAGCATCCCAGTTGTACTACCAACCCTGGAGATCATAAATCACAGAATTGTTTGGGTTGGAAGCAACCTTAAAAAGATCATCTTGTTAAAAGCCCCTGCCATGAGCGGGGATGCCTTCCACTAGACCAGGTTGCTCCAAGCCCCATCCAAGCTGGCACTGAACACTTCCAGGGATAGAGCAGCCACAGCTCCTCTGGGCAACCTGTGACTCTGCACTCTCAGAGGGAAGAATTTCCTCCTAATATCTAATGTCAACCTGGATGGTTTGGACCCATCCCCCCTGTCCTGTCACTACATGCTCTTATAAATCATCTCTCTCCAAGATCTTGCTGCTTCTCTCATGACATCCACCACCTGCAGCCCTGGGGACCAAGTTGTACAGAGGTGTCCCTGGGAGCCCTGCCCAGCTCAGCTGCACTTGCTGGTGAAAGGGAGCTATTTTTAAAGTCACTGGGGAACTGGGTGGGTCATTCTCTGGCTCAGCAGCACTTGCTGGGACATGTTGGGTGCTGTGTTGGGGATCTCCCAGTCAGAGCTGCTCCCCAGCCTGGATTCTCAGTGGAGACAGAGAGGGTCTCAGCAGGGTGGATGGCCCAAGGTGACTGTACTTCACCCTCTGGCCAAGGACCTTTCCCTGCTAAAAGCTTTAGAAAATGAGAAGGGAAGGAATCTCCATGTGAAACCTGTTTCTGTTGTGCTTTGGGAGCTGCAGCCCATCCGTGCCCCAGAGCAGCTGCCTCCCACTAGCAACCCCTCTCTGAAAAGGAAGGGGCTTCTTTGCCTTGGCCAAGAGGTGCTGGATCAGGGCTTGTCAGTTGCTAGTGCCCTGCCTGTCTCTTGCTGCACTGGATCAGTGAGGGCTCTTCCTGGTAAAATAACCTCTGGCTGCAGTAGCCAAAGTGGTGCTTAGCTGGGGTGGTGAGTGGCTTTCTGAGCAGGCTGGTGTGGCTGCAAGGTCTGCACCAGCCAGGTTGCCCATGCGTGACTATAGGAGCAAACAGGTCTCTGGGCTCCCAGAAGGACCTACCCCAGGTCCCTGTGGTCCAGACATCAGTGGTCAGGTGCTGAGTGCAGTAAAGGCATGGGAAGGTTCTTCTTAAAGCCAAAGTCACAGTAATGGGGACTGGAGCAGGCAGAGGTCCCAGAGCCTCTCAAGAGGTGGTGCAGACCCCACTTGCTCTGAGCACCCAACCTCAATGCAGCCCATGTGGGGCAGGAACCTATGCAGGTCTGGGCTATACAGCTCGGCATTGGCTTCTCCTGCCTCCTCAGCAGGCAGCTCTGCTCCGGATTTTCTCTCTCTCTGCTCGTATCACAGCAGCTCTCGAGTGTGATAGAGTACAGGCTTCCCTGGCGCTCGTCTGCACTCGGATCACGGCTCAGCGCTGGTCCCTGCAGACTCTCCTTCCCTGTGCTGTGGCCGGGAGTGTCCCTCCCCATCTCCTGCCTCCCCCCTCTGCCTTGGCACCTTTCACATCAGCTGCTGTTCCTCAGAGGATGAAGAAGGTGGAGCAAGGTAAGATGAGCTCCTTCTTACCTCCTGTGTGCTATAAATAGCCACATCACCCAAGCATCCTATGAGAGGGATGTGATCAAGTTTGGGCTTCTTGGGGACCCGGTGCCTCTGTCGCAGGCACACCCAGCCCGTGGTGAGAAGTGTTCCCACGGGTCCCACCAGTGACACAGAGCGTGTCGTCGCATTAGCGCACAGTGGGACACCTCTCAGGTTATGTACAGCTTAATCCCAGCTGGCAGCCACCATGGCTGTGCCCTGCAGCTGGGTCAGTGTCCCCACACCTCACTGGCAGTGGCAGTGTGACAGCTTGCACAAGGGAGCCTTCCTTCCCCCTGCAACAGAGCCCTGCTTTTGGCTCTTTCCAAGCTGTGCTGTGGTGCACGTGGTGTGGATGAGGCAGTGTCAGAGGAATTGTCTTTGGTATATGTGTGTCAGGTTTCTGGCCAGACTTCTAGGACAGAAAGGGAAGGCAGCTATTCTTTGGGGAACAGCCACATCCAGGAGAGAAAAAAGGGATTTGTGGTGTTGGTGTGGTTCCTGTATGGATCAGGACAACCTTGGTCCTCCCTATGTGTCCAGACTTTTCTCAGACACTCAATTCTTGGCGCAGGCTTGCCTTTTGAGGCAGTGTTGCTGATGTTTTCTCACCTCTTGACCATGAACCAACCAAGCAGTATAGCAGCCTCCAAGTATGTGGACATACAGGGAAACCCACAGCCAGGAGACTCTCCTTCATCTGGTGGGAGATGCTGAGGCATGAAACTGGATGATCCCTAGCTTAGAGCCTTTTATCAGTGACCAAAACCATCCCTTCATACACCCAGTTGCTACTTGAGAGGACTTGCATTGTTGCCCCACCATCTGGCCCAGCTGCCCACTTGGGAATGGAGTGAGCTGGACCTGATCCTTTCCCTCTGGAATAGGAGGTGCCTGGCAGAGCTGCCCTGGGTAAGCTGGCTAGGGAGACCTGAGGAGCTAAGTGGGGATATTTTCCCTTCCCCTGTTTTTGAAAAAAGAAAAGTCACTGCCTACATGGTGAATTATGTGGTGATGGCTCCTTGTGATGGGCTACATATAAAATCCCTTTCATCCCTGAGGATGCTACTCGTTGAAAGCTTTTATGGCATCTTAAAAATAGTCACAGAAGGGGAGAGAATGAGAAGATGGATAGGTAGGTGGATCCCTAATAAGGAGAGAAGAGGAAGCAGCTAGAGAGGGAATGGAAAGACTTTCGTGAACGGCATGTGAGTGATTACTGAGGGAGGGGGTGGTGTGGTCATACCGAGCCGCTGAGCTGCTGCATGCCCAGTGGGAGCAGGAAACCCTATAAAAAGCCTGGCTGTGAGATATGTTCCTTGCACGTGCTGGGGAGAGGGATGGGGTGAGCATGAGCTTGGGCTGTCTCTCCTGCAGGCACTCACTACATTCTACAAGTAGCCGTTAAAAATAATCTATGATTCTTGAATGGCTGGCCAGGGCTGGCTGCAGCTGCTGCTCCTGCATGATTCCCCAAACAGCTCCAGGCTCATCTGTACTCCTTTCCTGCCCCAGGCTCAGGCTGAGCGCTTTGCCTGGGAGTTGATGGATGAGGTCGGTCCTGGCCCTGGATTTCCCTGCAGTGGCCTTTCCCACCTGGGCTGTGCTCCAGGAAAGATGCTGAGAGCTGCTTCTCTGCTCTGTCTTCCGGCTTTCTGCTGCCTGACAGCTTGCGGGGCCTGGAGGCAAGATCTGGTGGTGATGGGGGGACTGGGGCTCAGTGAGGGAGCAGCAGTCCCTGAGCTACTGGCAGGGGTCCCCTGGAGTGGGACAGCCCAGCTCTGCTGTGCGTCACTGCCAGCACAGCATCTCCCTGGTCCAGGGAAGCAGCTCCAGGCCCTTTGCTGTGCTTGTGGCAGCTCCCCCCATCACTCAGGGAAGATTACACGGAGTGTCTCCAAGAAATGCTAATTGCTTTGGCTTGCACTTGGTACGGCAGAGCCACTGGGCACTCACAGCTCTTAGTCAGCTTAGAGATCTGCCAGATCCTTCCTCCTCTTCTCCTGGAGAGGGTGTGGAGGTCTGCGGTGGCTGTTGCTGATCCTCCAATCCCTGGGCCCCTTCTTGTCTACCCAGACTTGGGTCCCAATATCCAGTGGCACAAGGCACTGTGAATTCTCTTCAGGATGTTGCAGCCTCAGGGTGAAAGACCCCAAGCTCAGCCCCTGGCAGGCACAGCGTGGAGTCAGTGCCCACCTTGTGCTTCGGGAAGGGTGTCTGGATGGATGACAAGAGTTTCCCATCCTGGGGGATAAGGATGGAGCTTGTGCTGTGGCAGGAGCCATCAGCACTGCTCTATCTGTCCTTCTGGACCCCTGGGGTGCTGATGCCCACCAATCAGTGCTCTGCCACTGGCAGTAAAAGCCCTGTGCAAGTGGGCTTGTTGGTGCAGGCTCCTGGGAAACATTCCTTGGCTTTGCCACTGCTTGAACTGCAGGGAGAAATGCTGCTAACAAGACTCCTCTGTCAGACTCGCCAGCCTCTCATATCCAGCCTGTCTCCCTCTTGCTTTCTTGTCTTTTTTATTTTTTCCCCCTCCTCATCAGCTAGACAAGAACTCAGGGAAGCAGAGATTGGGATGGGTTGGCTCTGCCTGGCTCGATCCTGGGGAATAGTGAAGCTGGAGAGTGTGTGCTGTCTGGTCCTTGCACAGGCCTCTTGGCAAAGGGTTGATCAGCACACTCATCTGTGTCCTCATCTCACTGTATTTCTCAACACCCCCCCACGGCTTTTTTGATGCTGTAGCATGGGAGCTGAAGTCCAAGGCCAGCCACCCACTGTGGGTCCTGAGGTCTCTTTCTACCTCCTTTGCCAAACCCTGGGGCAGCCTCCTCCCTGGGAAGGGTGAAAAAGTGTCTCTTGTCCTGGTTGGCTTCTGTGGACTCTGAGGAACTTCTTACCTGGTCTGAAATAACTTCTGGAGGAGCAGTGGGTGGTTCTGAACCAACAGCACAGTCCTTACTGGCAAGTGCCACTCACCACCATAAGTGCTGTGTCCAGCTCTGGAGTCCTCAGCACAGGAAGGACATGAACCTGTTGGAGTGAGTCCAGAGGAGGCCACCAAGATAGAGGGAGGAAGCAAGTCCACTGTGAGGAAGGGGTGAGTAAATTGAGGTTATTCAACCTGGAAAGAGAAGCTTTGGAGTGACCTAATTGTGGCCTTCCAGTAGCTGAAGAACTGTACAGGAAAAATGGAGAGACTATTTACGAGGGCCTGGAGTGATAGGACAAGGGGGAATGGCTTCACGCTGACAGAGAGCAGGTTTAGATTGGATACTGGGAAGAAATTCTTCCCTGTGAGGGTGGTGAGGCCCTGGCACAGGTTGCCCAGAGGAGCTGTGGCTGCCCCATCCCTGGAAGTGTTCAAGACCAGGTTGGACAGGGCTTGGAGCAACCTGGTCTAGTGGAAGGTATCCCTGCAATGGGAGGGGGTTGGAAAGAGATGATATTTAGGGTCTCTTCCAACCCAAACTATTCTCTGATTCGACCCCTGGTCCCTGCTCCCACCTTGCCTGTCCCTTACTGGGCTTTTCTGGGTGTTCTGGAAGTGTCCAAAGCAAGGGGGCTGGTCAGGACAGGACACCTGCAGCTGCCCTAGCCCTTGCTGCCCGCTTGGTTGGTCAGGTGGCATAAAGGGTCCAGTTTGGGAAATAATTCTGTTCCTGGCAGGCATATTTTGGCTTATTTAACGAAAAGCGTGCATAATAAAGCACGTGTTCATTTTTCCCTGTTGAAAGAGGACTTGTTCCCTGGAAAGTGCCAGCTCTACTGGGCCCATTGATTGCCTGTTAATTGTCGCTAATGAGGAGCTGGGAGAAGTGGCTTCCAGAGGCTGTTGGGGACAGACTGTCGCTTTGGCTTGGGAGGGACATCTCAGCAGGGAAGGGAGCCATGACCTCGGCGTGGGTGAGTTGAGCTGCATGAATGGGTTTGTTAACAAAGAGTGCTCCAATTCCTGTGCCTACAGCACGGGAGGACAGGACTCTGGAGCAAAGAGTGTGGAGGGTTAAGAGGATCTCTGGTGCTTACTGTACACAGATGGATTTATTTATGCATGTGGAGCGTGGAGGTGGGATGGGGAATGCTAAACTCATCCTATCCAGAAGGGGAACGTTAAATCCCTGGCCCATGTCAGGGGCAAAGGGCTGCTGGGCAGCAGGACCCAATGCCAGGGCTTGGCCACTTGCCTCCAGCGTGATGGCTGAAGGCTGGTTTTCCCCTGGCCCCGATGAAAGGCACCAAAGGCTTTCAGCAGGAGACAGCCGTGTCTGCCTGCCTGACGGTCCGTGCACTGGCAGCCCCTCCTCATTTAGAAGTCGGGTTTCTGGGCATAGGAAGGAGCCAAGGAGAGCACGAGTGTGGGAAGGAGGAGGGGAGAGGATTACGTGTGCTCAACCCCTCGTACATTCATGAGAGTTTATTGTTCTAGGTGTGCCTCGTCCTGGCATGTCCCCCCCACCCGTGCCCCATTCCCAGCCTGGTTTGTCCTTACCCAGCACCACACCCTGATTGGCACCTCTTGGCCCTGTTGCTGGTCAGTCCCATGTCCGACTGGCTGAGGCTCAGGATGTGGCTGGGAGGGATGTCAAGCCCACTTAGGAGTGTCACACTGTTGCAGAGGTGTGCTTTTACTTGTGGAGACATCCCCATGGCACAGTGGGAATGGGGCCTCCTCTCCCACAGCAGCAGCTTTCTGGGTGCCCATCACGTGCTCCAGCAGCTCCTGTGGCATCTGTGCCAGTCACTTCAGTGGTTCATCTTCTCTTTGCTAAAATGGCTGAGCTGGTTTACCCGACTTCTGACAGTTTTCTCAGTTTTTCTCCTGTTCCTGCCAGGTTTCCATATACAGCAAACCACGCTAACTGCTTCCTGCTCTGTGGATACCTGCTCTTGTCCCAGTCACTGGTGGGCTGAGGCACCATCCCAGCACTTGCTCTCTGCTTGCAATAGGCTGTCTGTGTTTACCATTCAGGGCGGCTCTGCAGAGGGGGACCTTCCCTCTGGGATTTGTTATTTCATTAGAATAAACAGCCAAGTGGGATGTTATTTTCCATTCCAGCTGAGAGAGGTTGTAGTTGCTGCTTTTTGACCCAAACCTTGATGTCTGTTTTTAATTCTCTGCCTTTGAAGTGGGGCAGAGAAACAAGAGCAGAGCATGCAGTTGCAGCTCGTGTTTGTGCAGCACAAGTGCTTAGGTCAATGTATTTGTGGTTGCACCCTTACTCTGACCTTGGATTCAAGTGAGTCCCAAGCCATGCAATGAAGTGTCCTGTACTTTGTCCTGTGGTGCCTCCAGGCTGCTTTCACAACCAGCCATGGAGATTGCCCACTGTTGTGGGTTTGGGACTGGCTGTTAGTGTGAAGGGCCTTGGTATTTTGACCCCTAAATGCTGTCTTGGGGGCTCAGGAGATGCAGGCAGCTCTTTTCCACTTGGGAGGTAGCAGGACAAAGAGCTGGCACAGACGGGCTGAGAAATGTGCCTGGACCTCAAAACTGGGGTGAAGTGGGAGAGCCCAGAACTAGCATGATGTGTGTGATATGCTGTGACCCAAAAGCTGAGCCAATCCATCTGTGCTGATGGAAGAAGGAAGGTGCTGGATAACCTGGCTCGGGCATCCATCCCTCTATCCCCCTAACGGTTTCCTCAGTTTGAGGGCTGTGGCTCCTTGCAGTCTCCTGGGTCTCTTAACAGGGGCCACCTTTTGCACTGCAGTGGGACATCCACAGCACAGCTGTGGGCTGCCAGCTTGGGAAGTGGCAGGGGTACATGCCATATGCTAGAGCAATCCTTTACTGGGACAGTGGGGCCAACAAAAAATGTCTCAATGGTGCATTCAGTGCATACCCTGGGTCACTTTGCTGAAGGTCATCCCAAGGT
This sequence comes from Sakesphorus luctuosus, assembly GCA_013396695.1. Classification (NCBI taxonomy): domain Eukaryota; kingdom Metazoa; phylum Chordata; class Aves; order Passeriformes; family Thamnophilidae; genus Sakesphorus; species Sakesphorus luctuosus. The sequence continues at coordinate 1,620,558 of VWZD01000569.1, read as the reverse complement.
AAGCAGCCTAAAGGCAGCTCTCCATCTTCCATGACATTTGTCTTCCCACTCCATCACTCCCTCCCTTCCCAGCCTTTGCTCCATGAGTTTAGACTGTTAGCTTTTCCTTCCCCCCCTCCTCCTTCACCCCACATTCCTTTTCTCTTTCCTTTCTCTGTTTCTCTCCTGTCAGCTTTGTTTGCCTGGCTGTGTACTGTGGTTGCCATGGTGACTGCCAGAGCATCTCTGCATCCCAGAGTAGTGGTCCTGCACTTGCCCTGGCCATAGGGAGTGGCAAGGCCCCTTCCTGTGTTGGAGGTCCATGAGGACATCTCTGTGACATGTCCTGGTGGAGAGGAGAGAATAGGACATAGAGTGGCCCTCACCAGCTCAGGATGGGGCCGTGCAGCACCTTTTGTGAGGGGTTGGGGAGGAATTCGCAGGGCTGGCTCCATGGCACAGCTTTATTAAAGCTTCTTTCTGCCAGAAATGTTTCAATAAAATGTTTGATAAATATTATTTACTGAACAAACACTACTTGAGGTAAGTGGAGGAGCTGCTGCAGCACAAAGTCCTTTTGGGTTGAACAGAGCACCACCACCTCCCAGCAGTGAGGAGTATAAAACTATAGAAATGATAGAATCACAGAACAGCTTGGTTTGGAGGGACCTTAAACCTCATTTCATTCCAATTCCAATCCCCTGCCGTGGACAGGGACATCTTCCACTAGACCAGGTTGCTCCAAGCCCCATCCAACCTGGTCTTGAACACTTCCAGGGATAGGGCAGCCACAGCTCCTCTGGGCAACCTGTGCCAGGGCCTCACCACCCTCACAGGGAAGAATTTCTTCCCAATATCCAATCTAAACCTACTCTCTGTCAGTTTGAAACCGTTCCCCCTTGTCCTGTCACTACATGCTCTTGTAAATAGTCTCTCTCCAGATACAAATACAGAGGTGTATTTTGTTTCATGATATGTATATGTTTCTTGGGATTAAGCTTTCTTTTCTAGCCTAGGAGCCTCTCCCTCATCTCTCCTGAGAGCATCACCTGTCACCCTGCAAGTGACTGTGGTGACTTGGCCAGGCTAAGGCCCCTGGGATGAAAACCTCCCTTTGCCTCTTGGCAAAGTCTGGATCCTAGGTCTTGTATTTTCCCATGACACGTAGGCTAAGGCTGTATCCCCTGCCCATGGTCTGGTGTGGGAAGACATCAGTGGAGCTGTGGTTTGGAGGCAGAGTGCAGCTTATGGCATCCTGGTGCCAGTTTGCAGATGACAATGTATCTTTTCAGTATTTGTCAGAATTTCTGTGTCCCTTTCATGAGATAATTAGGATGACTTGTTATTAGCTGATTACTGGGGAAACATACACTTACTGAGGATTAATGCTGGAAGCAACATTAATCTCCTGTATAGCTGCTAAACCCCCATAAATAATCTGATTTTGATAATCAATTGCTATTGCAACCCGCCCTATAAATCTCAATTAAATGCACATTTAATTCACATAAAGTTGCCAAATTTGCTTGTTCATTTCTGTCCTGCTGTTTGCCTTGGGCAGATGTCTGTGTATGTGCAAGCTCAAGTCTGTTTATCAGACAGCCTTGAAACCAGAATATGGCTTGCCAAGGCTGAGTGAACAGTTACAGGAACAGCAGCGTTCCTCTCCTGTGGTCCCACATGAACAACCCAGTACATCCTGGCTTCCTGCTACCAGTGCTGCTCAGACACAAGTGCTTCAGAAACACTGCTGTGCCTTGCCATTCCCAACCCTTGTCTTTGTGCTGAGGGTGGCAGTGAGGGCAGTAGGAGCAGCTGAAGGATACTGTGCCTCTGGAGCATCCTGGGCTTGCCCAAGGCACAGGGCTGTGGGTACACAGGGAGGAGAGAAGCAGTTGCCCAAACCCATGTGGGGGCTTTCAACAGCACTAGCCTGGGATGGAAACTGAGGTTGTGTAGAGCTTGGTTGAGTCCTGACCACCCCTGGGCCAGCTGCAGTGACTTTCCAAGCCTTAATGCTGGTGGATGGATCAGAGGGAGTTTGAGACATGATGCAGGGAGAAGGTGACTGGCCCTGGACCTGCAGGACAGGGTGCTACCAGCTTCCCTCAGAGTGGGAGGGAGATTCCAGGCATCACCTGGGCTCTCTTTGTTGTTGGGATCACACTGGTTTATTTTATCTTCTTGTTTTTGCAACTAGTATGCGGCTAGAGTATTCCAGGGAGAGCAAAAAGAGCTGGGTCAGGGTGGCAGAGCTCTGGTGATGTGGGTCTATGCTGGAGACCTGGCGGGAGCGTGGCAAACCTCCTGCTGCCTTTCATGGAATGGCATTTGGTCCTCACCTGTGTTTTTGGGGTGCTCACCCTCCCAGCTGCCAAGGCTGATGGTGTTTGGAATGCAGCACTCCCATCCCTGCTGCCTGTGCCAGGGAGCTGGGAGTGTCAGTTTGGGCTGTGATGATCCTAATGATGGGGACTGCACTAGGGGAGCCATAAAAGAAACGATGAAGCTGTTCAAATTGCTGGGAAGACGTGTACTAAGATCTCCTCCTGAGCCTGGCTGGAGCCCAGCCTGCTAATTATGGTGGTAGGGGAAATACACAAACATACAGATGGCAAGAAGAACAAAAACTGCTGTCTTTTAATAGTGAGAGCTTCAATTCCGGCCAACTGAAACCCACACATGGCAGAAGCTAAACATTAATGGATCTGGGTGAGATCAGCCTCTGCAGGAGCTCTTGCAGAGCTCAGCAGGGATCTGCCTCTCCCAGGGCAGCAGGATGGACCCAAGCCTGCAGCAGCTGCCAGTGGAGGAATGGGGATGCCAGGCTGCAGTGTTGTCTGACTGTGCACACCTATGTGTGCTAGAGACAGCCACGAGGAGGGCTTGCAGGTACAGGCTGCCAAAAGCCCCATGCTGGCTCTGCACTGAGGTGGACTGTGACTACTCCAGTCGTCTCTGACCCAGGGACTGCTTAGTGCATACCTGCAAGGCAGGGAGGGAGTTTCCTCCCTCTGAACTCACTTTTTACCTCTGATAGGTGGGTTAGGGCAGCAGTGGCTTGCAGAGAGGCTTCAGATGCTGCCGTGGGGCACTTGTTGCTGTTGTTGGTGCACCATGCTCAGGTGCTGCTGCAAGGAGAGCAACCCCTCTGGGATACCCTTTTGTTGACCCTCACAGTGCCAAGGGGCTATGTGTGCTCTTCAGAGGTTATAGAAGATTCTCTTTCCCATAGGGTTTTACCTCAAACACCAACACTAAGAACGGGGTAGGTGGAATAGACGTCAGGTAGCAATGGGCTGGTGGTGGGATGTTTTCTAGTACTGTCCTGGGAAGCCTGCAGGTCAGCATGTCTGATGCTTTGTGCTGTCCTGCAGTGCTTGTGATGCCTGAAACACCACAAGGACTGCATAGGTATGTGGTGGAGTCACCATCCCTGGAGATGTTCAAGAAATAACTGAATATGGCACTCCATGCTCTGGTCTGGTTGACAAGATGGGGATTGGTCAAAGGTTGGGCTCCAGTGATCTTGGAGGTCTTTTCCAACCTTAATGATTCTGTGAAACATGTTGGTGGCCATGGGGCTTTCCCTGAAACAGTGCTGTCCCCGCTCTGCAACCACCCACCAGCACAGCCCCAGTGCCCGCTGTTTTTCCCTCTCTGCTACCCATATGCATGGCCAGATGTCCCAAATAAGCTCCATAGGGGGTGACTGCAATCTTTTTATGACCACTTAAAGGCTCCATTTGCTACCTTTAACAGAATAAGAGTGGGGATCATAATAGATTAAGGAAAACAGTAAACACCCTCTGTGCCACAAGGACCTGCAGGGGCTGTGCTGAACTCTGACTTGGAAGGGACTGGCACAGGTTTTTTGGAATGCTCTGTGTTAGTGGACTGCAAAAGCATGTTTTGTCTCTTCTGACCCTGTAGTTTGCAGAGAGTTTGATGTTTCAGCAGAGCTCCAAGGGGATGTGGCAGCGCCTTTCCTGCTGCAGCCTTGGGTCATGTTGTCCCCCTACCAGGAGCACAGCTGAAGGAGGTCCCAGTTTTTTTAGAAAGCACCTTCCCAGGATATGAGAGGTTAGAGAAATTTGGAGGCTGCAGAGTAAGCTCCTGATAGTGTTTTACCACCAGCCTTGAGCTGTAATTCATCCCCTGGAATGGAACTGGCTGGGGGATGGCTGGTCTTGAGCCTCTCATCCCTCTGAGCACGTGCTGATGGCACTGAAATTGCTCTGTAATATATATCCCTTCCATGCATCCTATTTATGGGAAGATTGTCCCCTTTGTGACGCCAGGGCTCACTTTGCCAGCTGTCACCCCCCAGTCCAAATTCTCATTTCATTGCATTAATATCTATACAGTGTCTGTGGATGAAGATTTGATTTCAGTTCACTCCCTGGAGTAGAAAGAGTTAAAAATAGCAAATCCAACACCCCTCATTCCCTGGCTATGACGCAGTCTCCCAGGTTGGAGTTACAATGCCAGCATGAATATAGTTTAAAATAAAATGAGTGTTCTGCACTCTGTAGAATAGGAGAAACAAGCTCCAACCTGGAGAAATGACATGGAGAAGTCTCTGGTCCTCTAACCCGTGCTTGCAAAAGGTACGAATTTTTCTCCGTTGCAGTGCATATGTTGGCCAGATAAATGATGCTGCACACAGAGCAATTAGTGGAGTAATAGAGGAGATTCTCAGCTCATCAGGGAATCAACTGATCGCAGAAGAAACCAGGAAGAAATGAGCTCAGTGCATTATGGTTTGGGGCTGTCTTTCCAGACCATCATGTGCAGACCACCTTGCCAAGTGTCAGCTGGATGTCAAACTCAGTGATCAGGGCAGGGATGTGCTGGACTCAGCAGCACTGAGGCTCCTTGGAAGTACTAGGGTGCAGGCACAGACTGACCGGGTGGATTCTCTCCCAAAAGTGGTACCAGACTATATAAGCAACAGTCTGCTGCAAGGTGGCGGGTTGCCAGCCTGGCTCTGTCTCCTCTACTGGGGCTGTTTCTCTGATCTGGCATAGAAAATCCTAAATCCCCACATTTTTTACTCTCAGATGCTGCCCTAGTTTAAAAATGTCAGCTCCTGCCTTTCTTTGTAATATTTTAAATATAGCATCCTTTATGTTTTTGATGTATGCACCATATGTTTTGGAAACTGCAACAAAATCCAATGGACTCGTGGGTGGAGGTTAAAGGGAAAAAGCATTTCCATACGGGAAGCTGCAAATACAAAACACAGCAGCAAACAGAAAATCCCTCCATGCATCAGCCAGAAATAAGCTCCTTTCTGTCCCGGCTGTCTCCAGCACATTCGTCTGCGTGTGAGGAACGAGCTTGAATGTTTCCATTGTGTCATCTCCTGTCCTGGACACCCTGGCACTGACTCCACAGCCCCCTCCAAGGCTCAGCAGGAGATGCCACCATATCGGAGACCATCTGACAGATCCTTTGCCCTTCCCTTTCCTCAGAAAGCCCCTTTGCTGCCTTCTGTTCAGATTTTTGGGGTGTTTTTTCTTCAGCTGGGGTGGTTCCCTCCTGCTAAAGCTCACTCAGGCTGCTGCCTCCCTGGCTGGTGGCAGTGGGTGGGCTTTGGCAGCACGGGGAGAGTCCCCCAGGCTCCCGTACTCCCACACAGCCCGGACTGTCTCCCAGCACTAAACACAGACTCTATTTATCAAGAAATCTGGCCTCAGCAAAATGATGAGCTAAGGGTTTTCATCTTTTGGCCAGGACCTTAAGTTTAGACTCTGCTACTATGCACATCTGGCACCACTCAACTCTAGGACTTGACGGTATCCCTTGCATGGACCCCTCAAACCTGTCCAGCCCAGTTAGAGCTGAAAATAGCATCCTATGGGCTGGAGCTGGGTCCAGCCCACAGTCAAGGTCGCTTCTTCTGTGTTCACACAGGCTGAAGCTGCTGGGTGAGCTGCTTGGCTGTGGTTCACCCACTTGTCACGCCTCATGAATAAAATCTGTCGGAGGAGATGGGCTTTGGCCAGTGCCTGGCTGCCAAGTAGGCTGTCTCCCTTGAGACCACCATGCCAGGTCCTTCTCTGGGTGGGCAGGAAAGAGGCTGGGGTGGCAAAGGGCAGCAGTGGGGCTGCTGGGACCCATGGGTGGCCCAAAGCTCCTGCTGGGAGTGACAGCTCAGGTTTGGCCCCATGCTCAGAGTACAGGTGGAATACAGTGGCTTTGTGTACTGAGGGAGGGAGATGTCGTAAAATCACGGAACGGGTTTGATTGGAAGGGACCTTAAAAATCATCTAGTTCCAACCCCTGCCATGGGCAGGAGCACCTTCCACCATACCAAGTTACTCAAGACCCTGTCCAGCCTGGCCATGGGGTGACTGCAGTGGAGGGGAGGATATGGGGAAGCCTTTCATATTTGCTCTTGCTCTGCAGCACTGGAGGTTTGGGGCTGGGACTGTGTCACCCTGCTGGACATGTGTGCCCTGGGTATGCCAGGGTCCAGCAGCAAGACAGAGGGAAACTGCTACCTCAGACTTTGCTGGCCATTGCAGTGTGCTGTCCTCCAGAGTTTTGTCCTCAGGTGGTCCTGCTACACCTGGGATTCATAAAGGGCCACCAAGAGCAGCCATGTGTCTCTTTGACCACTCAGATGGATTTGTGCTCACCCAGATCCCTGTCCCAGCGTGGCATATCCCTCTTCTTATCCCAGCCCTGCTTTGGGATAGAGGCAGAGCTCAAGCCGTGGATGTGCAACGTGCCTGTGTACATCATCCGCCTCACAACCCCTCGCTCATACACTGTTTGTTTGCATCTATAACAGCTCAGGCAAGACTTTTTAAGCTGAACCAGATGTAAGGATGAAATCCCATCTTCAGCCTCTCAGCAGGGTTTCCTTCTCACCCGCCTCAAATAAACCTTTCTGCAGCCCAAATTGCTGAGCTCAGAGAGTGCTGCGCATCTGCTGGAGTGGCAGCAGCCAGTGGGAGCGGTGGCAAATGGCAGTGGGAGCAGCCCTGGCACAGTGCTCAGCTACACACAGCAGGCTTGGGATATCTCTGTCTGCAAGTTGGATTTGGGATGCCCCAGGGGCATGTGTGCAGGGGTTCGAGGGCAGGAGTGTGTTTTTGGACTCTTGCTCTGTTCCTGGCCATGTTGTCATTGGCTTTGTGTGTAAAAATGTGGGATTTGTGCAGCACCATCAGAGCCTGCTCTCACCTCTCCTGGAAGGTGCTGTGAGGGCTCTAGGCCTGGAGGGCTGTGACTTCCCTGCCCAGCGCAGAGCTGGTATAAACAGCATGTGGCTGTGGATTCTTGACAGCTCCCTGCTGGCTCCTGCACCTTTGTATTACTCTGGGCTTTGCCCCTGCTGCTTATTTTTTCATCAGACCTTCTAATTTGCAGCTGACTCTGAATCAAGAGGCAACCCCTTAGGAGGGACCTGTTCTGGCTTCCTGAGCCCAGATCCAGCATCTCAGCAGGCTCCTGAGTGCCAATGTGATGTGCCTCTGTGCAGATACCTGCTTGGAGTGTACAAGTATGTGTGTCCCTCAGAGTAGTGGAGCACCTCCGACATCCCCTGCTGGAATGGGGGGGAGAGAGAAGAGTTCTGGGCAGTGTATTTGCTGTGGATTTGTCCCCTGGGAAAACTGGTTTGCTGTCTGCATCCTCCATCTCTCCTTCAGCTTGCACACATATGCCTCACCACCTCACCCCCATGCTCTGTTTTTCTTGAAAGCAAATCAACAGCTGCCTGCGCTTTCGGGTGGCTCTGCACAACTCCCCAGCTTGTGCTGTGCAGCCTGGTGTGCCACCACGGTGGCCTGTCCTGCCCTGCCACCAGCTCTGCACTGGCTTTCGGGTGGCAGTCCCTGCATAGCTTGGCTGGCTCCCTGAGCCCCGCTATGGGAGCTGCAGGTGCTTCGGGGTGTCTGAATCAAGCCCTTCTCAGCCATGCCCTTCCTGTGGCACCAAAGCCACCAGGCATCAAAGCCTGTGGCAGAAGTGCCCTGTGTAGGGACCTTGGCTGTGGGGAGCCCACTGGACCTGGGATCTGGTCCAGCTGTGCTGCAGGAATGCCCCAGGGCTCTGGGGACCAGAACAGCTCTGGTCTGGCTCCCTCCAGCCCAGTTACACCTGATACCTGTGCAGACGAGGAATTTCCCAGTCAGGCTGCCCTGGCAGTGGGAGGGAGACCCCACAGAGCTGGCACAAGTCACCTCGTAGCCATCAGGGGATAGGGATGGATACTGCATGTGCTGGGGGAAGCATCTCACTTTTCAACACTTCTATTCCCAAGGTGCTGATCAGGGCCTCATACCACTGTATTGAACCTGGATAGCAGTTGGATAGCCAAATGCCGGTGAAATGCACCAGCAAGGAGCAGTTCTGCTCACCCCAAAAGTATTCTTGGGACTCTTGTGGTCCTCGTTGGTGCCCCACTGAGCCCAGGCTCTGGCAGCCAAGAGCCTCAGACAGCCTCGAGGATAGCTGTGTGGACAGCTGCGAGTCCCCAGCCTCACCCCTGGGGCCGCTCCCCCATCAGTGGTACTGCTTCATGAGCCTGACCTTGTGTCAGAGCAGGATGTGAGTGCCAGGGCTAGGACCAGCTCAAGTCCTTGCAGAGATTTCAAGAGGAAGAAGGAAAGTAGCTTCCTGGCTTGCAGAGGTGCAGAGCATCCTTGCTCCAGCCTGAGAAAGTGGCAGAGGGGGCTGCTCACAGCTGTCCTGCTGGAGACACCCCAGGGCAGGACTTGGCACCAGCCCTGTGGCACCTGGGGACCATCATGCCAGCCCCTTCTGTTTGGCATAACTGTGCTCTGGGCTCGCCATGGCTCCTGCCCTGGTCAGCCATGCATTTCAGCAATTATTAATTAAAATGAAATCTATCCTTTCTCTTCCTCTCCCCAAGACACCAAGAACTACTAAAGTATTCTCAGGGATAATAGGGAGGGGAATTAAATAGTTACTGTGAAATCTGAGCTGTGCCTTTTGGAGATTTATTACTGTTCCTAGAGCCTGTGATTCCCTGTCGAGCAGTACATCTCCAGCCCCACTCAGTGGAAATACCATGCCTGCTGGGAAGCCTGGGCTTTTCAGGTAGGATATACAGGCAGCTGTGGCATGTTCAGTCATCACATGGGTAGGGTACAGCAGGTACTGGGGGATCTCTTTTCCCCAGGCTTTCAGAGAGGCTGAACCCCTCATTCCTGCATGGTTATCTACAGCACTTGGTGTCAGTTTGGGATGCAGGCTGGGATTCCAGTGAGACAAGCACTCTAGGTGTAATATTGTATGTTAGGATGAGGATGTGTGTGTCATATAAGGTGTAGCTGAGGGAGCTGGAAGGGATTATCCTGGAGAAAATGAGGCTTAAGAAAGACTATCTCACTTACAACTACCTGAATGGAGGTTGTATACAAATGGGGGTTGACCTCTTTTCCCAGCTAACAAGTGACATGTCAAGAGAAAATGGCCTCAAGCTGTGCCAGGAAAGGTTCAGGTTGGACATCAAGAAGAATTTCTTCACAGAAAGGGTTGTCAAGCATTGGAAGGGGCTGCCCAGGGAGGTGGTGGAGTCGTCTTCCCTGGAGGTGTTCAAGAAATGACTGGATGTGGTACTCAGTGCTGTGGTCTACTTGACAAGGTGGTGATTGGTCACAGGTTGGACTCAATGATCTCCAGAGTTCTTTTCCAACCAGTATCTGCCTGTGGGAGCAGATCCTGGTGCAAGCACTGTGCCAGGAGCAGGAGTGGGCAGCAGGCAGGAGTTTTCCTGCAATACTGAGTGCTGTGCCCAGGAGCGTGACCCCAGGAGGAGAAGCCTCAGCCCCTTACTCTGACTGTGAGGAACAGAGCTGGATCACAGCCTTCCTTCCCCCACATAACCCAGTTCTTTCATACCTCCTGCAAATTGCTGCTGGGGGGACAGACATGCACAAGGTGGGGAGCAGCTGGCCCGGCACAGGAGGGCTGAGCATCTCACAGACCTTTCTCGGAGGAGATCAAATGAGAAGAATTGCCTGGTGCTGTCTCTTAGGCATTGCAAAAAAAATCCCCAAGTCCTAGTTCTATTCTTGCTGAGGGGCAGCTTGGCCTGGCATGGAAGGCAGACAGCAGCCTCCTTTGGGGACCCAGTTGCACCCAGTTTGGGGGTCTGTGGAGCCCAGAGCTCTGCTAGAAGGGGCTTCCATGATGTCTGCAGACACGCAAACATGCAAGCACCAGCCATCCAGGCTGCAATTGCAGTTCAAGGAGATCTTGTTGCCATGACAAGCTGTACAAGTATTAAATGGGAAAAAAATACCCTGGCTGCACTTGGTGGAGATGGCAGAAAAGCAGCCATTGTGGAGGGCAGATGCATCCCACAGGAGCCATGCACTGATGTGGATGCAAGCACAGGTACTCAAACGCTCACCTTGATCTTCTTATCTTTCAGTGCAGGGCCTCCTTCCTCCCTGCAGTGCCTCCCTCCTCCCTTGCTTCAGGCCCCTCCCAAGCTCTGTGCCCCAGAAGCTCCCACACATAGGCGTGCACAGCCCAACTCCTGGCCCTTCTCCCTCTTCCCATCTCCATGCAGCCATCCTGGCAGGGTCCTTTCAGGAAAGGGAAGGTATTAGTTTTCTCAGGCAAATAGTGACAGGACAAGAGGAGATGGCCTCAAGCTGTGCCAGGGGAGGATCAGGTTGGACATTAGGAGGAATTTTTTCATTTAAAGTGTTTTCAGGCATCGGAAGGGGCTGCCCAAGGGGGTGATGGAGTCCCCATCCCTGGAGGATGACTGGATGTGGCACTCAGTGCTCTGGGCTGGTTGACAAGGTGGGAATGGGTCACAGATTGGGATCTTGGAGGTTTTTTCCAACCTAAATGATTCTGTGAAGTTCCAGAGTGATGGTGCCCCATGTCACAGCACTTGCCAGGCAGGGAAGGCTCATGCCATAAAACCCTCTACTTCTTCACTTATTTAGTTTCTGTGACTGATGAGTGACAATTCAGTTTTAAAGGAAGGTTCTGCTCTAGGAAGTGAACGCTGGTAAAAACCCTGTTGCCTCTAAACAGGCACTGCTGGTGGGAGACCAAGGATAACAAGGGGTGCTGCCCAGCCCTGAGCACCGTCCCATGACGTGGATCAGCGTGGGGCTGGGGATGCTGTTGAACCTGTGTCGAGGCACTCTCCTCCTTTGCCTGGTGAGGGGCAAAAGGACTTCTTTCCCTGAAGGAATGCTCTGGATGTGAGTGTTGCTGCAGCCCCGTGCATGAGGATGCCATGCATAGGCTGGCTCCCTGTGGTGGCCACTGCTTAGATGGCTGGTTGGGAATTGTTGGGACACAGTGTGCTCTGTGCAGCCCAGGGCATGGCTGTCATGCTGGAGAAGCTTGTGAACACTAACACAAAGGTTTTCTGTTGTCAGTCTGCTCTACACTGAACTCGTCAAATTTTGCTGCAGCTCCGAGAACTAGAAGAGTGACTTTTTCCTCTTTTTGTTGAGAATCTGGAAGAATCACAGCTGCAGCAGTCAGTGCTTTCAGCAAACCAGGGAGATCCCAGGGCCCCTCACTCAGGACAGCCCACAGTGCTGCTGACAGTGGAGCTGGGGCTTCCCCAGGGGTTACAGGTTCCTGCAGAGAAAGAGGTGTAATCTGCTTTAGCTTCAGTTAGCAGTGGGGTCTTTGGGGTTTCCCTGGCATGTCCCAGCCCTGCCTGTGCTGCTAGTGCTGGAAAGTAAACATCCTGCAGGCAGGCACTGGCAGCTGCCTGTGGCCGGGTCAGCATGGGGAGACAATCACTGCTTCCTCCATTCTCACACTTGGAGGATAATTTCCATGAACGGAGCCAGAAACAAGTTCTGTTGTGAAGACAGAGCCCTTGCTGTTCACTATTCCATCTTTTTTTCATTTTTCCTTCTATCCTTTCTTTATTTTTCTCTTTCTCTCTTTCTACTTACCCTTCTCCTTTGTCTCCTCCAGCTATGTTTTTGACCTCTCTCCTCACTCTTTTTGGAGTGGTAGCAGCGTAGCCCCCTGCAAACCAGCTGCCACCCCAGTACATTGTCCTGCCATGCTCTTGCATGACACTTTGGCACCCATTTGGGCACCTTCCCATGTCACTGGCCAAACAGAGGGACTGTCACCACTTGAGTCTGTGACATTTGCTTCCTCCAAGTTCCAGCTGAACATGAGCTCTGGGGAACCACCCAGCACTGGTTATTTTGCTTCCAGCACAGTGCTGGGAGCTTGGGGAGCAGAGCAGAGAAGCTGGTTCTGCTCACCCTGCTGCTCTGCCTGGTCATCACTGCCCATGTGGTGCAGAACACATTGCTGCCAGCTCTTGGGGCTGCACCCACATCCCCATCCCCATCCTTCCCACCTGCTGTCCTACCACATCAGGGAGTGAGCCTCTGAGCATCCTGAGGTTCAAATCTTCAGTGTACCCAAGGGCTGGGGGCTGGAGTGGGATCAGAGCATCCATCTGTGCTCCTTAGGAGCCTGTGGCAGAGCTTTTGCTCGGCTGCCAGCCCTCCTGGGAGAGGCAGTGGGCCAGCTGGTGGCACATGGGGTGTACTGAGGGTACTGTGTGATGGGAACATGGGCCTGGCACCTCTGCCCTGCATCCTTGACCTACCTCTGCAAAGGAAGGACGTGTACAGAGCTTAGCTGCCTTTATCCCCTGTGATATCCAGCCACACTCATTCAGGTCCTCCCTGCAACATCCAGCTAAAGAGTGTTCCCTCCCTCGTACAATGCTGGTATTGGCCCAGCATCCCCATCCCAGCCCCATCCTGCTGCCCCGTGTCCTCGCCTGGGCTGGCACCTGCCTCTGCAGCTCATTGGTGCATCCTCACAGCACACTTGGCTTTTTTGTGTCCTGTGTCATGCCAAGGAAGGGACGCAGTGCAGGAGTGGCAGCAGTGGGAGACAAGGGGACAGCGTGAGGCAGGTGGGAGCAATAATTGGTCATGATCTAATTAGGGAAGCCTAGGGCTGGATTAGGAGCTGCAACACGCTGGAGGTTTTTAGCTGTAAGCCGCAGATGGCTTTGCCTGTGAGCCAGGAGAAGAGAGGCTGGCGTGGACTTGACGGGGGTTCGTAATCCCGCCCGCACGACACTCCGAGCTGACTAACAGAGCTGTTTTCTGATGGCTTGGAAATACCACAGTGCCTGCGCTGCGTGAGGTCCCCACTGCTCCCAGCCCACACTCCCTGCACTGCCCCACTCCCTGCCGGTGCCTGTTCCAGCCCACTCCTGCACCACACACGTGGGGACAGCAATGGATGCAATGCAGACATTGGAAGAGGCAGTCTAAGCTACTCCAGGCTCAAACTATCCCACAGCAGATCTGTGATACCTGTCCTCAGCCTGTGCCTTTATTGGGAGCACTTGGCCTGCCCCAGCTTAAAAATGTAAATATTAAGTAAAGAACCATGTGACACTTTTGGATTTTACTTAAGGGAAGGATCATAAGAGAAAATGTTTTGTCCAAAGGTAAATATAACATTTTCTCCTTGATCAAAATGACTTTTATCTGTGGAAGCTTGATGGGAAGCAGTGGCCTGAGTACCGAGATGGCTGTGCAGATGTCACAGCAGGTGTCAGATTCACCACCAGAGCTGAGCATCCTGACTGTTAGCCCCTTCCTTTATTTCAGGACTAATTTGGCCAGTCCTTAACTGAACCCCTTACCCAGCTCTCCACCGTTCCCCACCATCACCTTCTCAGTAGGGAGCTGGGGTGGACAAGCAGCCACAGAGCAGACACATTCCCACATGCTAGTGTCAAGGGCAGCCCCATAGGACAGTCTTAGGCTCTCCTCCTGCCTGCCTGAAGAATCAGCATCATTTGGCTCCAAGCCTGTCTTTCCCTTCCTCCCCAAGGCATTTTCACAGCTGTGGCCAAGCTTTCTGGCCACTGCAGGACAGGAGGCAGGAGCCCTGAGTCCTGATGATGATGAGAAACCCATATGCCGTGGCTGGTGGAGCTCCCACCCTTCCTCCCTGGCCACCCCTGGGATGTAGAGCAGCTTCTGCCAGGAGGGGAAATCCTCCCCCTCCCCCTCACCTCCCATGGGGCATGGATCCAGCCAGGTCACCCTCAATCCTTGATGCAGTAAGAGAATTTGGGTGCAGCCTCCTGGAGCTCCACCTCTTTGTCCCCATTATCTCAGTGGAGGTTTCTTCTACACCCCCTTGCTCTCTGCCTCCAGCCCAGTACACTGCGTCCCATCACCAGTGCTTCATCCCAGCCTCTCCCTCAGCCTTCGGTGCTTCCAGCAAAATTCCTTTCTGTTCAGTCATTGCCGCCCCTCAGCCTTGACGCCTCTGGGACTGATGTGCTGGCAGGGCTGGGCTTCCTCTTCCTGAGCTACCCCAGCCCTGATCCCCTCACCTTCACCCAGTGCTGTGGCATTGACCCTTCCCTGGGGACACAAGGGCACAGAGTCTGCCAGCTGTGCCCACCCCAGGGTTCAGGTGTCCAGTGGGGGTGCCTAGCTTCCCTCACCCTTCCCAAGGGAGCTGCATCCCACACGCAGCCTGTGCCACGCTGATCCCACCACCCCCAGTGTGTTTCTGTGAGAGGATGATTTGCAGCCCCAGTTTGGGCAGGGAGTGTGCAAAGAATAGAATGACTGTGGTTTATCACTCACTGAGAGGTAGCAGGGAGGACTGGGGAGGAGTGGGAGACAGCAGGGATGAGTGGGAGGCAGTGGCTTCTGGAAGGGAGCTCAGCCCCACGGAAGTGTGAGGACTCTTGCCAACATCATCTGCCTCGGAGCACTGCTGCTCCCCCTCCCCTCCCAGCATCCATCCCAGCTCAGGTCTCACATACAGCATTTCTGGAGCTGGACCTTGTACTGACATCCACATCCTCCACACACACGGCCATCACCCACTTGTTCACCCCTCGTTGCAGGTGCCAACACTCAGCCCCAGCATCACCCCCTGGCACCCATCTGCCTCAGCTTCCCACAGTGGCACTGCCTCTCCTTACTGATTTCAGCATGATTGCTTTGCCTTTCCACAGTCTGCTTCACCTGTGGCTCTCCCAGCATTGTGCAAATATTAATTACTGATAATTAATTAAGTTAGATGTCCCCATACCCCATGGAGATGCTGTCTCATAAACATGCTGGCAGCAAACACAGTCTCAGGGCAGGCAGAACTGGGCCAGAACTTCCAGTTAGTTACCTGTTGCTGGTGATCCCACCTATGGCAGCTTCTACATGATAGACCTTCCTGGAGGGCTAATGGGCTAGGAGGGGGACATAGTTGGGAAACCAGCAACACCTGGTCTGGTCCTAGTAAGGTAGGATGGATGGATCTTTTTTTGCCTCTGGCTGTTTCTGTGCAGCTTCTGCTCCTGGAAACTTGCTCCTGGTTGAGACTGTGGGACGTAGGGCTGCCTGTGTAGGAGGGAGGGGGCTGCAACCTGGTGGTGGAGCTCATTTTGAGCCACCTTGGGGGCTATGCCCTGTTATTTGCACTGGTGTTGAACTGCAAATCCTCCATGGTAGATGGAAATTATTCTCTGTCAACCCTCCACTTCTGAAGGGCTCAAAGTGTTCCTGAGGCAGCATAAGGGTTCAGCATTTCCCTATCCCTCTGCTCCTCAGTGGAGGGCTGCGACTCTGTGCAGGAAGAGGACAGGAAGACAAACAAGGTTGTTGACCCTTCTGAAGTGAAGGAGGGGGATTGCCCAGGGATGCACAGCAGGAACTCACAGATTGTTTGCTGGAGCGTGGCTTGGAGGATCCCTTGGGCAGGGTCCCTCTGCTCTCTGAGGTGACAGAGCCCCTCTGGGCAGCTGTGGCTGTTGTTTGGGGGTCTCTCCCCCACCCAGGTCACCCACTCCCTCACTTGTGTGCGGCTGCCACTACCTGACCCTAAGGCTGTGCAGGGCACCAATCCCTGACCGGAGGTGCCACCTTAATCCGGATCAGTGGGAAATCTGTCGAGTGCCCACGCAGCCCTTGGCAGCTCGCTGCCGCTCCTGGGGCTCTGCAGATCAAGAGCCAGTCAGGACATGGACACAGCCGCACAGGAGCCCAGCCCTGGGCAGCCTTTTGCGCTGAGCCTGGAACACAAATACATGAATTGTTGGATGAAGCCAGCAAGCCCAGCAGCCGCTCTGCAAGCAAAGGCAGGAGCAAACTGGGGTGAGATTAAGGCATTCCTTTGGCAGCTCCCACCCCTTTGCCCTGACCGCTGTGTCTCGGCCTGTGAGGCCACTAATGCTACTTACATTATTACTGGATTATTTGGGTGTAATGAGCTTTGCCCCGCTCAGCTGTCCCTCTGCTCAGGGCTGTAGTGATGTGTAATACTTCCTGTGCGAGGCCACGAGGCGGGCAGCTGCTGGCTCAAAAACAAGCAGAGTCCCAGCAACACAATGCATTAATGTTCCCAAACGAAATTCCAGCATGGGCTGGAGGTTAATCACAAATCGGGGAGCTTTGGGTGTAGCACTGAACAAAGCCCTCAGGCGGGAGATGGTTCCCTAAACCGGGTCCTGACCTGTCTCCCTGGGCACAAAGAGAAGCGACCATATCAGTTTCATCTCTTTCTGTGGTGTAACACAGTTATAACCATCACTCCTATCCTCAGCTCCTTTTCCTCTGCCTTCCTCCCATCAGACCTGCCGATGCAGAGGCTTGGTGATGTGTTGCTATGGACACCAGGAAGTTTTCCCTGGAGACCAGAAGCCTGGAATAAGTGATGCCTGCATTTTCTGACATAGATTATTATTTTTTTCTTCCCCTTCTTTTTATTATCCATGTTTGTTTAAATGTTGATAAATTCCCAGCTTTTCGTCCCACCTCTGTCATGCATTCTCACTGAGCTTTGTGGATTTCCATGGCTGTGTCCCAGGGCTTGGCTTCTGCTTCATTCTGGGCCAGGGTGTGAGCACTGGGTGCGTGGGAGGAAAGTTTCAGTGCTGTAACTCTTGCTCTGCTGGAGACCCTCATAGAAAAGATCCTCCATTTGTTCCAGTCTTGGGAGATCCTGTTGGTCTCCCCAGGCTGCTGCAGTGCTCATGGACACACACCACCACCATCAGCTGCCACAGAAGGTCCTGGATTCGTGTTCCCAGGGCTTGTGCATCTTGATAAAACATATTTGCAAAAGGGGGGGTAGGGGTACCTTGCCCCCTTCACTTTGTTAGGGAGCTCAGAGTGATTAGGTTTAGACTAGTTAGTGTCTCTACTGGTCTGAGCTCCAGCTTGACTTCCATTTCGTCACTCCTCTGTTGGTGCTTGGTATCCTTTAGTGCCTTGGATACATCTGTTGGCCTCTGAGAGCTCTTGGCCTGCAAAAGCACAATCAGGAGGGAAGTCCAAGCAGATCTTGGAAGGTTGAAGCCTGAGCTTTGCAGACAGGCATTCAGAGAAATGCACCTCAGCTTCCCTTGCAGCCCTCCAGTCGAGCTTGGCGAGGCAGCCTGTCTCCAGCAGCACCACAGCCCCAGGGACAGAGCAATGGTCAGGGAGGGTCAGCCCATTTCCCAGAGGGAAGCAGTGCTGCACGTTTGCAGAGTGTGTCTCTGAGCACTTGGCATACGGAATGGGATTTTACTGTGAGACAGTCTCAATGTCATTTTGACTTCTCATTCTTTGCTTTTGAAGCCAATAATGGGCTGTTTCTGTTCCCTGTCACTTGATCTGCCCCTCAGTGAGCGAGGAGCCTCTGATGAGTGATCTCCTCTGTCTTGTGCCCCTTCTTCCCCGCTCTGAAGGGACTTCACAGACTGGCTTTCAATCAGCTGCTTCTCTTGTTCCTGGGAATGCAGTTCAGCACTGGGTCAGAAAAACTGTCCCATTGAAATCCTGCCTTTTGCTACTCAAGTTGCCCAAGTCATGACTCCCTCTTGGAAATCTTACAGCAAATAAGTCCTGTGCTGCTTGGCCCCTGCCTGCAGTGGTTGGCATGGTGTCAGCCTGCCTGGAACTCCTGCGCAGCCCAGGCACTTGCAGGTGGGGCAGGGAGTGCAGAAGCTGCTCTGTAATATGTTTTCTCTGTGTGTTTGTGGATTATGTTGAGGCAGAAGAAAGATCCCCTGCTCCATACGGATCCTACTCTGGATTGTGGGGTGAGGCTGCTGAGCATCACCTTTGTGGTGTTCTGCAGAGCTGCTGGAGGGGGGTGAGGAATGGAGGTGAGTCCCAGGACCATCTGCAGCAGGAGAGTGTCAGCTCTTGCCCACAGCTCTGTGGGAGCCACGTTGCCCTCCCCTCCCCTGTGGCCCCCGGCTCAGCACAGAGCCTGCACACGCCGCAGTGCTGCTCCAGAAGGAGCAGCGGGGCTGGGATGCTGCTCCTTGCTGAGGAGGTGAGACTCTCACCACAGCCAAACCCTCAATTGCTGTGATGTTTGAAAGCTCCTTGAAAAATTACTTCTTCTTCCAGTTCCTAAGCAAACAAATGGAAGCTCTGAAAAAAAACAACAGTTCCTTCCCCTGCTGCTGCCAAATCGGTGCTTGCTGGGCTGTTTCTGACGGGTCAGCAGCAAGCCAGGGCTGCCCAGGGCTGAGAGAAGCAGAGCAGTGGGTAGCTGGTCCCTGTGTTGCCTGCACCTGCTTAGGAGAGACAGGAGAGCAGCCGGGGAGGTGTGCATGGCTTTGGGCAATGCTGCGGTGACCTGGTTGTCCATGCAGGGACAAGGAGCAGTGCCTGGGCACTTGCACTGCAGACAAGTGAGCCAGACCTAGGATAGTGCTGTTTTGTGGGGCAGGCAAATCGCAAATCTAGACGGGGATCAGCACCCAGCTCAGCGTCACTGGGTACTGTCCTTTGCCCTTAGTGATGGCCTGATGTCCAGCAGCCATGTCGCTGTCATCAGAGGTCAGTGCAGTGACACCCAGCTGTGTCCCAGATGATAACAGACCCTTCCCCTCTCTCACTTTCCGCTGCCTCCTTTCTACCAGCAGTTCCCTATCAGCAAAACCCCTACACCCCTGGGAGCAGCTCCTCTGTGATCCAGTGCTACCGCTGTGGGGACACCTGCAAAGGCGAGGTGGTGCGTGTCCAGAGCAATCACTTCCACATCCGCTGCTTCACCTGCCAAGGTAAGACAACACTGCCTGAAGATCTGTTGACCAGCTTGCCCCACGACCCTGGGTGCAGTCTGGAAAGCAAAAGTCTGGGGGCAGACTTACCTGGTCCACTGAGATGTGATCCCACACCCAAGAGTGGTAGCTTCCTGCAGGGGGGATGTGGCATGGCACAGATGGGAGGTAAGGGTACGGGGCTGGCACAGTGCAGGCAGTGTCCCTGCCAGAGCCAGAGGCCATGAAGGGGTGGCCAAGCCCTAGGCAATGTCACTCCCCTTGAGTATCCTGAATGCCAGCAGTCTACAGGTCCCAAATATGCCCACAGCCCATTTGTATTATAGGGGGACCACCATGTTCTTCAGCTGCCTGACCACATCCAAATGAGGAGGAGGAGGTATTGCCAGCCTGGCTGAGGCAGTGAGGTGATGATATCTGGAGTGGTTCCTGGTGGGTCTGGGTGACAGGTCACTGCCACCTGCCCATGAGATGGGACAGAAGTGCCATGGGAAGGCAGCTGGGACTTGGTGGCCCTCAGGGCTGACAGAAGGGGAGGAGAGAGGTTGTTTGGATCCTCCCTGAGCACCAGAGGAGAGCTGCAGAGCTGTAAAGCTAATGATGCAGAGCTGATGCTGAAGAATTCCTCAGCACCTTTATTATAGAGCAGCTACTCCCAGCCAGGCCAGTGGCTGCTTCTCTAGCAGCCCTGTTTCAGGGCTTTTTAAAAGCCTCTGGTCTTCCATGCTCCCAGCACCTTGCGCTAACCAGGACTTAAATCCCCATCCTCTTGCTGCTCTTCCTCCTGCTGCAGCCCTGTCCCCTGTGGCATGGGCAGCCCCAGATCTCTGGGAGGAATGTGGGTCCTGGCCTGCCCTGGGGCTGGCCTACACCTGCAGGGCACCGTGCTGAGCATCCTGCCTTTTCCTAGCTTAGATGTGGAGGATCCAGCAGGAGCTGAGCGTTCAGACAAAAAGCTCAGACAGCCGCCAGCTTCAAAGGGCCCAGGAGCCAAGAGGGAGAGCCTGGCAGTGCTCATTGCCCGATTTCCAAGTGAAAGGGAATAAATAATGAGAGGAAATCCTCTTGTCTCACCTCCCCTCACAGCTCTCACCTCCTGCCACCTCTGGCTGGCTGCTGCCAGCTTCCACAACTGCCTGTCCCTGACGTGTCTGCAGGAGCCTGGCATAGGAGTGCAGCCCTGGGATGTGCTGTGGGTCCCAAAGCAAGTAGGGCATAAACCAGCTTCGTTATATCTTGCTTCTGCTTCCTGATGCTGTCCCAGAGCTGGTGACCTGTCTCTTGTCTCTGACAGGCTGTTCTGGAGAGCAGTGGCTTCTGGCTCTGTGCCCCTCTGCTAGGTGCCCACAGCACCAGGGAGCAGCTTGGCCAAGGGATGCTCCAAAGGAGAGGAGCTGCATCTCTGCCCCTTGGGCCCTGAAGCAGTGGGTCCAGGTGTCTCCTGCCACCCTGGGGAGGGTGGCTGCTGTGTGGGCTGGCCCACAGGTGCAGGCAAGGTATCAAGGACAGTATAGAGGGGTTCTTGGGGCTGAAGGATAAAACAGAGACTGAGGTGGGCTGGGCCAGCACTCTGTAGTCCCCCCTCCACCCTGTCACCTTGCAGGATGGGTAATGGGCATTTTGCAAAAGCCCCAGGATGTGGTCCCTATGCCACTCCTGCTGTGCCTTCAGGGTCTGATGCTCTTGAGGTCTCTCCGGATGGAGAAATCATAGGAGGGAAATGATGCTGAGGCCAGGGCTGGCTATGTCTCCTTGGATTACTGTGATGGGCTGTACACCACCCACGGTTCCCAGGGCAGGGGAGGAAATGAGGTTGGGCTGGACACCTATGGAAAAACAAGCACTGAGAGCTCCAACCCCAGCGTGCCTCAGGACCACTTTCCATTAGGGCACAGCTTCATGTCTAGGCCAGGGAGTGAAGGTGTCTCATAAGAGGCAGCCATGGCCCAGGACATGGAGAAGACCTCTCCCTAATGTCCCTAGGGCATTCCCAGCTCTTTCCTGGTCCTGTTCTCAGCTTTCTGACACGATGAGAATGTCAAATGGAGGAGCTGAGCAGTGGGTTCAGGAGGGGATGCCACTGGCCCTGCCAAGGTGTTTGTGTGTGGTGCAGGGGGGCTGCAGATCTTTCCTCTGGGCACTGGGATTTCCTCTGGTAGCGCCCAGCCTTGCTGTCAGGGCAGCACCATCCTATACCCCACCACAGCCCAACACTGACATCTTGTGGTGCTGGGAGAAGGCCCCAACACTCTGGTGGGAAGGGAAACCCTCGGAGATAACTGCAGAAAGCTGTGTGTCCCCAGGGATGCCCTGGGACTGGTGTTGGGGAGGCAGCAGAGGTGGGCTCAGGGATCCTGGGCTGGACCTGCCCACTGCCCCCTTGACGGATGCGTGTCCTCCCCTCCAGTGTGCGGCTGCGACCTGGCACAGTCAGGCTTCTTCTTTAAGAACCAGGAGTACATCTGCACCCACGACTACCAGCAGCTCTACGGGACCCGCTGCGACAGCTGTGGAGACTTCATCACTGGAGAGGTCATTTCTGCCCTGGGGAGGACCTACCACCCCAAGTGCTTCGTCTGCAGCACCTGCAGGTGAGTGAAACTCATCACCAAGGGTTTATGACTCCCTTGAGATGCCCTGAGCAGCCCTTGGCTGTGCACCAGACAGAGGGGTCTTTGTTAGCCTGCAGACTCTCATGCCCTGCTCAGCACCACGTTAGGCACCTCCTCTTTGTTCACTTAGTGGAAGTCCTTGGGAGGCAATGAAATGGCTCCAGCCCTTCCCTTTGCAGCCTGGTGACCTTACTTGGTCCTCCCACCTATGTGCACCCTTGCTGCTTCCTCTCGTGGCCCTTGTTGCCTGGAGCCCCTCTGCTGGCCAGCACCACAGGTTCTGCTGGCCCCTGGGGCAGGACCTCATGGGCAGTCCCAAGCGCTGTGTTCAGGCGAATGAGTAGCTTACAGCTCCCCCCATCTTCTTGGCCACAGGAAGCCATTCCCCATCGGAGACAAGGTCACATTCAGCGGGAAGGACTGCGTCTGCCAAAACTGCTCCCACTCTCTCCTCAGCACCAAACCCATCAAGATCCATGGGCCAAGTCGTAAGTTGACCGCTCTCCTGTTACGTGATGGCTACAAGGAGAGGGACCTCATACCGGTCGACAGTGTTTGGAGAGGGTGACAGGACAGGCATTATGACCAGTGTGCAGCACTGCACAATCCACAGGCATTCACAGAGGTTTTGGAGGAGGAAGAACAGGGTAGTCCTGTGGCTCCACCCAGGATCGCAGGTCACTGCTGGTTTCGGAAACTCCCTTGGCCTGTTTGTGACCTGGGTAGGCGCTGTCTGAGATCATAGGGAGGTTTTGGACCTGGGTTTGCTCTGAGTCAGTTGCTTTGTATTCAGCTGCATCAAGGTCTATGTCCAAGGGCAGACCCTGGGACTCCTTGCCTGGCTGTCGCAGCACTGGTGTTCCTCACTGCCTCTATAAGTAACAAAGACTTACGCTCATCCCCTTGCCATGATGAACCTCTGCTAAAACTCAGCTGCAGCAATGGACAAGCTCTTTTGGGTGGAAGATTTGGCCTGGCTGTTGATCTCAGGTTGGGATTAGCTTCCCTTCATGCCATGCTTGGCAAGCCCTGAAGATCAATGCCTGAAGCAGAGTCCTGAAGCCACAGCCAGAGCCAGGACTGCCATGGTGGCACCACTGGTGTCTGGGTGGGTTGACTTACAATTTAGTGCCCCCGGGAGCACCCCAAGTGCCCTGCCTGCCCCCATCTCTCACCATTGCCTCAATGGACTTAAGGGATGTGGCACCATTCAAATGGGCCTCAGCCTCAGCCTCAGGACAGGGATTCCCCCACCTTTCTCCATCACAACCCAAGCTGCCCAGAGCCAGGCTGTGCCCAGCCTGCAGCAGCCCTTGTCTCCCGCAGAACAGCCAGGGGAAGGGCAGCCGCACACTCTGCCTCTCACCTCTCCTCCCTTCCCACCAACCCACCAACGCTCCTCCCTGTCCTGTGGAGCGGGGTTACCTAAGGGCACCATGTTTTATTCATGGACAGCTGCAAGCAGATGCAGCTTGCCTCCTGCATGTGTCACTCACAGCCCTGTTGACCCTGGCAGTGCCACCCAGAAGGATGGCAGGGGAGGTGTGTGGGCTGGAGCATGTGCACTCTGCAGGGATGGCATCCCTAGGGGGAGGATGCTGAGCCTTTCCCTGCAGTTTCAATCCTTCAAACAACTCCAAACGAGAGAGAGGAAATGGATCCTGGCTCAGCCGACTTTTTCCCAGGGGTCAAAAATCCTCTCCCCTTAGCTTTGTCCAGAGGGCAGGGACTTGGCACAGAGTGGCTTGGGATAGGCTGAGTGAAACAGCCTGTCTGCTCCTGCTGCCTGTGCAATGCCATGGCAGGGAGGAGGTTAAGGAGAAACCCCATCTGGGCAGACCTGCTGCCCAGGGGGAGAAGAGGACAAGGAGGAGTCAAGGTCAGGGGTCCGAGGCCCATGTGCTTCCTGCTCCCAGCCTTGATGGGAGCCAGGGGAAGCAGAGAAGGAAGGGAGTCTCATAAATAATACTGCAGGCAGGGCCGGACGTGGCTGCCGGAGAGCACAGCCCTTCCTCTGCTGTGCTCGCTGCCGGACACTTCCCACTCCTCCGCTCCTGCCTGCAGGGAGCCCCCCTGGGGACCTGCGGGGACAGCACAGCCCCGGCAGCCCAGGCACTGCCCCTGACTCAGACTTGTCACCTGTCAGGGAGACACGGCTCTGTGCTGCGGTGGGTGCATGGCTCAGGTGGCTGAGTGCCAGCAGTAGCACAGAGGTCCGAGCTCCAGCTTTCCTCCTGGTTCCTTTGCTGGGAACAAGCAGAGGTGGCATATTTCCACAAAGAAACGATGCCCAAGAGGCTCCCCTGCAGTGATCTCAGCATCATCCCTAGAAAACTGCTCTGAGTGTGAGGGGTGTGCCAGGTTAGATGGCTGGGGTGCCTTGGTATGGGCCAGCAGATGTAGGTGTTCCTGCTGTGATGCTATGCTCCCCCCACCCTTCTGTCCCCACAGACTGTGCTGGCTGCAAGGAGGAGATCAAGCAAGGCCAGTCCCTCCTGGCCCTGGAGAAGCAGTGGCACGTCAGCTGCTTCAAGTGCCAAACATGCGGGATCATCCTCACTGGCGAGTACATCAGCAAGTGAGTGCCACTGTTCTGGCAGCATTACCAGGCTGTACCCTGAGGGTCTGGGGCTGCAGTGAAGGGCTGCCCACTCAAACATTGCTCACCCCTTTCTCCTCCTTCTCCCAAAGGGATGGCATCCCGTACTGTGAGTCTGACTACCATGCCCAGTTTGGCATCAAGTGCGAGACCTGCGACCGGTACATCAGTGGCCGGGTCCTGGAGGTGAGTCCTGGGGCCACAGCCACCCCATCCCAGTCTGTAATAGGGACATGCCTTGGGGAGGTGTGGGAGTTGCTTCATCCTGCCCCCATGTCATGCTATGATCTGTCTCTGGGGGCCATGGCTCTTCCTGCAGGAGGTGTGTGGACACACCCTGACCCTTCTCTGGAGGGTGGGAGCGGGAAAGGAGCCACCTTTGGAGAGGTGGCTTGGATGCCTGAGCTCCAGAAACAGCCATAGTACACGGTGGCCTAGTACACGGTGGCCTGTGTGTGCTGGGGCATGTCTGGAGCCCAAGATGTGGGGACATTAACCTTAACCAGCTGCTGCCATCCCTGGCTGTGAATGTCCCCACCATGCTCACCCCAGCCTGCCTTCTGAGCCTATCCCTGTGCCAGCAGCCTGCCTGTTGCCTTGGAAACACATTCAGCACGGCTGCCCACTGAGGAGCCTGGATGAGGGGCTGTGGCACCCTACCCATGGGCAGCAGTCCCCATGAGACACTCCTTTGCAGCGCAGCAGTCTGAGCAGGGAGTCTCCTTCACTGGGCCAAATCAGAGGAGGCTTTGCTTGTCGCGTTGCTGGACAGCAGGAGCTGCTCTGACAGAGCCACAGAGGGATGCAGGGATTTCACAGGGATTGCACAGCAAGACATGGATGCAGGAGGCTGTGGAGCATGTTTTGGATGATGATGGGGCTGCACAGCTGGTGAGGGGAGTGAGGGTTGCTGCTGGCGAGAGACACAGAGGTCCATCAGAGTTGGTCCTTCCTGGCAGCCAGGTACCCACCTTTTGCCTGTGGCTCCTGCTCTTGGAAGTGGCATGTCCTTTCAGGCTCTGTGCTTTTATACCCCAGTGTTTGCGGAGAGGTGGAAGGAATCCAGACTGAGGGTAACCCAAAGGCTGAGGAGGCACAGAGAAAGATGTCGAGAGGAAGCCTGTTGTGATTTCTAGACCCCCTGATGATACTATGGAGCCAGGCTGTGGTGACACAGAGGCAGCACAGTCACTCCTGCTGAAAAGCATTCTCAGTCACTCCTGAGACCTCCCCTTCAACATAGCTGAGCAGGAGGGAAGGGCTACCATATCTCTGCCATACCCAGATTGCAGCAATAGGAAGCTGTATCCCAAAATCAGAGGTACTGTGGCTCCACAGCGAGCCAGGCCACAGGTGCTGTGGGCTGGGTGCAGGTCTCCGGCCTGCTGAGGGTTTTACCAGGACATGTCCAGCCTGTTCCACTTGCAGCCTACCAAGAAACTGTCACCCTCTCTGGTCCTGCCAGCTGGGCTGGCCTGGGAGCACCCAGCCTCTCCAAGGAACCTCTCCTGAAGCTGGAACAAGTCGCCAGGAAGTTTTCAGCATCACCCCTCTCTGGGGAGCCTGGCGAGGCTTTCTGCTGACTCCAGGCTTCAGCAGCAGTCCCAGCACTGGCTGTTGGGAGCATGAGCTCAGCAGAGCAGCAGCTGCCATGGGCTGCCTGCCCATCATGGGGTCACTGGATCAGCAAATATCTGAACAGAGCAGGGCAAAGCCAGAAGCTCCCCTGACATCATATCTCTGCTGCTGCTCTCCTGGGAAGTCTGGTCCCCAATAGCCCTGTGCCAGGATAGGGCACCCTCAGCCACCCAGAAGTGTGAGCAGGGGGGGCATTATGTGGTACAGGATGTTCAGTATGTGAGGGGGGGTGAGAGGAATCAGAGAGGACCTGAGACTCCTGTCATAGAATCACAGAATGCTTTGGATTGGAAGGGACATTAAAGATCATCTATTTCCAACCCCTGCCATGGGCAGGAACACCTTTCACTACACCTGGTTGCTCCAAGCCCTGTCCAGCCTGACCTTGAGTATTTTCAGGGATGGAGCATCTGACCCAGGCTTAGGGGCCATGCAGCCCACACTCCTTCCCCTCTCTGGTATGTGCCTGTTTGCAGTATTGAATCATCTGTAAATCCAGAGGCTTTAGTTGTCTTTTCTGTCAGAGTGTGAAATGGAAAGGGTGCCTTTAAATAATTTTAGGCATTAAGGAGGCTCCTTGTGCTATCCCAGCAGCCTTTGGGCATTCCCAACTGCTCCAAGCTGTTCAGCCAGGCTTGGATGATTAATGAGTGTTTAAGGGACCCAAGTGATAACAAGCAGGTCTTTTCCCTTGCGGCCTCTACCAGCCTTGTATGAGCTGTAATATTAACCAGTATAAAAGGAACAAGGTTTGTGTATGGTTTGGAGAGTTGCTGCTCAGGAGGAGTGCTGGGTGTTGAGATGCTGAGGGGTGGCTTTTGGAGATCTGTGATTAAAAGCTAGTTGGGACTGGGCTGGTACATAGCACTGGGGAGCAGCCAGTCTCCCTCCACATGGAATCTTAGACTCATAGAATGGTTTGGGTTGGAACGGTCCTTAAAGCTCATCCAACCCACTGCCATGGCCAGGGAAGCTTCCCACCAGACTCATCCAACCTGGCCTTGAACACCCACACCCTGATCTGTGAAGCATCCCCTTTTAGCACAGTCTCTGACCTGGGCCAGCAGATAGGAAAAGATGGATATATATGGGGTCTTTTTTCCTTATTGTCAGCACACCAAGCCATAGAGGGTACTGATAAAGTCCAAGAGGACTAAACCCTTCCCATATGCAGAGAGGGATGAAGGAAGGCAAAAAGGAAGAGGAGTCCAAACTCATCTCCCCTGCCTGCCCTAAAACTTTCCATTCCTTTTGTTACAAACTGGAGGGGAAAGGCAATGGCTGCCATCTGCACCCCAAGGACACTGAATTCCAGGTTGATTTTTATGGGCAACCCACAGGTGGTTTCTCAGTTATCCTTGCAGCAAATTTCCCTGTTAATCCTCCCTGTTTCAAACTGGCTCCAGCCCCCTCTATTATAACCCCCGTCTTTGTCAGCGAGAGCCTTGTCTTCCCTCTGCCACCTTCAATTCTTCTTCTCTTGGATTATTATAGGAGTAAAAGATTCTTTTCTGGGCTCCCAGCCCAGAAAGCAAGCCTATAATTGAAATGCTAGGAGACACTTTGAGGGGGAGCAAGCTCCCAATTTAAGCTGTTATCCCTGTCAAGGAGCAAAAGGAGCAGCTCAACTTCCTCTCAGCTGTGGCAGAACATGTCACTAGCACTGAAGTTTGGGCATCGCTCAACAGAAGCAGAGAAGTTTATTTAGAGAGAGGAGCTGGCACTGGTAGCCAGGGAGGGTGCAACAGCAAAAGGAAGCCTTTGCTTTGCAAGGTTTATCTTTGGGGTCCTTCTTCTCACTTTCCTGCTGTGAGATCCTGGGCCAAATTTGCTGTTTCTTTTCAAATTCTAGAGGAGAAGCTGCTGGAAAGCATGGCTGCTTGGGTGAGTGCTGCTGCAGAGGTTCTCAGCTATTTGCAGAGTGCAGGCATGATTGATTAGGGGTCAGGTTTGTAGAGGTACCATCACTGGGGGTTTGGGACCTCCTGGTTCTGCTTTCCTGTGTGTTGGACATTTCCTGGAGATCAGAAAATGCACAGTCTGACTCATAGTCCAGCAGGTCAGAAACACTCATCATGAAGTGGTCTCTGGTTTTCTCCATATGATGTGAAGGTCTCCGAGGCCACCCTGGGCAGTTTTGTCCCATTCACCATGTCCTGCCTGGCTCAGGGGTCCCTGTTCTCTCCTCACCCTTGCAGGCAGGAGGGAAGCACTACCACCCCACCTGTGCCAGATGTGTCCGCTGCCACCAGATGTTCACAGAAGGAGAGGAGATGTACCTCACAGGTAGGGATGAGGAGGGACTCCTCAGCCCTGTGTCAGGGTGTGGACCAGCATGGCTGTATGGGGGTGTCCTGGCTGGGGGCACTTTGGGGTTCAGGTCCTTATGGCTCTGAAAGGGTCTTTCAGACCCCCCTCTCCACTCTCCCCAGTACCTGCACTCTTCCTGGGTTGTGTGGCAATAATTTCTCGTCATGAAACCTCCCGTGCCACTGAGCTGCAGGAGACTGTTCCTCGTCAGGAGCTTTTTGGTCCCTGTGAGACTCCCTGCACAGCTGGGGAACACTGGTGGGCATGCCTGGATGTGTCCCTGGCCGTCTTCCAGTGAACAGAGCCTGGAATGGGTGCAGGGTGCCTGTTTCCCTGCTCTCCCGAGCCCCAGGGGGAGGCTGGGCCATCCACAGATCCCCCAGTCCAGGTTAGCTGGCCAGCAGCACTGGAGGGGTAAGGCTTTCACTCAACAGAGATGAGTTGGGTTTGGTTTTGGCAGGAGCTTATCCCTCCTGGACCCATCTTAGGGGCTGATTCCAGTACAGAGGGAGGGTTTGTTTTCTCTCAGTAACCTCTGCTTGCCTGTCACAGTTTAGTAGGTTGGGCCACTGCTCCTCAGTGCTTGGAGCTGTTTCATTCCTTAGTGCAGACACACAGTCCCCAGTGCCTTGCCTTCCCATTGGGCATGTTCCTGTGGCACTTCTGAAGGTGTCAGGGACAGGATGGGATCCTCCCATGGCAGGGGGACTTGGATGATATGTAACAGCAGGGGTGAGCTGTGTATGGAGCTGAAACACTTTCCCTTTGCTGTGTTGCAGGCTCTGAAGTGTGGCACCCAATCTGCAAGCAGGCAGCCAGAGCAGAGAAGAAGCTGAAGGTAGGCAGCTAAAGGGAGGGGCGTCTTGAGAGGTGGCACATCCCAGGTGACATTGTTCACAGGTCCCTGCAGGAGGGGAACTGTTGAGGAAGTGTCCAAGCTTGGAATGGCTTCCCAAGGCCGCCCAGAGGATGGTGGGTGTTTGTGGCTATTAATTGACATCCGCTTGTGGAATGGGGGGAACAGCAGTCCCCTCACAATGCCCACACCCCTCTCTGCACCTGACTGGCCATGGGAGCAGCTACCTGCTGAGTCTTGCCAGGCCACTCCAGATCTGTCCCTGAGAGCTGTATACAGGGCAGCCTGAACAGACGTGGGACTGGACCTTCAGTGAAATTCAGACCCCAAAGTAAAAATTCGGCTTCTGTACCCGCCATGTGCCTGCTCAGGGGTCCCTCCTTGCCATGTTCTCACCTGCCCTCCACCTTTCTCCCTCCACAGCACAGAAGGACATCAGAAACCTCCATCTCCCCGCCTGGTTCCAGCATTGGCTCCCCAAACCGTGTCATCTGCGTAAGTACAGCTGTCCCTCATCCAGGACCCCAAGGACGGGATCAGCAGTTTCCAGTGCTGCTGTTCAGTGTGAGGTGTCCCCCAAGGACAAGCCCAGCATTTGGGGACAGCATGAACAAACCATGTCCCCTTGCCTTAGTGCCATGCTGTGCCACCAGCATGATTGGCCTGGATCAGGAGCACTCAGAGGGGCACGGTCCTACCCTCCCAGTGGTTCTGCCCCTACCTACTGCTGCCTCTCAGGCATCACCTCTTACCTCTTCTTGCTGCTAGGGTGACAGTGCACTCTGTCTGCTCTGCGCTGGCTCCACACTGTATGTTCCAGCCTCCCATTTCTTCTCTCCTCCTCTTTCCATCTCTCTGTCTCTGTCTCTCCCTCTCCCTAGGCTAAAGTGGATAATGAGATACTTAATTACAAAGACCTGGCAGCTCTTCCCAAGATTAAAGCCATCTATGAAGTGCAGCGTCCTGACCTCATTTCCTACGAGCCCTATCACAGATACACGTCGGATGAGACACTGGAGAGATATAGCTATGGGGAGGTACTGAGTCTTGATATGCCCAATGCTGGGATGCACAGGGACAAGGCCTCAGTTTGGAGGAGAACTGTGTGTGGATTTGCTCACTCCAGTGGGGGTAGGACTTCTCTCAGAGGCTCATCGCCACCAGGAGGAGGGCCTGTGCTGACAATAAAGTGTTGATGCTGCTGCTGTAGAGTAAGAAAGAAACCAGTGACATTACTAGTCACCAGTGACCTTACCAGTCATAGACCAGACTGCAGGGATAGCACTCTGTGGGAAGAGTGATGTGGCAGGGGAAAAGCCCATCACAGCCCACAGCAGGGAAAGAGGAGTTCACACAGCAGCACATGTGCATCCCTCCAGGGTGGAGGGACAGACTATCCTTAGGCTCAGCCCAGCCCTGGTACACAATCCTCATGGCCACCCAGCCCACCATGGCACCCCTGGAGCATGGCAGGGCTGCCCTGTTTGGTGCTGGCCCTGCAGACAGGGGAAGGAGCTTGGTTGGTGCATTTCCACAAGAGTGTGATGAGATGATGCCTCAGCAACACACAACACGGGACTGTCCTGCCTGGCCAGAGAGGCTGGGACTGCTGGATGAGTTCTGTGCATTCATGGAAGGTCTGAGCAGCCCACACAGAGATGGGGGGGCTGGAGGTAGTCCTGAAAAATGGGACTTGGTGAAGGCCAGCAGCAGGGGCATTTCTTACATCACCAGTCCCAAGATTTTTGTCCCAAACCTGGTTTCCTCCAGACACCCCAGGGATGGTGCAGGCAGCATGGCCCAGTGTAGAGCACCCCAGGGCCAGCAGCTGCCTTCCTCCCTTGGAGCTGCTCCACTGAGGTCTCTGGGGGGTGCAGGCTGCTGGTTCCTCATGCCAGTTCCCTTCTTCGCCAGAGGCTCCCTGCCCACTGTCCTGGCACAGTTTGTCTCTGGCTGTGCCACCAGCCACCATCACTGCCTGGCAACTGTAATTTGGGGAAAATGAGCTGCTGTGGGATCCTGAGCTGTCACTGCTCCTCTTAACCGTGTGCTGTCTCTCTCTCTCTTTTCCTCCCCACTTTGCCTTCTGCTGCCTCCAGTCCCTGGGGACCCTCTCCCCATACTCACAGGTAATGCCCCTGCAGGCACTGGGAGTCTGGCATCTGCTGTTGCAGGATGTCCCTCTGCCCAGTGGCTCTGCTGTTCATTCTCCCCAAGCTGTTGGCTGCCTCAGGATGGGGGAAGATGGGGGGACCCTGTCCAGGAGAGTGCTGTCCTTCAGGTCCTGAGGAAAGCAGGGTGCAATCCCTCCCTGGTAGAATGGAGCCAGGGTGCAGCAACAAGCACAGGGAAGGAAACAATCTCCAGTCAAAAAGCCTCTGGCTGGACACTGTCACCTGATCTCAAACTCTGGGTTTTGCTGCCTGTGCTTTGGCAGCAGGGGAGGTAGAGCAGGAGGGGAACCCTGTCCAGCCTCAGAGGACATGCGCTGCCCACAGGTGTCACACCACAGAGCATGCACCCTCCTGGGCTGTCCCAGGAACAGGGACCCCTGTCCATGGGACACCTCCTGCCAGCTCTAACGCTACTCTCTCCACACCTTCCCCATCCCCAGGACATCTATGAGAGCTTTGACACACGGCAGAGGCGAGCCTCCAGCCCAGGCTACATCGACTCCCCCACCTACAGCCGCCAGGGCATGTCTCCCACCATCCCCAGGTCCCCCCACCATTTCTACCGCTCAGGTGAGGATTTCAGCTGCAACCCCAGGCTGAGCTAAGCTCAGACCCCCAAGTGAAGCAAAATGGGATCCCAAGTAGGATCACCAAAATGTCCCTGGGACTTCTGTGGTCTCTCCACTGGCAAGCAGGCAGGAGGCCTAGAGGGAGGGCTTCTGTCAGGGGGCACTGACCAGCTCTGCTTTATGCATCGTCTGGTTCCCCTGACTCTTTGTCTTGTGAGTCGAGAGGGCTTTGTTGCTCAGACCTGAGCTTGGGCTCTTGGAAGGATGGGGTGGGGAGGCGGAAGGCAGATGACCCCCAAGTCTGATGAAGACTGCTCAGCTGTCTTGGTAGCTCTGGGGGGGTTGTGCACAAGAGTGCTTGTGCCCAGCCAGTGCTGTAAGCAAGGTCCTTACACACACAAACGTGCATGCACGCACGCTCTGGAGCATGTCGGGGGGAAGCAGAGTGTGCGCCTGTGCCATGTCTCCTGTCCTTTGGAGCTGGGGAGGAACGACTGAGAAAAACTGAGGTCAGTAAGTCCAGAGGTCCTGCAAACTCCAGCGCTTCACTGCCAAGGGTCCATCACTGTTTGTCTCTGCAGTATGCTCAGCTTTCCTTTCACCAGCGGTGGGGCAGCTGGCTGACCTGTAGCAACACCTGCCCACAGGGTTTCCTCTGCATCCCATCTTTCTCCGGAGATGCGGGAAATCTCTCCATGTCTCCCTGCTCCATCACTCCTCATCCTGGACTATGGCCCGCCTCACATCCCTATCACCCCCCCACATGGGTCACCTCTGCTCTTCTAACACCACTGCATTTAACACCCATTTTCTTCTGCCTCTTATTCTCTCTCGGTCACTTACGGCTGCTTCTGCTCGGCACCGCGTAGGCACCGAGAGTGGGCGCAGCTCCCCCTACTATAGCCAGTTAGATGTGAGGTCCTCCACTCCAACCTCATACCAAGCGCCCAAGCATTTCCACATCCCAGGTAGGCTCTGGAGCGCCCCAGTCCCAGGGGAAGCGCTGTGTCTGTGGCATGCCCGCATGTGCAGTCCCCGCTGTGTCGCATGCATAGTTCCACCGCCTGCCTAGAGCCAGCTGGCAGCAGGATCTACCCCTGGTAGAGGCCATCCATAAACAGGACCTGCAGCTTGAACCCTCCTCCCTCCCCATCATCACCCGGGGATCCCAGAGCTGCCCAGAGTCTGCTTGATCCTTGCAACATCCCTCTTCTCCCTCTTCCCTGACCTTCCTCCACTCCCCACACGAAGATTAGTGCCCTGGTGAGAGCCTGCCCTCTCCCCTGCCTCACCCCACAATCACCAGCCGAAGCGTGTCCGCCCTTCCCACACCCATCCGCTACAGATGACTATTTTATACTCCCCCTAGGGCCCGCTGCTCCCTCCCCCCAGAGTCTTCTGGGCTTGCCAGATGCCTGCTCCCCTTCTGCAGGGATTGCAGGGGGCCACCAGGTAAGGGCCACCACCCGCTCCCAGCCACACAGAGCCCACGGGAATGGGGATGGAGCGGGCAGAAAGGGAGAGTGGGGTGGGAAGCAAACAGAGCTGCCCATCATCCTTCAGCATATGCAGTGGGGTCAGAATCCCAGACAACCCCACTCAGCTGTAGGCATCTCCCACTGCCCTCATCCTCCTCCAAAGCGTGGAACCTTCTGCAGTGCATAGCTGATGCCCTGGAACAGCACCATGAGGACACCCAGAGGCTCCCCACCATGGTCTCTAGCTCCCATCCCATCCCTGCCAGGGTTTGGCCCCACTGCCCACCCTGCCCTGCCCTCCCGCTGCTGGTCAGTGGTTTATGGATGGCCCCCTCCCTGCTCCGCCAGCTCTGCTGCCTGGCCCCTGGGCAGGGGCTGTAGCTCTCGGCGCCAGGCTCCAGTTCTCGCTTTCCCTCCCAACTTGACTCTTTTCTCTCTCTGCTGTGGAAAGAGGCTTTGGCTGATGTTGTGTCACCCCAGGTAGCTCGCAGGCAGTTCTTCCAGGTGCTGGCACCCCGAGAAGCTGCCCCAGGGCAAGCGGTGGTGCCTCGCTGCCGGCTGGCAGGGGGGGCCAGCGCGCTCCAGCTGTGCCCTCCGCCCCAGTGCATGCTGACGCTGGGTGCTCACTGCATGGCCTCTGCTCACCACTGCCCGCAGGCAGCCCAGGGACTGTGCTCCTGCTGCCCGGCATGCCAGTCTGGAGCTGTGCTCCCGTGGGACATGTGGGCCTGGAGGTGGTTGTGTGATGGAAATGTGGTGTGGGAGTAGTGTTTCCTGCAGGACCTCTGTCCTGTCCACTCTCAGCATGCCCACACTGACCTGTCCTTTCCTCTTCTTCCCTTCTTTCTTCCCTTTCTTTCTCTTTTTTCCACCAGCTGCCGGCGAGAGTAACATCTACCGGAAGCCCCCCATCTACAAGCGCCATGGTATGATGTGCCTT
Organism: Sakesphorus luctuosus; assembly: GCA_013396695.1. Classification (NCBI taxonomy): domain Eukaryota; kingdom Metazoa; phylum Chordata; class Aves; order Passeriformes; family Thamnophilidae; genus Sakesphorus; species Sakesphorus luctuosus. The sequence goes on along the minus strand of VWZD01000569.1, from coordinate 1,586,367 downwards.
CTGTGTGTCCATCCCCGTATTCCACAGGGAGAGGACCAGCATGGGGCTCGGTCCAGCTGAGTCGTGTTCAGAGATAGGGTTGGAGATGGGGGCAGGTGCCAAGGCAAGATGTTTGAGTGCTGGGCTTTGGTGGTCTGATGCTCCTGCTTCCCCTCTGGGCAGCAGAGTGCAAGGTTCAGTGGGAGAAAGGCATAGGTTTGAATGACATCCCTGTTACGTGGGATGGAGGAGAGAAGGCTGTCAGCGACACTGGGGTAGCTGTGGGAGGGAGTGCAAGGCCATAATGGGGTGGCAGAAGGCACAAGGGTGGCCATTGATTGCTGAGGCCAGGAGCAGGAGCAGCCTCAGAAAAGCAATGGAGAAGGTAATTTGCAGGTTCACATGGAGCCATGGAGAAAAACCACAGCCCATTCTGTATGGATGCTCCAGGGTGAAACAGGCCTAGGGGGGTGTTGTAGGGTGGGGAGAGTGTGTGGTGTGTGTCAGTGGGGCTATATTGCACTGTCCCTGCTTGCTTCTGCACCTAGAGAGACAGTAGCTCCTCCCAGCAGTAACTGTGTCTCCTCTCTCTTCCTGGGCTCTCCCTTCCCTCCTGCCAAACTCCCACTGCCCTGCTGCTGGCTGTTCCTCCTGCTGTAAGTACCTGCTGTTGGCTGGGTCCCCTGTGCCTGCTGAAGGTGGTGGGATGGCCCTGCTACACCTTTTGTCCTTCATGCTCCTTCCCCTGTGAGTCTCCTGGCCTCTGGTGCAGCAGGACTCCCTTCTGGGTTTCTCACCTGTGCTGCTGAGGCTCAGTCCCCACTCTGAGCAGGCTGTGTGTGTCCCTGCCATGGGGGCTAAGCCCCTGCAGAGCCCCTTTGCTCCCCTCCTCCTGCACAGCCCACTGCTACCTTCCCCTGGAAGTAATACCCCAAGAGCCCTTTCCTTCATCCATCCCCTCTCCTACCTACAGGTGATGGGACAGCAGAGGCACAGGTAGGTTGGTGGCACTGGTGGGACTGGGACTAGGGTGAACACTGTTGTGGTGCTGTGGGCTCTCAGCAATTTGGGTCCCTTCCCAGCCACTTCAGTGATGGTGCCTCTGCTTGTCACTGTCCCCACCATCTGCCTCAGTACCCTTGTCTCAAGGAAGTGTCAACAGTTTGAAAACTGATTATTCCCAGCTCTGCTACATGTTGTCCCGGCCATGAGTGACTGGCAGTCACTGGGGAGAGGAGGCCATCTACCTTCATCCCAGGGTGGATCTTTGCAGGCCCTCACTATAGCTCTACCTGATCCTTTTGCAGACAATCCCTCTGCAGCCACAAAAAGCAAAACCAGCGAAGACATCGCACAGTCATCCAAGTACAGCCCTGCCTACTCCCCGGATCCGTACTACCACTCAGAGTCGGAGTACTGGCCCTTCCAAGGCTCACCCAAAGGTAGTAAGTGCCTACTGGGCTGCAAAAAAGGGAAACCCGTTCCTGCCCCCAAACCCAGCTGTTTTCTGGGAGGTAACCCTGCTCCGAGTTGTGTCTGGAGCCAAAGATGGGGTTGGGCTGAGATACCTGCCAAAGTGACTCCAAAATCCTAGGAGCCTCTGGAACTCAGCTGTCCCCATGCAGTTGGGGACTGTCTCCAGTAGGGACTGCCTGCGTTCACCTTTGGCCCCATCTGACCCCCTCATGTGTCTCCTTGCAGCTCCCCGTGCCCGCAGGTTCTCGTCAGGTGGTGAGGAGGACGGGTATGACCGAGGCATGCACAAGGTGAGTGATGTCCCTGCCCACACCCCAGCAAGGGAGAGCTGGCAGCAAACCACCCCTGGTTGGCTTTAGGGAGGAGGCTCAGCCTAGCTCTGCCACCCAAGAAGGGAACACCACCCTGCTGTCCTCTGCCATCTCTGCTTGGCCACCCGCAGCACAGGGTCTGAAGGAGGGAGAGCACACCCCCTTGCCAAGGCACCCTACCCCAGCACCTCATCCCCAGGGGTGGGGGAGCAGATGGGAGATTCGAAGCCCATGCCAGGAGATGCCATGCCCTGTCATGATGTGCCAGTGGGCAAGGAGGGCTGGGCAGGGAAAGGAGGGGTGCAAGGTGGCTTTCCCCCCTCTGTCCAGATCCAGAGTGGCATTGGCAGGCTGATCCTGAGGGAGGAGATGAAGGCTCGGTCCAACTCCTATGCAGACCCCTGGACACCCCCTCGCAGCTCAACCAGCAGCAGAGAAGCCCTGCACACGGCTGGCTATGAGGGCTCCCTCAACGGCTGTAAGGATGACCCTGTCCATCTGTCTGTCCCACCCGGCATGGCCCCACCTCTCTGGGAAGTTGCCTGGGGTGGAGAGGGAAGAATGAGATTAGGAAGGGATGAGGAGAGGTGCTGGGCACAGAGTTGGACTTGGCAAGCTCTTTTCCTTTCTGAAGAGCTCCATCCATTCCCTGTGTCCCACCTGGGATGGAGCATTGCCCAGTGTGTGTTTGGGCAATCTGGTGAAGTGCCTCATGGGGTGGCTGAAGGGTCCCTTGGGAATCTGGCAGCACAACCACACTGGGGTTGTTCTGAGCTGTTTGGGATGGCTGTATGTGTGCCTCACTAATGGCACCTCTTGGACCTCCTGCCACCCCAGACCTGCTGACAGGCCCCAGGGCTGCCTTGCTTGCACTGCTCTTCTCACACAGCACCCATCCCCTCTGTCCTTGGGGCTACAGTGGGGCTGGGGGGCATTTGGGAGCCTGGCAGCACAGATGACCCTGCCTGCTCCAGGGTCTCCATCTTTATGGCACGTCTGCCCTCATGGAGCAAGGGCTGTTTGGGGATGCTCAGGTAGTCCCTCAGCCGTGTGGGGCTGAGGGAACTCCAAGGAGGACCCATGGGGCTGGGAACAGGCAGCACTGCATGGCATGGGGTGCTTGGTCCTCCCTGACACCCGGCTCTGCTCTCCTTGCAGCTCCCAGAACCCACTACCTGGCTGACAGCGGTGAGTGTGTGACCCTACAGCCCTCCACAGCTGGTCCCCCATGGCTGCAGGGTCCAGAGCCTGAGATGGAGGAGGTGCTGGGACCGGGGAGGGAAGAAAGGAAGGAAAAAAGGAGCCCTTGAAAGTCTGGGCCAGGGTAGAGCTGAGCTAGGGCAGAACTGGTGGCAGCACTGGGAGAGGATGAGTCAGAGAAACTGGAAGAGGAGAATGTGTTGTGCTGAAGGGTGAGGTGGGAAGGCTGCCATGGGAAGGGGATTTTTAGGAGAGGAGTATCGCTCAGGAGGAAGCCAGGCTGCAAATGAGTTGGAGCTGGAAGGAAACAGAGCTGGGTGACTGTGGAGCTGGGTAGTGACATGGGAGCACAGTGGTAGGGTGGCCTAGGAGGTGCTGTCCCAGGATGTAAGGCTCATCCCTACATTTTCTCTTACGCATCTTGGTGGCTTCTTTGCAGACCCTCTCATTTCTAAGTCGGCCTCGCTGCCTGCCTGCAGGAGGAATGGGCTGCACAGGGTAAGTGCCTCCTGCCACATCCTGCTGGTCACCAGGCATTTCTGCACTGTTTGTCATCTTTCCCAGGCTCCTCAAAGCCCCCAGTGCTTCCATGACTAGGGTGTCCTGCTCCTCCCTTCTCTGCATCCCTGCTGGCACTGCTGCCCTGTGCTAATCCAAAATTACTTTTATTGGGGTCCAAAGTGCTTTGTCCAGGCAGTGCCTGCCCTGAACCTCCCCCAGGGCACGTTTCAGAGGAATGCTGAGGTTGCTTTCCAGCACAAGAGCTTTGCTTTGTATCCTGGGCTAGCGATTTCTTGGGATCAGAAGCTCTGGTCCTGCCTCCATGTGACTTGGCTTGTCACTTCGCCTCCTTGTGCCTCAGTTTCCCTACTGCCAGGGGTGGGAAGCACGTCCTGCTTTGGGGTGGGTGGATGGCTTCTCCCCTCAGAACATAGGAGATTCCATGCTGAGTGTCTGGAGGAGACCTACGCTTACTCCTCCCTCCTTCTATTCCTGCTGCAGCCTCCCAGCGCTGAGCTTTTCCACTACGACAGCACGAATGCTGTGAACTGGGGAATGCGAGGTAAGGAGCTGTGGGGTCAGGGACCCTCTGGGCATCCTGGAGCCAGATGCTGTGGGGCTGCCAGCCAACCCTGCAGGCAGCTCTGGAAAATGAGACTGGAGGGAGAATGGGCAGAGATGGGCAGGGGTCCCTGCAGCCCTGGGGGGAGGATTCTCGCAGCCAAGGAGTCAGCATGGCTCATGTCTCTCTTTTCTCTCCCCCTACAGAGTACAAGGTAAGATGCTTCTGCTGCAAGCATTGACTGTCAGCCAGAGGTGGAAGTCCCAGAGATGTGTCCACAGGCTCTTCAGGGGGAAGTTTTGGCCTCTGCCTGCAATGTCCTGCCTTCGTTCCCCTCCATCCCCTGCATGTCAGCCCCCTCCCAGGACTGCAGGGCTCAGACCAGAGTCTGTCCCCTCTTGCCAGGGTCCCAAGCACTTGGATGAGCAGAATTGTCTCCTGAGTGAGGAACAAGAGAAAGGTGGTTGTGCCTTCCTACTCACACTTGCACCTGGGTCACTCCTGGTTTTGCAGAATGAACAGGTTATTCCAGAGCCACCAAGGTGATTTCAGGTGGATCAGGATCACCCTGGGAGCAAGTTCCCCCTAAGCCTTGTCCCATCCAAACCCTGGAGTCAGCAGTGCCGCCCAAACACTGCTAAACATGGCAGGAGGAAGCTTTGCCCTGGTGGCCCCCATGGCCTCATTTCCAGGTGTGCCCCAGTTACCTTCCTCTGGCTCCAGAGCTGCCTCATGCTCTTCCTGTCCCTGTGCAGATATACCCCTACGAGCTGCTCCTGGTGAAGACGAGGGGGAGGAACCAGCTGCCCAAAGATGTGGACAGGACTCGGTTAGAGGTGAGAACAGCTTTTTCCACTGGGTACAATCTCCAGAGGGCACGAAGGATGTGATCCCGTGGGATGTCCCTTTAGCCCTGGCAGGCAGCATGTGGCTGTCAGGGGGTCATGGATGTGTGACAGACATCCCCAGGAGCACTGTCATGGTGGTCCTGCTGCTCCACTGACCAAGCAGAGCTGTTCCTCGTGTCCACAGCACGAGTGTGTTTGACAGGGGCATGAGGGAGGCAGGTTCTTCCCCTCTCCTCAGTAAGCACTGCTGGGGATTGTGGCAACAGACCCCCTCCAGCCCTCAGACCCCCTCCAGCCTGGGTGGTTGCTATTGGCTCCAGGTGGTGGCCAGAGTCCCCAGCTCTGGCCCAGCATCCCATCTCTCCCCAGCGGCACCTTTCCCAGGAGGAATTCTATCAGATCTTCGGCATGACCATCGCTGAGTTTGACCGCCTGGCCCTGTGGAAGAGGAATGAGCTGAAGAAGCAGGCTCGGCTGTTTTAAATGCAGTGCACTATAAATATATACATACCTATAAATATATACATAGAGAGATCTCTATATTGCAGCTCTATATGATTCTCGGTGCTGTACGGGGCAGAGGTGCCCTCTGCACCCCTGAGAGTGAATTGGAGTCTCGCAGATCGATTTATCCTCTGTGTTTCCTTTACTTTTACAATCTTGTTTCTGTATCAATCCCTGAGTTCTCCCAGGAGCTAAAGCCAGGTGGGCCCTGAAGCATTTGGCATCTGTCACTGCTGCCCCACAGGAATATGATGGGAGGGGAAGGGTTTTCCTCCTGCCACAGTACCCAAGGCTGGGGGAGAGTGGGACTCTGGGATGGGGTTGGGATAGGGGTGTCCCATCCTCAGCTAATCTTTGTATTTACTTATGGGTTGGAAAAGGCCCTGGGCACGTTTGCAAGAGAGTGAGATCTTGATACAGGCTCCTTAAAGTCCCCTCTGCCTTTACATGCCATGATTGGGGGGCACCTTCAGTATCAGAAATGCAGAGCTCAGGGCAGGGGGGAATAGAAGTGGTGAGGACCCAATGGGGATCAGGGTGCACCCCAAGGCTAAGGTGAGAGCCTGAGCTCTGATACCTCCAAGGCTTTTGGTTTTCCTTGCAAACCCCGTATTACCAGTTTATCCTCTCAAGGTATCAGACTGGTGGATTTCTAGGCCATCCCAAAACCAAGCACTTCTTAAATGAAATAGCCAAAGCCACCTTCTTGTGCAGTTTCTTGCTGTTCTTCAGGTTTATCCAGGGCCAAGGGGTGGCATGCTGAGGTGCTCAGTCCTGGGCCCCCATACTTGGGACCATGCCACAGGGTGCATGCACCCAGCACTGTTGCTCTGAGACCTCGGCATCCACATGGGAGTGGTGGGAATATTCCAGTTGGGAGCTGAGGGAAAGACCAGAGAGGGGGAGCTGGGGATGCCAGTTGCACTAACTGCTGTACCTCTCCTGAGTTTACCTGAATTACCCCATCACAGATGCCTGAGTTCCTGATGAATCCCTGTGCAAGCCTCTAGGAGTGAAGGGCAATTCTGCATTTCCCTCCACTGCAAACTATTGAGATTTTTTTTCTGTTTATTTTTTTTCTTAAAACTAAAAAGGTTGTTTCCACACAATTATTTTTCCTGGTGTCTGTGGTGCTCTGGTTTCCTATTTGCTTGTCCATCACAATTTTCAAGCATGTGACGGGACTGAACGGTCAGAAACAGGCCAGGAAGCTGTAGGATATCTCTGAAGGAGCTGGGTCAGCAGGGTGCCTCTGAGGGTACAGCAAGGGTCTTGCCTTCACTGTGCCATGGACCAGCTCTGCTTTTGCCTGTTTGGTGCTCCCTCCTGTCCTCAAGTGCCCCATGTAGTGGATTGAAATTTCTCCCTGCCATTCAGCATTGCCAGGCTTGTTGCCCAAAAAGCCATCACCAGGTTCCTGTGTGATGCAGAAGCTTGCCAGGGTGCAGGGGGCTCAGGACCTGAAATTTCCCCTTAGCAGAAATGCTGGCTCCAGGAACTTTACACCAGCATGGGAGGGGCTGGGGACTGAGGTAAAGATGGCAATATTGCCCTGGTAATGGCTCCTGTCTGCTTCAGAGCAGCACTAATTGAACCAGTTTTACTCAAAGTTGTTTTGCACACACCAAACTAAGGCTCCCTAAATCAAGCTCAAGTGTGTGTCTACAGGAAACTTCCATCTCCAGCAGCAGTTATAGTAATAAAGCCTGGAGGATATTATTAATAACAATAACACAACAGCAGGAGTCTTTTCATTTTCAAAGCATTTTATGGACAGTAACTAACTGTTCTTCACATTAGCCTGCATGATAAAGGTGAGGAAAATGAGGCAGGACTTGGTGCTATCTCCTAGAGCCAAGGCAAGCTCTCTGTCTCATGCTGCTCTGGGGCACCAGACATGCCATGAGTCCCTCTTGGGTTGTGCAGAATACCCAGGTGCCAGCACCTGCCCTGGAAGCCAGCCCTGTCCGAGCCCATGCTCTCATTTGGCAGCTCTGCAGTTCCCAGCCACAAGGCAACCAGAGCCTACCAGTGTTGGCAGCACTGGCTTGTGAGCACTCTGTGCCCTGACCACAGCTGACCCTACATTCTGAGAGAAAATCGGGGCTTGATCCAACTGGGAGGGACCAGCAATCAGCATCTAGGCAGGGAGCAGTATCTGGACAGGAGCTGGCTCCCAGCTGGTCATGGAGGGGTGAGAGGGGGCTGTTGCCTCTGAGCAATCCTGGGCTGAGTGTGCCCCAAATGGGGAATTTCTCCAGGGCAGTTGCTAATGCACATGTGATATTTCAATTATTGCTTTCTGAAGCAATAACTGGGTATGTGTGAAACCACATCACATTTCTGTCACAACCTGCTGTCCCCAGAGGGCTCAGCTGTAACCTGCATTGTGTGGGGGTGGCAGGAGCCACTGTCTCTGCTCTGCCGCATGTCTCCCGAGCCCAGGTCTCCCTTAAGGGGAGGATAGTGGCGGTGGCATGAGCACCATGGCCGGGCACATGAGGGGCACCAAGAAGGAGCAGATATAGAGGGGATTTTGGGGAGGGGGAAGCAAGAAGTGAGCGGTAAGAGTGAGCTGTGCTTGCTCGCAGCGTGTGTTTGGGTGTGGCAATTCGGGTTCCTTTCCCCAAACCGAAATTGCCCAACCCAACAACCCCCCGCGGGCAGGTGGAGATGCCCCAATCTAGATCCTCACCCTTCACAGGGGGTCTCTGAGTGTTGCTGAGAATTATCAACCCCCAGGATGCGGCAGCACCTGTTGGGGGTCCCCACCTCTGGGGTCAACCTGTCCGCCCATGCTGCCGGCGGGGACCACCCCGGGGTTGTCTCCCGGTGCCTTTCCGGGCCGGGCCGGTGCTCGGCGCTGCCGTGCACCGAGGGAGGGGCGGACGAAGGGATTGGCCACTCCGAACAGAGACCCGGCCCCGCCGGGCGGCTGCTGCTCCTGACACACGCCTGCCCGCACCCCCCGGAGCGGCCGGTGCTGCTCGCGGCTCCGGGACCATGGACCGGCTCAGTGGTAAGAGGGGAAGGGACGGGACGGGACGGGACGGTCATCCCCTGTCCCTGGAGCACGGCGCGGAGGGGAGAAAGATTGCCTTCCCAGTTCCAAGCAGATAAGCAGTCGCGCGTCCCATCCCAGCCAAACGAGTGCGTCACACCGGATCGATGTGGGATTCTGCTCCCCAAGGCGCCTTTGCCCACCACCAGACTTGCAGCAGAACCAGCTGGGGCACAGACTGGTGCCAGTTTCCCTTTGCTGGTCAGAAGGGTAAAAAGCCAGGAGCCTGCAAGGAAGTCTGTAGGGTGCAAGCACTTGTTAGGGGATATTGTGGCTGTAGAAAGGGAGCTGACATTTCCAGATAAAGCTGATGAGATTCAGAGGGTTCTCCTATCTGGGGAAGATGCCGGTGGTCTTGTAAAGCCACAGAGGGCCTGATCCCCACCCTGCTGCAAAGTGGCTGCGTTCCCACTTGTGTGTGATTCCCGCCTGCAGCTTGTGGCATCGGGCTCACGTAGCTGTTAGGCTTTGATCTGGGATATGTATAAACCTGCCAGGGCTTTGGGCCAACTTTGTAGAGAAGGTCCTGGCTTTCTGCTAGGGCTGGCAGATCCCTGAAGGGAGCAAAGGAAAACTTTTGGGGGGGTTTGCTGCTTGCTGCTGCTGAGCGGTGACCTGGGGCTATAGAGAAGGAGCAGGTGGTGACATGATGGACCACAGGGGTCCTGGCCCTTGACCTGTCCTTGAAGGTGCTACAAAAGCAGCAGCCAAAAATGATAACAGGGCAGCTGAGGCCTCAGTCTGGCTCCACAGGCTGGTACTGCACTGAAGTCCCGTGGTGGTTCAGGCACTGCTATGTCTGCAGCTGTGGGGCAGCACCAGAAAGACCCATGGGTCAAGAGTTCCCCTTCCTGATGTAAAAGGATGAGGTGGCGTTTCCGCAGTGGAAACACAGCTATGAGGAGTTTGAGACTTGTGGAGACATAGCTCATGGTGTCAGTGCTTGGAGAGCAGTGTCAGTGCCCTGCAGCCCAGGAGGGGACAGGGCTGGTGGCAGGGACAGCCTTCCCCTGTGGCTGCAGCTCGCCCTGCCTGCCAGCCAGGGCACCTTTGCAAGCTCTGAAGGAGGGTGCTCTTGCAGAAGAAGTAGTGTTATCAAATGTCATGTGGTGCCAGACCTGTCCTTCAAGGTCCCAGAGGACATCACCAATAGGGACAGGGGAGGGCCAAGGGTCTTGGCTTCCCTGTTCTCTTGCTGTCCAAGCTGGTGGGAGATTACCCTGTTTGAATTTCAGTCTACCACAAAAAGCAAACTTTGGACCTCATGGTAGATGATGTCCAGCACACTGTGGAAGCATCATAGAGATGTGTCTGGGCATGGTTTGGCCTCTCCACAGGTTGGCCCTGCCAGGGAAGAGCCACTCTGCTGTTTCATCCTCCTCGCTGGTGCCTGCTATGGTAGTGGCAGCAGCGCCTGCCTGCTTTGTTTTAAGTGCTTGTGATGAATTGCTGTTGGCACCTGGATGGCTCTTTGCTAATGTAAACCTCCTCCAGACCCTCCTGCTCCTCATCCAGAGCCACTGGATCCCTCTGGGGGCTGTGACACATGGAGGGAATGTGGGGGCGCCTTTCCAGGGTCCCTTCCCTAGAGCACAGGGATGGTAGGTTTGGTGGTGTGCAGGAGCTCTGTGCCCCATTCCCTGCCTCTAGCAGCCCCTTTCTTCGCTCGGAGCTCTGCTCAGGCCCTGGTGTATCCTGACTTTATGATCTGCCAGCTTCTTCATTGCTTTCCATGCTTGGACTGAGCCTGCTGCCTTCCCCACCAGGCTGGGAAGCACCCAGTGCAGGGCTCAGCTCTACACCAGTGGCTGGCTGGGGGGAAATGGTGCTGTGGGCTGTTGGCAGAGTTGTTTCAGGTTGTGCTGAGGAAGAACACAGTTCACAGTGTGTGATTTGGGAGGTAATCTGTGCCAGAGCTTTTGCTCTAACAGGCCTGTGCTCACACATTGCTTCTCCTCATTAGTGTCTCTTCTATGACCTTTTGTGCCACCAGAATTTAGGTCTTGCACCAAACTTATCTGGGGTCTAAATCCAGCAAAGCCGGTGGAGATGTGTCAGGGATAAACTTGGCTCCAGCTCGCCCACAGGAATGAGGAGGCTGCAGGACTGGTGGGAGGGAGCCCGGATCATTCCTGACCTGCTGCCTGAAGCTGGCAGCAGGAATCCCGCCGGCCCCGCGCCGGTGGAAGGGGTGCGGAGTGGGTGAGAAGCACAGACCGGGCCAGCTGTTAGTGAGCCAGGCAAGTGCCGAGCTCTCCTCCACATTGCAGCCATTCCTTCCGCTGGAAACTCAGCTGCCCCGGGGCCACCGCCTGTTTATAGCCCGGGAGCCTGCGGGGAAGGGGCTGAGCCCCCCTCGGACTGTCCCAGCCCCTTAGTTCTGGGCAAAGCAGAATGAGAAGGTGGCTGGGGATGCTGATGCTAGTGAAGCAAGAAGTGCTGGAGTTATTTGCCCTTCTGGACCTTCCAATATCCTTCTTTGTGCAGCATTGGCCTTAACCAGGGAAACGGGTCTCACTGGAGGTACTGGATCCCTCCTGAAGCCAGTTTGGCTGCTCTGGAAGGGCACAGACCTGCCTGCCCTGTTGTAAAGGGGCTGCTGGAAAGGGGAAGGAGGCTGCTGTGGGGGTAGTGTCCTACAGCCAGGAACCCTGGGGACTGTCCTATCTGCCTGGGATGTCTGGAAAACGTACCTCTTTTCCCGCGTTTGCTCTTGACCTGGAAATGCTGTTTTCCGGTGCAAATGTGCTGAGCTGCAAGGCTGACGTGCCTTTTGCTGTGGAGCAGAACTGAGCTGCGATGTGCCTGCAGCTGGCAGGAGGTTCTTATCCCTGCCCAGGAAAACTTTGTTTAAGGTTTGAAGAAGTTGTCTCTTCCCAAACAGTGGGAAGCCCTTTCAGAGCAGAACAGGGAGCAAATAGTGGGTTTGACCCAGGAGTTGCCTGTTGTTCAGTAGCCAAATAACTTGCTGAGGACAGAAGATAACAGTTGAGCAGAGTGGAGGCTTGAAGCAGTTTCTGGCATCCCAGACTGATGTCCTAACCCCTTAACCCTTCCCTGCTTTCTAGACTGGCACAGCTAAAGTTCTCTACTGAGGAACATGCATCTCCTGCGTATAAGGAACCTTAAAATTAATGGCACAACTCTCCATCCTGTAAAATACCTATTAAATGTCACTCTTCCAGGGTAGCAGCAGGACAACTGGGTTGGAAAGCTCCCAAGGAGCTCTGCATGGTCTCTGCCAGCCCTGCACAAACAAGGGGCTGGCACCTCTGCCAGGGCACCCATGAGGTGAATAGAGCAGGGAGGGCACCCTGGCAACCAGCAGCAGCCTGTCATCACCCTGAGGTGCTAAAAGCAGCGGCATTTGGGGAGCTCAGGTCCCTCCCTGTGTGGACGCCTGGCTGACGATTTGCAGCCTCTGCAGTGTGGAGGGATGAAAATAACACCTTTAGGCCTCCTCCCATGGCAGTGCTGCTGGAGCCCCTTCCATTTCTGCTCCTGATATGCCTCCCATCACATCAAAGCTGGCTCTTTGGCAGGCAAGGGAAAACACTGACATTTCGTGAGTTTGGAACAAAAACAGAGCTTTGCTGCAAGGGGTTTCCATGCTCAAAATACTTTTTTTTTAAGTGGGTTTCATGTGCATGTGATCCTGGAAGTGATAAGTGGGAGCTCTGGGAGACGCTGGTATGCTCTGGTTGCTAGCAGTTAGCAGGAGATGTGCAAGGAGCAGTTTGAAAAATGGCTTTGGCTTTCTTCTGGGGTTTTTTGAACATTAAACCCACCCAGTTTTGTGATAGGGGAACAGTTCTCTTTTGACTCCTTTTCCAGTGGATCCAAGTGCCCACTTTATGTAATCCAAAGTTTTGGGACACGCTTTGGGAATCCAAGGTAGTGAAGGACAGAGCTAGAAATAGAAGTTATGTAGCAACAGGTTTGATAGCTGGCTTTGTGTCCCAGAGTTAAAAGCAGGTATGGGTGAACCAGTCCCAGCAGTGGTGGAGCCATTGGCAATGACCAGAGCAGTCAGTCTCATCCTCCCCATGCCCAAGTTGGTCAGCATTCCTGCTGGGATAAACCAGCTTTCCTGCCCCTCCAGCCCTGCCCCGCAGGAGTTAAGTGGGTAGGAAATGCTGTCGGATGCTGGCCTTGCTGCTGCACCTGATGCTCTCAGTGGAGCTTGGCAAGGGAAGGAAACGGAAGGGCTGTTCTCAGCTGAGAAAATAGGCTTATCCTGCTCTCTGAGGGTCCTCCGAGGCAGCACAGCCCCGACCCCCAAACACTGAGACCTTCTGTTGTGCCCTGCCTGCCCCAGCCTGGAAACATTGGGACAGGGCTAAGGTGGTCACTGGGAGGGTCCCAATCCCCTCCCCAGGCAGGAAGGACTCCTGCCCAGCACAGCTCCAGAACTCCTGGGCATTTTTAGGGTCAGGGCAGGGATACCAACATTGAGGGCTGGGTGACAGATATGTATTTCCCTTTCCTCAGATCCACAGTGCATCTATGGTTTCTCCTCCCACCACCTCTGAAAATAAGTGTCTGTATCAGGCAATGCTGTTGGTGGAAGCATTTGGGAAAGTGGATGGTTGATCCACCAGCTCCTTCCTGCAAATCCCACACCCTCCCTGCCCATCGTGCTTCTAGATGGGGGTCCTGGACCCTCCTCTCCTTCTGAGAGTCCAGGCCCAACCTCCTCATGTGACTCTTCCTCCCACGAAGATGTGTCAGCCCTGCCAGCCTTCCTGCAGGTTAGGTATTGCATCCAAGGCATTTTGTGTCTTGGCTTTGGGAAGGGGGGATGTCCTGGAGGCTGAGGTTTGATGGAGATGAAAGGCTACAGAGCAGTGAGAGCTTCAGGTCCTCACAGCTCCGAGACAGCCACAGGCAAGAAGATGAGACCCAGAGAGGCTTCCCAGTGCTCTGCCTGCCATGAAGGGTGGTCACAGGGGTGGGCAAATGGTTATGGCAACCATCCCAGGGCCTCTCCCAGTGTTGGAGGAGAGCCCAGGCCAACCTGCTGCTCCTTGCACTGTATAGTTTGTTTGGAAAAGGCCGACACCAAAATTTTGGTTGGAGAACACAGAGTTTATTCTGGGTTCTGAGTAATCCTAACATCTCTTCTCTGCCTGAAGCTTGTTTTTTATACATTACTCAGCAGGTCTTGCCCCTGCCTGACAATTCCTTTAAAGGGCATCTCAAACCTCTCTTTTTCATTCATTATTTAAATGTGCTTTCCAGCCAGGAGTCTCTGAGCTCTGCTTCCAGGCTGGCTGGGTGAGCATCCTGCCATGTGCCTGCTGAGCCTGGCACCAAGTTTTGAAATGTAGTCTGGAAGTACTAAATCTCATCTCTGAGAATTTTCAGAGTTGATTGTGTTGAGCTGTGGCTAGAAACAGCTTGTACTTGGGGTTAGGAGTCCTCCTGAAAAATACGGTTCTGGGGCAGAGCGGGCAGAGCAGGCAGAGGGAGGAAGCTGCCTATTCCCTGTCTGGGTACACAGCAGGGTCACTCTAAGATATCTCACTTTGGTGCCTTTATTTGCTCAACATCTTGCTGCATTCAGCATTAAGAGCGGGTGACCCAGAAACCACCCCCTCCTCCTCTGGGGTGGGGGCAGCTGCAGCCTCTTCGGGTCAGAGGGATGAAGTTTGCTTTTGGTGAGCTAAAGCAAACAGCTACAGACTTCTCCAGGAGGCAGAGAAAAAGCTGTCAAGCTGGGGGTGCAGCCTCTGGAGAAGGGGTTGTGCTGCAGCACAGGCCACTGGGGGGTCATTACCTGCCTGGGTTGCAGGACATGGTTCTGGGTAATTTAATCAGTCTGTTAATTATTTACTGTACCATTTGTGAAGCAGCTGTGAGGAAGGACATACCCTGCAGCTCAACAAGGGCTTCCCTAGGGTTTCTGCTAGCAGCAATTCTATGCAGAGAACCTCAGTCCTTCTAATGTCCCATGGCTCTGTTGGTAAGTCACTGCCCAAGGGCTGGGGTGTCAAGTGGAGTGTGAGGCTGTGCTGCTGAGGGGGAGATTTTCCACTGGCCGCCGTGCTCTGAGTGTGGGCATGACCAGGGGAGCCTGGGCTCAGCCTGCAGGTCTAGTTGCAGTCCACACTCCTCCTTCTAGGACGTCCTGCGAGAGGTGTGCTGCTGGCACCGGGCTGGATGGGAAGGGAAGTGCCAGAATCAACTTGTTTTTCAGTCTCCACTAATCCAGTTACGTAGAGAAGAGGCTCGTCTGGCCCCACAGAGTGAGTGATGGATGCTGCAGTGTGTGAGCTGGCAGGGGCATGTATGCAGGTGATAATCTTTGCCCTTTGCAAGATCTGTCAGTCTGTAATTACATTTCCCGCTATTCAAGACTCCTGTTTCCTAGTTTAAGACTCTGTGGAGGGTGTGAAACTGTGCCTGTTCCAGGAGGAAGTGCGCTCAGATGGGGATGGTTGGAGGCCTGCTTCTGCATCTGATTCCCTTGTGCTTGGCTGGGTGCACTGGGCAGAGACACAGCTTCCCTTGCTTTTCTCCCCTTTTTGGGAGGTGGTGAGAACTCTGAGAAACCCCTCTGTACAGGGGCCAGGATAAGGCAGGAGGGCTTGAGAAGAGCTATTTATTCTGCAGAGACATGCCGCTGCTGGCAAAGACAGTGGGACAGACACAGGACCTCCCCCCATGAGCACTGCTGAAAGCAGCTGAAGTGGTGCTATTGGAGCTGTGCTAGGAGAGGAATCCCCCCAGGCTGCTGTCAGGACTGAGGTGTGCATCTGGAGCAGATGAGACCATCGGTGAAGGAAGCTCAGGAGGCACAGCCAGGGCACCCTTCATGCTACCTAACCTCTCTTGTTGCTCATCTACCCTTCTGACAGTACTCGAGCAGGATGGAGGGGCCCTGAAAACCCTGTGAGCTCCTCCATATAAGGAGAGAAGCCCGCAAGCTACTGCACTGGGAGGCAGAACCAGTGGGGGACCTTTTGCCCCCTCGAGCAAACAGGTTTCATGTTCATCTGCTGAGATTGATTTTCCAAGGTTATCAGCTAAGGATATGAGTTACTGCGAGGTCACAACGAGATCCCCAGGAGATGTGCATTGCTGCTCTGCCCGCTGCAGCCTGGCTTGACAGGGTGTGGGGGGTGCCAGGGGCAGTGGGGAGATAGCAGGGAGGTGCTGAGAGTCTGGGGAAGATGATCTGAACTCACCTTGTGCTCCACAATGTTCAAGGATGCTGCGCCCAAGCTGGGAGCGACTGGGGAAGCAGGGATGGCTGGCAGATTCCAGGGAGTTATCACAGCAAGGGGTGGGAAGAGGCACCAGCTGGGGCAGTTGGAGAGGCAGGGAGGGTGGAGGGCTCCCGGCCATGCAGGAGCCAGTCCCAAGTGCTCAGCTCCTGCTGACATTGTTGGATGCCGAGTCAGAGACGCTACCCCCCCATCCGCCCCACTGAAGGGGCCCTTGTTTCCAGGGAGGAGATGATTCATGTGCACAGAGTGGCCCCTTTAGCAAATCTTCCACTGTTAGAGGGTGTTGCCAGAGCTCAAGTGTAATTATTAATGGTTGGCTTTTCCCTAAAACCCCTCCAGCTAAGTTGATCCATAGCTGTACAGACTTCGAGGAGAAGGTACTTTCAGGCCGGTGTTCCTGGCCCCAACAGCCCATCCCACTTTGCCCCATACCCAGCAGGTGATGGCTGGCAGGGGAGCAGAGCTTGAATGGCAGGGATGCCCTGCCCAGTCCTGCCATCCCCAGGGGCTGAATGCTGCCCCTCTCCTGCCCCCTTTGGCAGGGCACTCCTGCCCACACCAGAGGAGCAGTCGCCGTAGGCAGGGTGCAGGCAGTGTTCTGTCCTCCTCTCTCCTGCACAAAGGAACAATTCTGGGAACGCTGTGACACCCCCCCAAGGCACTTCCTCGCTGGCTGTGTATCTGCCTCCTCCTTGTCGGAAAGAAACCTCCTCGGAAATGGGAATGGGAACAGGAACTGCCCTGAGAGCTCAGCAAATTGCTCAGGAGGCCATGGGCTTCCTCAAAGCGCAGCAGTGGGGAAAAGCTGGTTCTGCTGGGGTGGGAAGCAGCCTGATGGGGCTGGATGGCCTGTCAGCACCCACTTTAAGTAACACCCCTCTGGTGATGCCCATGCTGGGTCGGGCAGCGAGGCATGGAGGCATATCCTGGCACTGGGTGGCTCGACATCACTACAGTTTGTGTGCTGCAAACAGCTCCTTTGGCAGCACTGAATCTGTTTGTCCCACAGGGGTCTCCCTTCAGGGCTCCTGCTGGGACTGGAGTATCACTGGGTGCTGAGGTAGACCCTTCCCCAGCGCACACACCAGCTATTTATGGCATCCCAGGAGCTATAAACATTTGTTTACTGCCAATGGCAGATGTAAGGAGCCCTGCACAGACAGGCAGTGTCCCAGAACCCTGCCTATGCCAACAGGAAGGATTTATTTGTGTTTGGTTTTTATTTTAGCTACAAACAATGGCTGTTACTCCCAGCATCCGATTTCCCCCCAGTCCCCCTCAACCACAGCCATCACCTGCTGCGGCAGGAAGTGTTGTCAGGGGCAGGTCCCTGTGCACCTCCCACTGCATTACAGTGCTGTGATTCAGCATCATCTCCAGCATCTCCCCTCCCCAGGGTTCTCTCAGGCTACAGACTGGCTTTTCTTGGGATGAAAATTCCATGTGATTGTCTTATCTCTCCCCCTGCAAAAGCTGAGTCTGTACGCAGGAAACTCCTGTTTTGGCTTAGCTGGAGATTCTTGCTCCTCCTCCTCTCTGCGGGTTGCTGGAGCAAGGCCTGATCTTTGCTTCTGTGGTGGAGCAGAGGCCAGGGAGGAGCAGACAGGCTCTACAGCTGCAGGCTGTGTCCAAACCCTTATCTCTGTGCTGTGAAAACAGGTCCCTGAGGAGGGGGAGCACTTGTGGAGTCTAAAAATAATGCTGGCCTGGGTGCTGGGTGGAGAGAGGTGATGGGGTTCTGGAGGGGACGCAGCTCCTCTGCCAGCACCATGCTTGGTGCTACTTCTAAGGCAGGATTTAGCAGCAGAGGAAATACTGCCCCATTGTCCTAAATGGCAGCAGTGTCCTTGTGCTGGTCCCCTGGCTCACCCCATCCCAGCAAACCTGCCCTGGGTCCCCCCCAGCCCATCCAGCCTTATTAGTGAATGCTAAAGGCATCTGCTGCCATGGCTCCAGGCCTTCCCAGGCTCAGAGACCTCATGGGCATCTCCCCATTCCGCCATGGCAGTGGGACAGGCTGCAAACCTGGAAAGGAGTGGGTTTTTGGGAGGGGAAGCTCCTCCAGGAGACATCTTGGGCTGTTTGTGTCCAAAGGCTGAGTGCAGAGAAGCGGTGTGATCGCACATGATTTCAGCTGCAAAAGAAACCCCAGAGGAAAATAGTGGGTGGGAGCCATTTGTCAGCACCAGAGGCAGGTGGAAGGCCGGAGGTGTCCCAGAGCTCGATGGGCAGGGGACACAAGGTCCCTTTTCGGATGTGTCACCTGCTCAGCGTCTGTGGCCACTCAGATATCTGACCGCCTCCTCCTCCAGGAGCCCTTTGATGTCCTGCTGCCGCCTCTGTCCCTGGGCTTGGAGCCCCCAAGGACAGAGTTGTGCACTGACACCAGTGCTGACTCTCAGCTCAGGATGTGGCATGGACACGGATGCCATTTGTGCAGGGTCTGTGCTCACTCCCACCAGCTATTGCAAGGAATGACGTTCTGGTCCTTGCTTGCCAGGCAACCTTGGGTTAGTCACATCATCCACTGCTGCTGCCCTGGAGCAATCTCCCCTTGCTTCCTGCAGCCACTCCATTAACCTAATGGGCATAGGAAATTAATTTCTTCCCTTCCTCTGCTCCCCCAGGCAGAGGCTTGGCTCAGCAGGCAATGTGCCCTCCTGGGATCACAGGCCTCTTTGAGTGTCTCCTCCCTCCCCCTTGTATTTTGGAGGATGTTTAACAAGGGAGATGGAGGGGACAGCTCAGCTGGGGGGAAAACAAAGGCGCCTTCAGAGCTCGCTCCATGCCTGCCGTGCTGTGTGTACCCAGCTCAGCGCCGGCGCTTGGGGCAGTGCTGATGAGCTCACCCACCTGCCATGCCGGGCCACAGGCCTGGCTTATCGGGCACCCTCGGTTCTTGTGTGCAGTGGGGTCTCCTCCCCACCTCGCTGCCTGCTTTGGCACTATTAATAGAAACCCGCCTGCCCTTTTGCCCCAGGCTGGCCCAGAACCCTGACACAAGAGCTGGTGGCTGTGATGGGAGATGTCCTACATGTGGCAGGAGATGGGGATGCTAGTGAACATCCCTGCCTGAGCTAAAGTGTGCTGTGGGAAGCCAGTGTAGGGAGTGTGCATGGCTCCCATCCCCTCTGTGGAAGCTTATGGCCAGGTGAGAACCTGCTGAGCTGTGGCAGCATGAAGGTAGGTGACTCCCTTGATGGCTGCAGGAGCTGGGTGGACAGGGGAAGTCTGGCTTTTTGTCCCAGCTACTTCCTTGCTAGTCCCCTGCCCAACCAAGCGCTGCAGAGGAGGATGTCTCACCTGGCCTGGAGACCATCACCGCATTGTTGAGCTGGAGCCTGCTCCTGTCCTACCTGTGCAGCAGTCTGCAAACATCCCAGGGAGGATTTGCCCCTCTTCCCTCCCTTCCTGCCTCTGCAGAAGGGCCATGGGAGCTAGGTGCTTACCCTCACATATCATGCACAAGGCTGTCACATAACCAGGTGTGTGCTGGAGAGGACCAGTAAGCAGAGCATCAGCAGGACCTGGGTTCTGTGGCTGCCTGTCAGCTGTGGGATGTTATTCCAGCTCAAGAAGCAGAAGTCCCTTTCCTTATGATTGCCCTCTCCTCTATGGGCTGGGGGATATTTACAGCTGCCCATGCTTGCTTGTTCCTCCTGGAGCAATGCTGAGGCTGCCTGGGACTACCTGTCCTGGTTTGGCCTGCCCTCAGGAGATGAGTTCTGGCAAGGCTGCTCTGGCCAAAAGAGCTGAGGCTGCTGTTTAGCTTGGCACTGGGGAGGTAGGAGGAAGCAGAAGGTCTGTGGAGATAGAAGCTGGGGAGGCAGGAAGAGACTTGTGAGCCGCATCCTGCCTTGCGTCCTGGGAAGGTGACAATTTGGGAATGGGCACACTGTCTCCTTGCCTGGGGGCTTATCTTGGCTAGGCACTGATCCGTGTCAACCCATTCATGCTGGGCATCTCTTCAGCCAAAACCCTTTGAATCACTACGTGGTTTTACTGGGCTGTCCCTGCTTTAGGCTCCAGTGCTCCTTACCTGAGTATGGAGAATCCCATCAGCAATACAGCATCCTGCTCTTTCCCTGAGAAATACACCCCATGCCAGCCCTCACTACTGCCCAGCTCTGCTCTGCTGAGGCCCTTTCCCTGGCGGAGGCAGGAGGAGAGTGGTGGGGACAGGTACAGCCCAGGCAAGGTGTCTCCAATGCCCTGTGCTGCTGGGGCACATGCTCTCCCCTCCTTGCAAGCCATCCTCCTAAGTCAGCACATCTGAGCTGCCTCTGTGGTGACCCCTGGCCTCTCCTCCTTTCCCTGGAAACCCAAATCCAGCTGTGTCCTACCCCAGCTGTGGTGTGAGGACTATGAGTTGCTGCCAGAAGAAGGGATCCTGCCCACGCCTGCACTGGAAGAAACAGTAGCTCCTTCTTTCTGCCCTGTTTAGCCTCCAGAGCTCCAGGTTTGCCAGTGTCCCTGAGCTTGGCCTCTCTGATTCAGGCCATCTTCAGCACTGGATCCTGCAGGAGCTGCCCTGGGGGCCAGTGGAGCTGTGCAGATGCATGGTCTGGGGCAGAACACAAGCTTGGCTTTGGATCCAGCTCAGTTTTGTCTTACCCTGCTTGGAGGAGATAAGGTACAGGAAGAGACCTGGGATGAGAATGTTGGTGCACATGCAGAAGTGGGGGTGTGGGAGCTCATTAATGATTTGAAGTCCAGAGCTTGCCTTAAGTCCTCCCCATCCTTCCCATCCCTGGACAACATATTTTCCCAAAGCTGTTGGTCAGCTGCTGTGATCACTGTAAATATTGCCTTTGCTGATGAATTTTTTTTTGTAGCCCTGCTCTGACATGGAAACATCCAAGTGTCTTCAGGAGCCTTGCCACATGGGTACCCTAGAGCTGCAGTGTGCTTTTGCTTTGTGAAAATTGATGGTTTGAGCACAGCAGGGGAATATGAATGTCCCCCAGCAGATGAAGTGGGAGAACATCTCTGGGTGGCATTATGTGTTGGCTCTGGAGGTGGCACCTGGATTTCCTTTCCTTCCTTCCCTCTGTCACCTCCCAGCAAAGGGGCACTAGCAGCAATAACACATAATGAGGCAGACAGAGGAGTAGTTTTATCAGCATGGAAAAAAATGTGTGCTAAGCCCTTTGACAGAAGTCCAGTAGCCTGTGGAGCTGGTGTTTTCATCCGCAGGCTCAGCAGGCTGCATCCTGAAGTCTGCGTGCAGGTGGAAGAGCTTGTGCATGGAAAGAGCATGTGTGCACTTAACTGGAAAAAGCCCTCATCCTGTGGTCTGGTCATCCTTCTGCTTTGTCTTAATGCCAGCACCCTGATATCCCCTTGTTGATGGGCTTTTTCCTGCTCTCCCCAGTGCTGGACCAGCTCCTGCCAGAGCTCAGCGTCTTGCTCAAGCTGCTGGACCATGAGTACCTGAGTGCCACCACACAGGAGAAGAAGCTGGCTGTCTCCACCATCCTGCAGAAGCTACAGCCACCTGCAGGTCTGTGTCCTTGTCCTGTGGTGCCCCGTGGCTGTTCCCAGGGGCAGTGGGTATCCCCAGAAGCCACCCTGGGATATCCTGAGCACAACTCCAGCAGGGCAGAGAAAATCTTCTGCAGGGTGAGCCCAGCACCTGCTCAGCACCCGCAGGGCACTTTGCTCCCTATTTTCATTTCCCAGCTCCTCCCTGCCCCTGCCATGGCTGCAGGGGGGCTGCTCCCTGCGGAAACGCCGTTCTGCAGAGCTCTTCCTGCCACAGTTTCTACTGAGTGCGGGAGTTTCCGTGGGAAGGCCAGGAGGACCGTGCACCTGGGACTCCACAGCCTTCCCCCCTTCCTGTTCTCCTGGTGGGGTAGCAGCATCCCTGGGGACTCCTCCACTCCCTGGGTGCCTGCAGTGGAGGAGTGTCCGTGGCATGGTGGAGTGAGCTGTCCTGTGTCCTTGGGTTGATATTTGTGGAGAGGAGGGTGCTGGTGCTTGCCCCGACCACCTTGCCTGCCCCAGGCTCACAGCATCCCCCTCATTCCTAGGGAAGGACGTGGACTACATGTACGTCAACACAGCATCCCTGAGCAATGGCACCAGCTTTGTGGAGTCCCTCTTTGAGGAGTTTGGTACGTGTGGCTGCACTGGGTGATTGCCTTGGGATCCCTGAAGGGCATGGCTGGGGAGGCCAGCTGTGCTTTCTTGCTCCCTTCATCCTCTCCATTTACTCTGGGCAGACTGTAACCTGCAGGACCTCCAGGACATGCAGGAGGAGGAGGGGGATGCCAGCGATGGTGTTGGCTTGGAGCTGGCAAGGAGCCAGACAGCAAAAACTGTAAGTCCCTGGTTGCTCACCTGCAAGGTCTCTGCACCTGCCTGGGAAAGTGGTTGTGGCCAGGGCTGGGACCCTTTCCCACCCCCTGCTGGGATTCATGAGCCTCTCTGCTGCTTAGTTCATGCTGGTGGTGTTTCTGCCATAGGTTCCTGTGGATCCTGCTCCACCACTGCCCACCACTCCCCCACCTGAGGATTACTATGAGGAAGCCCTTCCCCTGGGCCCTGGCAAGGCCCCCGAGTACATCACCTCCCGCAGTGAGTCCTGCTCTGTGCTGAGGCAGCAGGAGGGTGGGGGGAGCCCCACAATCTGCCCACTGCATCCCCACACCTGCCTGCCTGCATGGAAAAGCAGCCCTTGGTGGGCTTGGCAGCTCACCTTGGGCAAGGAACTGTCACTGCTCCCACCAGCATTGCTCCTGTCCCAATCCCTTCCTATCCCACTGCACTGTTATTGCAAGGAGTTGTATCCTCTAGCTCAGCTGGGAATGGGGTGTGGGGAGAGGTCCAAGCCATGAGGGACTAAGATGCCCTGGGAGGGTGTGTTTGACTATGCCCCAGCTCACAGGCTCACTGCTCGGAGCATCCATGGGGAGTGTAACAGCCTCAGCTCCCTCTATTTCCTCGGCAGACAGCTCCAGCCCCCCCAACTCCATCGAGGATGGCTATTACGAGGATGCAGACAGCAACTACCCCATCACCAGGATACATGGGGAGCAAAAAAACTCCTGTAGGTATCTGGGTGCCCTTGAAAGGGAGAGGAAAGCTTTGGCAAAGTCCAGTCCTGAGATGCGGCTTGAGCACTGGGCTCAGGGATGGTGGGGTTGAGGCTGGAGAACAACTCACATGTTAGAGGCTGCTGGGCAAAAAGCAAGGAGTGTGAGGTGCTGTTTGTCACACAAGCCAGAGCCTTCAGGCTGATGCAATTGGTGCTGTGTCTGTCACCACCACGGGGAAGGGATTTCCCTGCCTATGCAGCTCTCATGCTCTGCATGAAGAGCCTCTGCCACAGCAGAGGAGGGCTGTGGAAGGACAGCCTGGCTCCTCTGTGCCCTGTCTGGGAGGTGTGGGGCAGAGGGGCCAGCACATCAGCTTCCATTGCAGGTAGAATTTTAATCCAGGCTTTCAAAGTTCAAGCCTCTCAAAGAAATAAGCCCTCCCAGGGGTCTGGATAGATGCACCTGGGACTGGCGCTTGGCCTACAGGCTTTCTGCCAGGATTCAAAAGGAAATGGAGATGGCTGGGGCCAAATGCTGCTGTAGAATCCATCTATCCCAGCACCCAGCCCAGGCATTGTGCTGGAGGCCTGGCAGTGCCCTGGCAGTGAGCGTGCCTGGCAGGCAGGGCCCCAGAGTGCCTTTTGGGGTGACTCCCCTGCTTCCTTCCAGACAATGACTCGGATGCAATGAGCAGCTCTTACGAGTCCTATGATGAGGAGGAGGAGGAGGGGAAGAGCCAGCAGCTGACACACCAGTGGCCATCAGAGGAAGCCTCCATGAACCTGGTGAAGGATTGCAGGATTTGTGGTTTCCTGTTGCGCAAGAAGCGCTTCGGACAGTGGGCCAAGCAGCTCACCATCATACGGGACAGCAAACTGCTGGTGAGCCTAAGCTGGTGCGGGTCAGAAACCCCCTGGTAGGTTATGAGGGTGATTGACCTGAAGAAAAATAGCACTTTGCAAGTCAAGGCCTTTCCCCAAGGCTGCCACTGCCCTGCATCACATGCAGCAGGCTGTCCTCACTTCCCTTGGAGGGCTCACATTTTTGGGACACCTTGGAGTGGGAGACACCCTGCAGGCTCCTGCATAGCCTGAGCCACTTCCATCTGTGCTGCCTGTGAGGGACCCTGAGACCCTGTGCCATCTGTGAGGGACCAGGAGGGACCCCTGGCACAACAGCCAGGCAGGCAGGTTTTATTGGAGTCCTGATCAGTTCTGTTTGCTTCCCCTAGTGCTACAAAAGTTCCAAGGACCGGCAGCCACATGTCGAGGTGCCCCTGGGCACCTGCAATGTCATTTATGTCCCCAAGGACGGGCGACGCAAGAAGCATGAACTACGGTTCTCGCTGCCAGGGGCCGAGGCACTGGTGCTGGCTGTGCAGAGCAAGGAGCAGGCTGAGGAGTGGCTGAAGGTACCACAGATGCCCTCTGCTTCTCCCCAGGGGCCACTTGGAATCCTCCCTGGCTGAGGTGGGGAGGGAGCTGCCCTGGGAAAGGTCTTGTCCCCCTGGAATGGGAAGGGGGCTTTGCTCCCATCTCTTATCGGCTGGAGGGGCTGACCAGTTGCTTCCCAGAGCCTGGACGTCTCCAGCACTGATAGCCCCCATGGGTGGGGATGTTTGCTCTCCCCGTCCTCTTCTCCATGGCCTTTTCCTGCCTTTGTTCAGGGGCGGGAAGTGGGGGCTGTGTGAAGGGGCCGTGGCTGGGAAAGGAGTATCTGAGCACACTACAACCCAGCTGTTACCCCAAAGGTGGGAGAACAGGTTTATTTTACATAGCCAAGATAAGCCACGCTGTGCCTGCCTGTAAAACAACGGGTTCTCTCGGTGTCCTGTGCTGGCAGGATGACTGTGGTTTGGGACTCGAGACTCTCGCCTCTGAGATTTCCAAAATCCCTGACAAAATCCACAAAACTGGTTGCAGTTTTGAAGGGGCCAAGGTGTGTGCAATCCCCCAGGCAAGCCAGGCTTGTGCCCTGAGCAGGGCTTGCTGCTCTGTACAGTAGAGACCAGGATCTATCCCCATAGTTCAGCCTGGCTCTAGCAGTGAAGGAGTTGAGTCAGGGAGGGCACTCAGGTCCATTTTTAAGTGACTGCTGGGCTGTCTCCGCAGGTGATAAAGGAAGCGAGCAGCCCAGCTGCAGGTGGGATGGAAGCCCCCACCTCCCCGGTGATGCCATGCAAGATGGACCTGGATAAGGTGATGGTCTCTAAGGGCCCTACCAAGGTGTTTTGTGAGGCTGCTGTGGCCAAGCTTGGGGAACAGGGGGCTGGGGAGTCCCAAACTTCTGGGGCTACATAAGGAGCCGTTCCCATTCACACAGCAACTGCAGTGCTTCCCACACTGGGGAAGGGGAATAGGAATGGGGCTTGGGGACATCCCAGCCCTGTGCAGGGGGGACAAAGGGCCAACAGTGCTGTTGCTGGAGGCTGCGCAGGGGGACACTGCTGACAGGGTTCTGCTCCACTCTCCCCGCAGCGGCTGTCACAGGAGAAACACACCTCCGACTCGGACAGCGTGGCCATGGGTGACAGCAGCTCCGCAGCGGCCCGCAGGGAACCTGGCGAGCATGGTACGGCCCCTGCCCCAGCCAGGCAGCCTGTGCACCCAGTCAGAGCCAGCTGTGTGCACCACAGCTGGGGGACATCCTCTCCAGCAAGGGGGGATACTAGGATATGTGCCAGAGACACACATCTACCCTGTCCTTCTAGGGAAAGGCAAAAAGAGTGGCTTGGCTGACCTGAAGGGCTCGATGAGCCGAGCAGCAGGGAAAAAGATCACCAGGATCATCAGCTTCTCCAAGAAGAAGCCATCCCCTGAAGACACACAGACCTCCTCCACCGAAGAGGACATCCCCTGCTGTGGTTTGTGTGGGCTGGGGGCAAAGATAGGGGCTCAGGTCACGTGGGAGTGGGAGCAGTGGGGAGTCACATCTGTCCCCCCAGCATGGCTGTAGGGGGCAAAGGGGTGGTGGGGTGGGGACAAATCACCAATCCACTGGAGGGCTTTGACAGTGCCACAGGCTGTGAAATGCTGCCCAGTCCTGGCTGTGCAAATTCCTGTGGTGAGTGGGGAAAGGGTGAGTGGTCAGCCCTGTCCCAGAAAACAGGCTTGGAGGACTGTGGTACTGAGCTGGCACCTCACCTGGGTCCAGGGTGTCCCAGCTGGTTCTCTGTGGACTGAACATGGACTGAATGAGCAGGGAGCCATGCTGTAACCCCTGGGCAACCATGTCTTGTTAAAGTCTGCCTGAGGTCCAGCTGAGCAGGCACTGATACCCTTCCCTTCCCCTGCCACCCCCAGGCTACCTCAGTGTCCTGGTTAACCAGTGCTGGAAGGAACGCTGGTGCCGCCTCAAGGGCAACACCCTCTACTTCCACAAGGACCGCACCGACCTGCGGACCCATGTGAATGCTATCGTCCTGCGGGGTTGTGAGGTAGTCCCTGGGCTGGGCCCCAAACACCCCTTCGCCTTCCGCATCCTGCGCAATGGGCAGGAGGTGACTGCGCTGGAGGTGAGTGGCAGCAGGGCAGGCAGGGTGTGCCAGGCCCATGAGGTGGGGAGTGCCAAGCTGAGGGAGCATCCCTTGTGATGATCAACACTCCCATGCAAGCAGTGCCTTGTTTTCCCTCCTCTGCATGTTAAGGAAGCTCAGGGCATCATTTATATGAGCTCGGAGCAGACACCTAGATACTTGCAGGCTGAAGGAGAGAGGAGGCTGAGGAGGGTTGAAGGCAGGCAGGTTGCAGGTGGTGGCTGGGAGTTTGGGATTGGGATTCCTGCATATGCCTGAGTGCTTTTTCTTGAACCCTCCCAAGTCTTGCAAGCACCTTTTGTGCACAGAAGGCAATTCATGAACAGCAAGGCTTTGCATAAGAGGTAGGAGTGAGGGCAAGGGTCTGGTCGCTGGGGAGCCACCCCAATCCTTTCTCTCTTCTGCAGGCAAGCTCCTCCGAAGACTTGGGTCGCTGGCTGGGTCTCCTCTTAGTGGAGACGGGCTCAAAGACAGCACCAGAGGCCTTGCACTATGACTACGTGGATGTGGAGACCATCGCCAACATAGTGACGGCTGTGAGGCACTCCTACCTGTAAGGCTGTTATCCTGCTGTGCCTGGGGCTGAGTGTTGGGCTGGGGATAGTGATCCTTACCCTGTGGGCTCCCTAGAAGGTGTACAGGCTGGGATGTGGTTTGTGCTGTCACCTTGGCAACAGCCAATGTCCCAGGGGTTTTTTGCCTTGGGCAGTTTCCCTAGGACAGGATGGAAAGCAGAAAATGTTTCATCAAAGCTGATGAATGTCTTGAGATGGATAGGGTAGGGTTAGGTAGGGTAGATTGCTCATGAGTGAAGCTGGGAGAGCAATGCAGGAATCCCTCTGAGACAGAAGGGCTGCCTGAGGGGCTGGCAGGGACATCCTGGAAAGGAAGACCCCATCCCTCCTTCTGCAGGTGGGCCAGCTCCTCGCAGGATCACCAGCCAGACTCTTCCCGCGTGGTGTATGATGACGTCCCATACGAGAAGGTTCAGGTGAGCAGGACTTCATGTCTCACCCTGTCCCACTATAGTGGCCGGGATACTGAAGGTGCCCCAGGAGAGTTGGCCTGGCTGCTATGGCCACATGGGTGTTTCAGGACACTCTCCCTCCCATCCCCACACAGGCTGAGGAGGAGCCAGGGAGGCCAGCAGGAGCCCAGGTGAAGCGCCACGCCTCCTCCTGCAGCGAGAAGTCACGGCGGGTGGACCCACAAGTCAAAGTGAAGAGGCATGCATCGAGTGAGTGGGGGTCCTCAGCCACATGGGGGCCCTGGCCAGTGCAGGAGGGGGCTGTTTCCCAGAGAGATCTGCAGCCAGGTTGAGACCAGCCAACCCAGCACATGGGTGATGGGTTTTGCCATGCTAGCTCAGCTACACTACAGGTGGCATTGGTGCATCCAGGGTCATAGCCTTCACTATGGCCTCTCCTTGTGCATGCAGGTGCCAACCAATACAGGTATGGGAAGAACCGGGCCGAGGAGGATGCCCGACGATTCCTGACAGAGAAGGAGAAGCTGGAGAAAGAGAAAGCCTCAATCCGCAGCGAGCTGATGTTGCTGCGGAAAGAGAAGCGAGAGCTGCGGGAAGCCATGAAGGGCAGCATGGGTAGGTTGGTGCTGTCTGAGCACTAAGGCTGCTCAAAGGCACTTGGGCACAGGGGGGAGGTGCAGAGCTGGGGTAGCACGGGGACACTGGGCTGGTGGTGACAATGTGGCTGTGAGCCGGGCTAGCTGCAGCACACTGCTGGGCTGGCAGCCCCATCTAGTGTCCCCATCCAGAAGGATGGGTGGATCTCCATTCCTGCAGCCTCATGCCCAGGCCAAGGCACTGAGCTGGGTGCATTGTGCCAGCAGGGACGAAGCTGCAGGAGCTGGAGCAGCGAGTGGCTGTGCTAGAGGAGCAATGCCGGCAGAAGGAGGAGCGCCGCGTTGACCTGGAGCTCAAGCTGACTGAAGTAAAGGAGCAGTTGAAGCAGTCACTGGCAGGAGGGCCAGCCCTGGGGCTCGCTGTCACCAGCAAGGCTGAGAATGGGGTATGCATCCCTTTTTCCTCTCTCACGTCCCCAACTTATGTCAGCAACGTGGTGTCAGGGGATCAGCACATGGGGAAGACTTTGTGGCTTTGTCGCACTGTGGACAGAGGTGTGTCAATTAGCTTTGGCATCATGACAGTTCATGCTTTCTTTTTTATCTAGTTGTCCTTGATTCCCAGGTCTCCTAAACACTTCTTCTTGCTCCTCCCTTTCCACAGGAAGCTACAAACAAGCCAAATGGGAGCCCCCCTGAGCACTTGGTCCCTGTTAACTGTGCAGCCGAGCTGAGGAAGAGAAGTCCCTCCATCATCCCTGCCAACAAGGGAAATGTGCTGCGGAAGGCCAAGGTCCTGCTCTCCTCCCTGGCCTCACAGGAATTCTCAGTCTCTGTCCCATCCCCCTTGCTGGACCATGAAATTTTGGGCTTGGGAATGCTCTCTATCCCAAATCTGCCAGGGACCCCTGCACCAGGCTGACCCAGTGCAGCAGCACTTGCTGCTGGCAGGAGCCTGGATTGCAGGGAAATTTGGGAGGTGCAGGGCTAGGTGGGCACTGGGAAAGCATTGCCTCTACAATGCTTGGAGCAGCAGGAACTCCAGTGCTGGAAAATGCTGGGATGGTCCAAAGTCCCCAGTAGGGAGAGATGCCCTTGAAGGGCTCTGTGTTTGCTTCTCTAGCAATGTCTCCTCATCCCCTTTTTTTGGTTTTTTTCTGTATTTCTCTGCAGGAATGGGAGAAGAAGCAGACTTAAGTCAGCCTGTGAAGCCCCCAATGGACACTGGGGCTCAAGGAGGAACTACAAGCCCCCTTTCTCCAAGACACTGGGAGGGTGCTGGGAAGACATAGTGGGAAGAGACATTCTCCCAGACCCCACCACTGTGGCAGTCTGCCTTGTGGGCAACACTATAATCCAAGGGGAAGGGGGTGGGAGGGGGATTTGGGAGGCAGGGGGGGAAAGGGAGAGAGTCCCTTGTGGATCAGGAAAACCCATCTCTGGGGGGAGCCTGCCCCAGGGCCAGGAGTTCAACATAAGGTGTGAGTGCCCATGGTGATGCATAAGGAAGTAGGAGAGAGCCTGGAGGCTGGCAGTCGGCACTGCCCAGCAGGCACTCTGATTTATCAGGATCAGTGTATGTCCAGGATAACACTTTCCAAAGCAGCTAGTGACTCATTGGGGATTTTTGGCTCCCTCAGTATTGGGATTCATAAGCTGCTCAGGACCAGGCACTTTGGAGATGCTGATCATTCACCCTGCTCACTGCTCCCAGCTCTGCAGGGTCTCATCTCAGGGTTCCTCATGTCTCGAGTTTGCTGTGCCTCAATGAAGTGCCTTCGTCCAATATTTCCTTCTTGTCTTCCAGACAGTAGGGGTGAGGGCATGCTGCCTTCCCTTGGGAATGAAGCTCAAGTGTCAGCATTTGAAAGCAAATTTAACAGTGGACAGCTTTCACCCTTGCTAAACCGCTAAGTGCTGCAAAGGGCTGAGGCTGGAGGCAGCCCTGCTCTCTGCCCTATCCCATGCTGGCTTTCGGGGGAGCAGGGAAGGGGACAGGGCTGCCTCCTGGCCAACAGTGCATTCACAGTATTGCTGCTGCAGTCGGACACAGGTTGCCAAGGCATGTGGTCAAAATGGACTGAAGGGAAGTTTAAATTAAAAGAAAAACAAACAAAAAAGTGCTATCAAAGGGAAAGGGGGAGATTGGAACAGAACAGAGAAACAGATGAAGGTCATTTAGCACAGGCAGAAACAAGGGACAGGAATGAAAAGGAAAGGCCCAGGCTTTTGCGCCGGGAACAAGGGAGTCACCCACTCATGCTATCACTGCCACAATTGACTGCCGGAGCTTGCTCTTTCAAAGCCCTGTGTTAGTAACTAGGTAAGCAACTTTGAATAAAAATGCTGGCACTGACCTAACAGTTCCTTGGGCTGAGGGACCGTGTCAGAAAAGCTACTCCTGCTCACAGGGAAACGAGCCAGATGGGCCTGGGGTGGGCTCAGCACCCCTGTGGCAGCTGGGAGGGGCAGGCTGGGCAGTCTTGTACACGGGATTAGTGACGGCACTTAGCTCAGAATCTTGCAGTCAGCTGCCTGCTGTCCAGCCCCAAGGGGCTCCTCAGCTCACGGGGATGAGGTGCAGGAAAGCCCTGTTCCTGATAGAGCTTGTACTCTTCTTGGCAACAGCTTCTATGTGCTGCTTGTCATTGCTCCCTTCCCCTCTGGGATCAGGAGCTGCACCCTTCTATTTCACTGCAGAAGAGGAAAAGCCCCTGTCCTCAAAGCATCACCTTTGCCACACAAGGAGCCAGTGCCCACAGTGGGGAGAAATGGAGCTGGACTACCCCAGCCTATGAAAGCACATCAGAGGATCCCAGAATGGTCTGGGCTGGAAGAGACCTTGAAAATCATGTCATTCTACCCCACTGCCATGGGCAGGAACACCTGCTAGACCAGGTTGCTCCAAGCCCTGTCCCAACCTGGCCTTGGGCACTTCCAGGGATGGGGCAGCCACAGCTTCTCTGGGCAACCTATGCCAGAGCCTCACCAGCCTCACAGCCAAGAATTTCTCCCCAACATCCCATCCAACCCTACTTTCTCAGTATAAAGCCATTTCTCCTTGTCCAGTCACTCCACACCCTTGTAACAAGTCCCTCACCATCGTTCACGTTGCCTCCCCATGGGGAAGCCCCCAGCTGAGCCAAGGCTTTGGGATTCTGTTAATGTTTATTCATCAGCACGAAAAGATCACTCACTGACTCTCCACCTCAGCTCGCCCTGCTCTCACCCAGCCTCTCGCAGTCCTTTACTGAACAAGAGGTGAAACCTGTCCCATTACCACCCCTTAACCCGCGCAGCCAGCGGCGGGAGCTGTGGGAACCGGAGCTGTGTCCGTGTCCGAGCCCTGGGGAACCGGAGCTGTGTTTGGCTCCACTTCCCCGGTTCCCGAAGCCGTGTGCCCGGGTCCGAGTCCTGGGGGGCGGGTTCCGTGTGTCCGCAGCCGAGCCCCGAGAGCAGGAGCTGTGTCCGGATCCGCGACCAGGTCCGAGTCCAAGGGGCTAGTGTTGTATGCGCAGGTCCCAGACCTGGGGTCCGGGAGCCGCGTGTCCGGGACTGCGTCCGTATCCCACTCCCGGGGTCCAGGAGCCGCGTGTCCGGGACCGCGTCCGTATCCCCGGTGCGGGGCCGGGCGGAGCATCCCCTCGCATCACC